>OY757905.1:8585222-8602722 GCA_963585895.1 Sepioteuthis lessoniana
CATACAGGAATAAATAGATCCTCAATGGGCAGACAAATTTGGGTGATATAAAAAAAACAGTTAATCTTGGGCGTTATATAAAAAATAATCCGTTATGTTAGTATAGTGTTGTAATGTAATGGCCGAGGGATATCTTGCCTTTCGGTTTAGTTAGGCTGAGAACCTTTCGCTTAGCGCATGGGTTAGTTAGGTGCAACTTGAGCGCTGGTTTTGACGCGCGTGCGGGGAGGATGTGTTATTCAGAGATTTCAAAATAGAAACCCCAGATAGAAAAATTTGACCTGGGATGTGAATGATGTCATGACTGGAAGCGTGGGCTGAGATTTGAGAAAAGTCAGTTAGTTGATATTGAGACCTGGGCGAGGCCAGACGAATTTGTGTGCTACGGGCGCTGCACGTGATGGGGGCAGATGGAAAAGTCAGCATAGAAAGATTGTGCCTCTCTCCTTATTTCGAAAAACCTTTTAACTCAAAGGTAATAAAAAAGTTTCGTAAGTGTTTTTGTGTTTCGGGATTCCTATGTTATATATGAACATTTTATGAACATTATATGTACTTTTCACATATTCATGTATGGGTATGTTACAGTGTAAGACAGTACGACCTGTTACATATGCCTGGGGAGACAGGCGGTTCCAAGTGTATATTTATCCAATTCATCTGAGGAATCCACGTGACGAAATTGTTAACGTATTGGATTTCAATCTTGAAGTTAGCGAGTTCGAAATGCAGTCGCGTTTTTGTATTCACTTTTGGACTCATACCCTTGGAAAAAATCAGAACCCTCTTATTCTCCCAGTGTAATATAATGGCCGAGGGATTTCGTCTTATGCCTTTGGGTTTAGTTAGGCTGAGAACCTTTCGGCTCAGTGCATGGGTTACTTATGTGCAGCATTAACACAGGTATTCACAGAGATGTCACAAAGGCCCAGATGGGAAACGGGGCTAGCAAGTGCGAATGACGTCACCCACCGGAAGCGCACAGAGGATTTGGGTATTTTTGAAAAAGTCAGTTCAGTTGAGACCTGCCTCGGGAGAAGACAGTTGACTTTCGCTTGCTCGCGGAGGCCTTGGACAGGTGTGCACGTGTTAGGGGGTGGGCAGATGGAAAAGCCAGAATAGAAAGAATGTGTATCTCTCTCCTTATGTCGAAGAACTTTTAAACTCAAAGGTAATAAAAAGTTTCGTACGTGAACTAAGAAGTCGTAAGTGTTTTTCGGGTTTCGAGATTCCTGTGTTCTATGTATATATGTTATGAACATCTCATGTACATTTCGCATATTCATGTATATGGCTATGGTACACCAGCAATGGGTTAAATAGTATCACTGCTGTTCTTCTATCAGGATAGCTTTGGCATGAAATAACGGACGATAGTTGATATGCCATGAAAACAAGAAAAGGATATCCTCACTACGAGCCGTATAAGACGTAAAGTCAATTTTAAAGCGGAGTTGAGCAGATTGGAATTTAAAGTTTTCTTTTTCTGAGAATGTTTGCTTAATCAAAGCTACAGAAACCAGTCTTTCTTAATATTTACCCATAACTTGTCGGAAAAAAATTGATGCATAGCTTTTTTAAGAGTATTAGCGTAAAAGAAAATGTTAACAATTTTGTTTAGAATTCAAACTTAGTCACTGATTCAATTTCCTACGAGAATAACCCCGTCTCCGACAAAAGAAAATAACCCTAATGCTCTCAAAGATACTATGAAGCAGAATACCCTACATGACACAAGAAATCCTCATGGGTTATGGAAATCACCATCATCCTCAAAATTAGTTTCGGTTTGGTTTATTTTCCTTGTTTAATGGTATATTAATCTTAGTGGGTTATCTAATGCCAAAATAACCCTTGTTGTAGTTCTATTGAACCCATAGCTCGGAACACAAGGGACTTCATACCTTTTTCAGATAGTATTAATCTGAGAGAGAACGTAATAGCTCGACTGGGGTTCGAACTTGCTTACTATAATATCGCAGACTAGCACGTTAGCCACTGCACAACAGGATCTCTTCTCCAAAAATTGGGCTGTGAAAAATTTTTTAATTTCTGAAAAGGTTTCGTTTAAATGAACAGATTTTAAAATGCACTTTCATCTCGAAAGATAAAAAAAATTGTGTATACAATCAGTTTATGTAACTTTTTTAATCACATTAGGATTCGTAAAACATAGCAAAATTTTCCTCTAATTATAGTCAAATATTATAAAATTAACGTACTTTCGTGCTTTATCTAATAGTAAATGAACTAATAACAGATAAGACACAAAACATCTTTATCTAATAGCTGAAGCTTCTGGCTTCATAAGAATTCCTTAAACGAACTAAATGAAATTATTTAGATTAATGGGTTATAGAATGACATACTATAGTCTTATTTCATGATATTTCTTCTTGCATAGTTCGGAAAAATAATTCCATTAATTTGTTAAGAAATAATTCCATTAAGTTGTTAAGAAATAATGTTATTGGTTTGAATTTCGACATTCTTTTTTCTTTACAGGCGTTTGCTGCAGATGTTACTTGCCCAGATTTAAATAAAAAAAAAGAAAGTTTGTGTAAATATGGTTGCTAAATAAGTAAGTGTTTTAAATTATATCTGATCTACTAATTCTGGCAAAACCCTTCTAATTATCATATTCAGAGGGTGTACACTTTGATTTTTTTTTATTTAGTAGCAAATAAACAAATAACAGTTAAGAAACGAAAAAATTTTTCTTTAAAAGGTGAAATTTCTTGCTTCATAAAATATTCATTAAACAAACTAGATTAAAACATTTGATTTAACGTTTTTATATGATAGAATGACCCGATTTTGAGAATTTTTGACATTCGAGAAGAAAAAAAAATAGAATTAACAGTTGCTCTTCCTCAAGATTACATGACAATCTAAACACTTTCAAGTATCTTCCTAATATGTTGTAATTAATTTATTACTAAATAAAAAAAAAAACAAGGTGCAAATCCTCTAAATGAGTTAATTCCGTGATTTTTTCTGACGTAGTATACGAATTCACTATATTAAAAATATTCGGAACTTTTAAAAATCACCCAACAAAGCTCAAAATAAACACCCCTGTTCAACTATCGTAAATTGCGGTATATACGTCGACATTATAAACTGGAAAAATCTCTTTACAAAACTAAGAATCGACTCATACGGCAGGGTAAAAATCCAAATCTTTACCATTGTGTGATGAACCAGTAATAAAGGTTTTAACGTTAGCGTATAAGTGGAGTCTTAATTATGTGCAGCAGTTTACGGTAATTACTAAACAATGTCCGTTTAGGTGTAATAAGTTCTGCCCAGGAAAATTCGATTTATCTATTCTTCTGTCTTGTGTTTTAATATATCTTTTTTATGAATTTCCTGGCTGCCGTCCGATTCCAAAGAATATTAGTCTAAAACTTCAAATATTTTCGATGTATATTCTCTGAATTATTGATATACATATAAGATATAACTGAATAATATCACAAAATTTGAGCTGAACCATAATAAAATTTACATTTGATGATTCATACAACTGACCACATGTGCTTGGCATTTAATTAATTCGAAACAACTGAGATTTAAATCAAAGACTATAGAAGAGAGACAAATAAAAACGGCCTTTGCAGTTTTTAGTTACACCACACCAATAATACAAAATCTTGAATTAACATGGCCTTTTATTCGATAGGGCTTTCAAGCCTGAACTCTAAAAGAAGAAAAATACATAAAAAGAACACATTTAAACCATACATTATTATGTATATATTGTAAATACATACATAACAAAATCGAATCCTTTTTATGTATTTGTGCACATTGCAAGAAAACATCTGTATTCTTGGTAAGAAGGTGGGTGGTTGGAGATATCAGTACGTGGTCAGATTTTGCAATCTCATGCTAGATTTATCAGTCATCGGAAGTCTTATTGAGAGACGATTCCTGCAAACAGGTTTCTCCCCGGGATCAGACAATATAACCTGCACCATTTGTACTAGCGTTTTAATTGGGTTTCACAAGCATCAATTTTCAGAAGCTGATCCAATAACTCTTGCGGGTAAGTATCACTTTTACTTCAGATTTCGTGTTGCCCAGTCGGCTGGAGCTGTAGAATACACTGACTGCTTCTCTGCAGAGGGGTAAGACCCCCACCACAATGAGTGTCCTGAATATTACACTAAACAGTCTGATGGTGAGGTTCCAGTGATGCTGGAGCTTTGGGAAACGTGGAGTACCCTTTTATTACCATCGCTCCCAGTTCCACTCTGGCCTGGTATGGTAGCACCTAATAGGGCCCTAGCTATGGGTTAAATAGAACTAACGGCATACTTATGCTAAAAATAGAAATGTTTCTGACAATAAAACTGCACTTACATTTAAACTGCATGCTAATGCAAAACTGTACATACACCAAACTGAATAGGTATATATAACTGCTTGAATAAACTGAATAGTTTGAAATAGAAATGTTTTTGACAAACTGTGCACTCATGCTAAACTGAATTGTTTGAAATAGAACATACACTAAACTGAATAGGTATATATAACTGCTTGAATAAACTGAATAGTTTGAAATAGAAATGTTTTTGACAAAATGTGCACTCATGCTAAACTGAATTGTTTGAAATAGAACTGATTATTTACATAAAAATGGATTTGTCGTTAAATAATCTACAAAGGTTGATATGCCATAAAACCAACCAACCAACCAACCAACTCAGATTTTGTGGATCTGAAGCAGGATTGAAGAGTCACTTGGGTAGACATGAATAAAGGGGTGTTGATGGAGATGGTGTAGATTATGAAAACGGCAGTGAAAGATATTATGTGGTTGCCATGCATCTATATATAGAGAGATTAGTATCTTTATATAGAAATATGTATTCGTGTTGTATAAGCGTTTACCAATATAACACGTTGATGTACAAATGTTCACTTACAATCATTTTATTTACCAACCTATCACTCGAAAAAGTCCCATGATGATAGAAGTGTAGCGACATATACAAGCCTAGCCAGTGAGAAGTATGCAGTTACATGTCTACACATGGGCAGAACAAGTTTTATCCTAATATCGTTGATGTGTCCTCCCCCGACTAGGAATAACCTCGGTGGAGACACTTCTGTCTGAGAAGCTTATTTAGGAGAACACTGCTCATCTAGACAGAGATGGTTGCGTAAGATTATGAGGTACACCAGTGATCTGGGAAACAATTTTCACATATCTATCTATCTATCTATCTATCTATCTATCTATCTATCTATCTATATATATATATATATATATATATATATATATATATATATAAAATAAGATGGTCCACGGAGAGATTTGTATTTTTTCAATTTATTTATTTTGTTCAGAACAAAATTAATAAATTCAAAAAATACAAATCTCTCCGTGGACCATCTTATTTTATATATATCCTTTTTCATCCTTTGGACCTAAAACAACCATCTTTATATATATATATATATATATATATATATATATATATATATATATATATATATATATATATATGTAAACAAGTGCACAGTCAATCAGGCATATCATATTTTTGCATGTTAAATTTGAACATAAAAAAGAATATTTTAAAAAATCTTAGAATTAAAAAAAATACTTCTTAAATATTTTAAAATTTTAATGTTAAATAGTGTATATGGGGCATATGTTTGTCTCATCATAACACGATACTGCATCTAGAAAATATTGTTTTTTTTCTGTAGTTCTATAGGCAAGAAAACGAAATTTTGAGATCTGAGTTTATCTGCTTGTAAGACAGTTCTATCAAGGAACGAGAATTTGACCATTTAAGTCCTAATGGATTCAAGCCTTTCCTAATTTCATTCATCTGAATTTAAAACCTGTTTGGTGATTCCACTTTGCACCCATTTTACTTGCGGTCCACACACACATATAAAAATCATCGTTTTAAAATTTACTTCGTTTTAGCTACAGACTAACATGAGACAAATATTTTATCCGCCATTGTTTGTAACGGGTATACCATATGACCGAAGCAGTTCATGCCGAGGTAGATACTCTCTGTGATTGGTGGTATCATGGTAATAGGTGCGCTAACATACTGTGCATTGCTTCACTCCGTGTGCTATTTGAAAACTACTAAGATGAATCTGCAACATCTAATTTGGGAAATTATGCTTTCTAGTTTGAACTGGAACATGATGCTATCGAAGCTACTAAAAATATGTTCTTCGATTTCTTTGTTTAATGGCATAATGAACCTTCGTGGGTAATCTAATTCCAAAGTTATCCTTGTACAAGAAAAGTATTGGTACTCATATCTTCAGGGAATAAGGGGTTCATACCTTTGCACAGGATACTAGTCCAAAAGAGAACGTAGTAACGGAACCGGAGTTCGAACTCGTTTACTATGTTGTCGTAGAGCACCTTAGCCATTAAGCCACGAGGAATCCCTCCAATGTTTTTTGGAGCGAAAGTTGAAGACGCAGTTGATTGCAGCTTCGTAACCAATTTGTCCAAGAAAATTCACTCGGGTTTCAAAAACCTCGAAAATCAGGCAAAGACAAGTTGGCCTAAAACCGAGCTGAAAACCATAGAAAAAAGCTTAGAGTATCAGACGTGTTTGACATTTTACCGCCTTGTATGGTTCATCATCTTCGTGACCCCAGCAAAAGCATTAAGAGCTACCGAATTATGCCTGAAGTGGTATTTCATCGTGGCAAACGATATAAATCAATTCATACCGAATTAGTAACAACATATTAAGTGCCTTAGCAAACTTAATAGAAATGGTACGAAATACTAAAAATTACATCATAGAGAAAATTCCTATAGTGTAATTGAAGAGTCTTTGGTATAAGTTAATAGGATGAAAGTAGTGTGAAGACTTACATCAAATCATAGCATCTTGAGCCATACGACACGAGGATTTACGAGCATTTTCTTTGCTGGGAAATGCACGCACTCATCTGTGATATGGCTGACGAGGAAGAAACAAAGACAAAGAACGATAGATAGATAGTGAGATAGTTTTGACTTTGCCGTGCCCTTTTACATACTACTTTGTTCACGTCACCTATCGGCCATTGGAAGTACTATTTGGAAGGAAAAACCTTTAATCACTGCATGGTAAGCAAAAATACAGCAAAACTTTTGACTCACCGTCGTACATATAAGTGTCATAAAATTGAATTAATCTTTATTGTTTTCTTTTTTCCGACAAACTTTTAAACTTTTTCCAGTTTGCAAATGTATCCATTTTCATAAAAAAAAAATCAACACAACTAGAGACATGTTTATTGATATTGGAAGCCAAGACACAAAGAAAAATAATTTCTTTTTTTTTTCTTCGAACTTAATCAAAACTGGTTTTGTAAAACAAAACAAAAAATTTTTTATTGTCCTCGAATCAATTTGTTTTATTCTTTAGGAACACAAACCACAACGGACTCAAAAGCAAAAATTATTGCGTGTTTGTATGAAAGAGAAAATGTCATTTAGCTTATTTATTTATTTATTTATTTAAGAGCTCGTTTTCTTTTTTAAGAAACTTTGTTCTGCAATTATCAACTTAAAACAAGTCTACCTACCTAAGATTGTAAATATGTTCTGATTATTTTCTAACTTTCCCCGCTCAAAAGACTTTTTCTATTTTAGTTTCTTTTTAATTGAATTAATGATATTCATTTATTTACACCATTTTTTTTTTACATATTTACATTGTCAATAGTGACAAATATTTTCCTTTATTGTACAGACTTGTTTAAAAGTCAATCACTTGTATAAGTACACTTGATTAATTTCTCGATATCATTTATTGTAATTACAAGACCAGTCGACTAGAGCTGTAGAATACGCCGAACACATCTCTGTAAAAAGGGTAAGACCCTACCAACGAAGGTTCTGGATATGACACTAGACGATCACATGTTGAGGCTCCAGTTCGGGAGCAATGGGCTAATGTGGATTAGCAATTTATTACCATTACTTCCAGTTCCAATTTGAGTGCAGGTACCGGTTAGGGTACCATCTATGGGTCAAATACAAATATTTAATCCTTTATTATACGTGAAATCATTTAACTGTGTGCAAACAATTGATTAATGTTAAAGTGAGTAATTTGTGCAAACGAATAGATAATTTTGGATAACAATACATGAAACTATCTTGTGTCCTGGGTTTGACATTAAACTGCATCTGATGGTAAGGCTCCACTCTTGGAGTTTGGGGTATGTTGAGTACATCTTCATTACCATTACTCTCAGGTCCACTCTGACACGGAGTAGTTGTACTTGTTAGGGTACTATTTACTGGTCAAATAGAAATGTTTAATCCTTTTTTATACGTGATACAATTTGTGTACAAGTCAATTACCGATGTTAAATTAAATCATTAGTATTTCATAGCAATACTTGAAACCATTTAAATCTGAGAAGGAAAATGATTTATAATAAACAGAGTTAGTATTGTTACCATAAGATCGTATATATATATATATATATATATATATGAACAGGATTTGGCATTAGATAACCTACAAGGTTTGATATGAGATAGAATGCGAACAAGCGACCAGCCTTACAACATGAAACTTTGTACAGCCGTGTGAGGCTATAGTCGAATTCCTAATGTGTGCTCTTCCAACCCATACTGATTAAAGAAGAGTAATAAGATCGTAAACTAGATTAAAGTAAACACAATAATGATGTCGTAATATCGTTTCATTACTATAGGTTCCATGATTCATTTATAGACTGGACAATCCAACCATCAGATGAAACTTTCAGTGAATTTAATGAAATAAAGTTTCATCGGATAAATGTGTCTTGTATGTTTTTAGGTAATTCATGAAATTTCAAGTAATGAAATGATAGTAAGAAGATAAGACGAATTACTTTTAATTTTCATACTGCACTTTCTGCTAGGATTTGAGCATATTTCCATTAATTAAACATTTTTAAAAGATTTTTTATTCTCATCTGGGAGATGATATATATATATATATGTGTGTGTGTGTGTGTGTGTGTGTGTGTGTGTGATTGGTCTGGTCTATGGTATATCAACCAAATACCAAATCATTTATATATATGTAAATGATTTGGCATTTGGTTGATATGCCATAGACCAGACCAAACCAATCACACACACACACACACACACACACACACACACACACACACACACACACACACACACACACATATATATATATATATATATATAAGATTTCTAAACAAATTTTGTTGTTTACATTTTTAAACGAAGCTGAGCTCATTTTTTTGCCACACAGCTGAATGTTTTCACATATTTCAATATAATACGTATAGTTCTATTTACTATTGATTAGTTGTTTGCTTACAGTTAAATGCTTTCAAGTATTGCTATTTAACATTACCAATTTAATCAAATAACAATCATATTTACTCACAGTATAATGATCACTCAGTTCTATTTCAAACAATTCAATTAAGCATAAGTCATTTGTTTGCAGCCACTTTAAATGTCAAATTACAGTTTAAATGTGAAACAGTTCTATCTATCTCTTAGATAGGACCCTGTCAGGTCCTACCGCTCCGGTTTAGAGTGGACCTGGAAGCGATGGCAATGAAGGGGTATTCAGTATTCCCCATAGCTCCAACATTACTGGAGCCGCACCATTAGATTGTTTAGTGTCATATCCCGGACGCTCGTCGGGGTGGGGTCTTACCACTCTGCAGTGATTCAATCAGTCTATTCTATAACCCCACCTGACTGAGTCAGTGCCTGTGTATGCTGAGGAATATATATATATATATATATATATATATAGGACCGAACAAGAATGCTATATTGTATTCTGAATGAATCATGGATGCAATATCCCACGAAACAACAGCTATGCCACCAATCTCTAAAACCACCCAAGCAAGACGAAAAAGACATGCGAGATACAATTCGAACATCAAGGACGAATTCATAAGTAAAGCCCCGACACCAAGTCGTTACTTTTGGTCGACCTGCAAGAACTTAAATCAGCTCTGTGCGGACCCAGCATGTTGTTTTGAAAACCTGCCGGGAGCGATGTATGATATTTATGGATGGAGAGAGAGAGAGAGAGAGAGAGAGAGAGAGAGAGAGAGAGAGAGAGAGAGAGAGAGAGAAATATGTATGTGCACATATTTTTAAATAAATGTATTTATATGTACATTTATGAATGTATACACATTTTAATATGCATTTATAAATGTATAGATATAATTATTTTATTGCTATTTCTTACGCTTTATATATTGACGACTGGAATTATGTTTTCATTTCTTCCGATGTCAAATTCCATCTGATGAACAGAATTTGATAAACATTTGAAATGAATAACAGAGTCGATATATTAGAAACAGACATTTACAATGTGACACGGAATGAAGCCTTTTTAATTTAAGATTTGTTTGACGTTTCGTTGTTTAAGATTTATTTGCAGATAAAATTTCAAGGTGAGATAATACAAGAATACATCTATTATTTTAAAATATAAAACTTTCATTTGAAATCATGCATAGTTGTGAAAATTATATAATAAAGTGATAAGGCGTCTTGTATTCTCTCTTGACAGGTTCAAGACGAGTTATAGACGATTTGAAGAAGATTAGAAATTTTGGCTTTATTTTTTTGTATCATAGTAAATTGCAGCGTAAAGGTCTACCTGGTATATAAGTCGAGCTCAAAATTTTTAGTTTAAAATTCTGTGTTAGACATATACCTATTGTAAAGGTCGACCCAAACATACAGTAGGCAACGGTGGCGTTTCAGTTTGAGTTTACTGTCAAGAACTGGTGTGTGATGTAGCGTTAATATAGAATTTAATTTGGATTACTGATTGATGATTTTATATTAATCTTCGTGTTAATTTCTTAGATATGTTCACCAAACACAAATTCAAGTTGGAAATGTTTGTGGCAGTCTACTCGAGTTACGGTAAGTGGTGTCCATCGATTGTTAGGAGCACCATCTTACTGATTGACCACTTTGTTTGTTTGGATTTTATGGCATATCAACAATTGTTGGTTATTTAATGTTGAATACATCTTTATATAAATAAGCAGTTCTATTTCGAACACATCAGTTTAGCATAAATATAGAGTTTAATTATCAAAAACAATTCCATTTCAACCTATCTAGTTTAGTCATTAATTCAAACAATACAGTTTAGTCATTAATTCAAACAATACAGTTTAGTTTAAGTATAGTTTTTGTTTACACGCAGTTAAATGTAAACAGTTTTATCTCAGACAATTCAGTTCAGTGTAAGTACAGCTTCAAAGTCAAAAACTGTTCTATTTCAAACAAGTTAGTTTAGCATATATACGTAGTTTAAATGTCAAAATACTTCTATTTCAAACAATTCAGTTTGGCATAAGTACACAGTATAGATTTATTTGACCTATAGATAGAACCCTATCACGTGCTACGAGTCTAGGGCAGATTGGACCTGGGAGCGATAGCAATGATGGAGTACTCCGTATTCCCCAAAGCTCCAGCATTACTAGAGCCTCACCGTCAGATTGATTAGTGTCATATCAGGACACTCTTTCGTGGAGGTCTTCCCCCTCTGCAGATATGCAGTCGGTGGACTCTACAACCCCAGCCGACTGGGTAATTACCACTTTGTGATAAAGGTTTAAATCTTATCTGAATATATCGACCCCAAGTTTTACAGAGATTTTTTCAGACTTAAAAGGTCAACACGTACACTGCAATTTACGTTTATTTTGGTTGCGGGGTTGGGGGAGGACTAGTATAGCAGTGTGCAAATGCAGTACTTTTCATACTCAATCCCCAGTCGGCCGACATCAAAATAAGCTGACTGTATACCCTGCTTAAAAGTAAGACCTCACTCCCCAAATAAAAAAGTGTAGAGAATCTCTAATTTATCTTGATCCAGAATGGTTGTAATTGTGAGTCTAAGAGACCAATTTAGCAATTAGATGATTAGACAGTGTGCAAATAAATTATTATCATCAAATAAAAAAGAGAAAAGCAAAAGAAAATTTAACACATAGTGATGATTATAGTCAAGTATGAGTGAATGTAAATATTGGTAGTGTCTGCTAAGGTCTCATCTGTGGATCAAATCGATTCGTTTGCAAATTATTTGTATTAGATGAGAATTATTTATATCATAATAAACGAAAGTAGAAACTCTTAAGAAACTACACAAAAATGTAATAAGAACGTACAATGTCTCAATTCCCTATCGTTTAGGCATAACATAACCTCAAACGGGTTGATATGCCGTTCAAAATCAATCATTCATCTTTTTACTTACCAGACCTAGTGCTCACCAATTTTTTCAATGCTATGATTTAAGGACATAAAAAAAAAACAAAAAAAAAACAAAAAACAAAAAAAACAACAAAAAACACGACGTTACGTTTTCATACGATATTAGAAGATGCTTTTGAAGCATGTTGAAAGTCAACTGGAGTATTAAAAAAATTAACGTTTTGTTCATTGTTCACTTCTTTCTTGGTAAATAAAGCTTCAGTATGGATAATTTATTCAAAACTCACGTTGTATTCTAAAGAGCTGTTCGATCTGTTCAATTTATTCTTTGTATAGCTTTCCTTAGCCCAACATTTCGTTTGAACATAAAAATGGCGTCCACTATCAGCAACTTCGACTCCATCCTCCTCAATATCCGTAAAAAGGAGACTTGACTCTTTCTTTGTACACATAAAGAAGCAGGTTGAATGGATCTGTCAAAAAGTTAAAGTCATAATTAAGCAAATCAAAGAATTAGTTGGAGTTCGAAGAATTGTTCACATTTACATAGACAGTCTTAACATAAAATTAACTCAACGCAATGTTTATTATTATTTAGAAGTCGCTTTTTATCGTGGCGTAGTTGTTAACGTGTTCGTCTTCAACATGGTAATAAACGAGTTCAATCTCAATCGCCCTACGGACTCATGCTCCTTATTCCCCAGCTATGAATTTAATAGTATCACTACAGCCATTCTAATGGATGACTTTGACATCAAATAATCCATGAAGGTCAATATGCCATTTAACAAAGAAACCAAACTTCTCTTTATAAATTTTTTCTTGCTCTGATGTAAATTAACCTGAAATAATTAATTCCCAAGTCCAAATAATAATCTTCTCAAAAGCGCAAAAAGTGGAATATAGGATGTCATTTAGCCAGCCTGTTTTAGTTTGGTGCAAAATTAGAAGCACCCGAAAGATTCGAGCTTTCCAAAAATGGACTTACGAGCCTCCCTCACTAATCATTTGCTTCAACCCTCTACTAAGCATAGCTCAGATTTTGGTACAAGGTCACAAGTATGAATCATCAATGAAGATCGAATACACCATTCAGTCGCAATGGTAATTTACTAAGTTTTTCCTTAGATGTGTCACAAGGTCATGTGAAAGGGTCACCCAATTTAGTAGCAATGGTTCCATAATGGTAGTTTGCTTACCATAAAACATGACGAGATACTCAAGAGGAAATTCATATTGCTAATAGAGAAACCCTAAAATCACTTTAAGATTAAGAGTTAAAAAAAGATGTAAGTTCTAAATGTAATATAATGTAAATATCAAGATCTCTGGTGGTACAGGGACAAAGATACAACATGTCAGATAATGTGGTTTCAACCAAAGTAGATTTTCATGGGGTGCAGTAGGTAGCCCTGCAGATCCCGGTTTTGAACTCAGATTTTTTTCCCCTTTTTTTACTTGTCTAAAACGGTGAACTCACCAAGACTATTAACACCAATCAGCCCGATTATTTAGCCATATTTGGTGAAGGATGATAAGAAATGGATTAATGTTTTTACCCAGTAGATTAGCACGTAAAACGAAGACAGTCTATTCAATGTTTATCCCTGTGAGGATCTTATCTTTGGGACAACCAGAGATGTTTGAAAATAACTAGTATAAGAGAGGGATATTTCAAACCAATGATGGACTATTCCATTAACTTTGGGTGGGGGGAGATAGTCCCTGTGGTGAAGTGGTTAACATGCCAGACTGCAGCTTTGGGGAATTCGAGTTCGAACTCTTGTCATGCTATTACGATTACTTTCTGACTAATAACCATGAGAAAGATATGAACCCATTTATAGTCCGTTGCCGAGCTAAATTGTATCATAATTACTTTTTTATAATAATGGTTTTGAATTAGATAACCCACGAAAGTTAATTTGCAATTAAATAAAGAAACCAGACCATAAGTTTTAATAATTTAATCTTGTCTGTTTAAAGTATATTTTATGAAGCCAAAATGTTCAGCTATTAAATGAAAGGGTTTTGTATCTTATATTTTGTGAATTTATATACCGCTAATTAATAATTCGAAGAGAACTGAGTATGGTAATTACATAATTTTTGTCAGGGTAGTATATTTGAATAAATCTTTCCGTATTTTACCCATTATTATCCATGTCGGTGCAACTAAATTTGGAGTACTTAATAACAACTACAACATATTTCTTTACATAGTCTTTCATCTAAATTTTATTGGCACTTTTCCTGCGTTTTTAATGCTTGTGCATAAATGTGTGTACATATGTGTTGTGTCTTTTTGCGTTTACGCTTTCACCTGCTTTTCTCTGTGATTCTGCCATTATTGCCAAAGCCAAGGGGGAAAAAAAGATTACCTCGGTTGGTTTTTAAGAAAGAATGTCTGCCTTTCCACTTGCCAAGTTTTGATTTCAATTAATCTTAGTTATTTTTAAAGATGAAATGTCCCGTTTTTCTTTCTCTTCATTTTCTCGCTATTTAATTCTCGCTACTTCTCGTTCATCCAGCTTTTTGTAAACGTATGAAGAGTTTTGATTAAACTGCTACGACTGTTAATGTTTTATCCTCTGCTCTTATACAACTATTTTAGTTGGTAGTATATTTTTTATTTGTTTATTCGTTTCAACTTCGCTCTGTTTCTCAGTTTTTCTTTTACTTGAACATTCAGTTTTTAGGAAAATTCCAGTGACCTAATACAGCTCTACATGCTGGTAAAATCTTTCTATTAAAACTCATATTTCGTTTCAGTAGATACAGGAGGCTTTTTCTTTTCGGGAAATCATTTTCTAGTTAAGCAATTTCGAAATAATTCAAACATTTATTTTGCTATATAATGATATGGGAAATATCAAAGTAAGTTTTTGGTTGAGTCATAAATAATTTCTGTTTTTAAAAGCATATTTAAACTGCTTATTTCAAACTTCCATTGTTTTAAAAAACAACCGTAATTGAATTTGACTAAGGAGTAACGTCATCGGTAATTCTTATTTCAGTTGAGAAAAAGTGTGCATACTAATCTAATCTATGATCACAAGTGCCTAAAATGGTCGAAATCAAAGTGAATATTTAATATGTAAAATTGTGGAAGTTTAAGAATTCCCAAAACACTACAAAAACAAAAAAAAAAAAGATTATAGTTTTTCTGGCAAAGGTGTCATTATTGGTCACTAAGTAAGAAACCGTTTCTCAAAGTTTTGATTTTACCTCATTGATAGATAAACCAACACCAGAACGCTTTAAGAGAATTGGTGGAATGCAGTCGGGATAAAATACTCGAAATTTAGCACTTGAACTCAACACATCCTAATACAAAAACTACCACCTCTTAAAGAATAGGAAAAGTAATCCAGTTGGGTATTTGGGTTCCTCATACTCTTAATGCGAGAAATAAGGAGAAAGTAGAGAAGTGACTACTTTTTCAATAATATCATTTCAGGCTACTAAAAAGGAGTCTTTTATGATAATGTTCAACGCAAAAGGCAGCGGATTGACGCGGATGAATCTCTGCAGCCAACTTCAAAGGTGAAACTTCATGAAAGAAAAGTTTTCCCGTGTATAATGTCAGATCACCGGGGTATTCATTTAAGTTTTTTTTAAACCAAATTCAGACACAATGTAGACTTATACTTTCAATAGTTGAAACGTGTGTATGAAAATCTTCCAAGAAAACGCCCCGCACTCGTCAATAGGTGAAACATTGTGCTTCTCCCTGATAACGGAAGTCCATATGGAAAGTTAAGAATATAAATCGCTATGACTGCAATGAAATATCTATTAATAAATCAAATTTTTGCTATAAATTATTCGGAAGGAGTCGATAGACTCTTAAATAAATAAAAGTGAACACTCTTTGTATTTGTTATGTTTGTCGAAAAACATTTTAAATCGTCTATGAATTATGAGATAGGAAATTTTTATTATCTAAGTACGATGACTCTTTAGAGGCTGGGCCATCGTTAAGTAAGATTGGAATGTATCACAACCACGCAAAAAAAAAAAAAAAAAAGAAAAAGAAAAAACCCAAAAAACTCGCAGATACAAGGTTTAATAAAGAATGAATCCAGTCTGAAACTTTATCTTTTTAAAATTTTCCATCAAATGCAAATATCTGTACGGCCGGGAAAATCATATAAAATGATGTTGTAAGGACGTCTAGAGTTGCGTCTAGAGATGTAAATGAAGTCTAGAAAAGTGTGCCTATTCTTAATTCATATTGATCGATGTTTACTCGCGAAATACAGGATTGTACAGCAGCCTTCATACTCAAAAGACCTTGATATGTGGATCTTTTGCTGGTTTCCAAAAGCATAAGTTTAATTAAAGAGTAAATAGAAATTATTCACAAAGCATTTTTATCATAAAATCATTTCAATAAAGAAAGAGATTTAGAGGTGCTTAGACCATTTGAAAACTCGCTGGTTTACGAGTTTTGAATGCCATGACTCTATTTTGAAAAACAATAACTTTTGAGTCATTGTTCTTTTTAACGTTGGCAAATAAGTCTCCAGACTTGTTATGTTTAACGCATCTCGTATTTAACTTAAACTGAAAACATCTATCTATCTATCTATCTATCTATCTATCTATCTATCTATCTATCTATCTATCTCCATTTGGTCCTATCTATCTATCTATCTATCTATCTCCATTTGTTCCTATCTATCTATCAATCTCCATTTGTTCCTATCTATGTATCTATCTATCTATCTATCTATCTATCTATCTCAATTTGTTCCTATCTATCTATCTATCTATCTATCTCCATTTGTTCCAATCTATCTATCTATCTATCTATCTATCTATCTATCTATCTCCATTTGTTCCTATCTATCTATCTATCTATCTATCTATCTATCTATCTATCTATCTATCTATCTATCTCCATTTGTTCCAATCTATCTATCTATCTATCTATCTATCTATCTATCTATCTATCTCCATTTGTTCCTATCTATCTATCTATCTATCTATCTATCTCCATTTGTTCCTATCTATCTATCTATCTATCTATCTATCTATCTATCTATCTATCTGCATTTGTTCCTATCTATCTATCTATCTATCTATCTATCTATCTATCTATATCCATTTGTTCCTATCTATCTATCTATCTATCTATCTATCTATCTATCTATCGCCATTTGTTCCTATCTATCTATCTATCTATCTCCATTTCTTCCTATCTATCTATCTATCTATCTATCTATCTATCTATCTATGTATCTATCTATCTCC
>OY757905.1:8612722-8915222 GCA_963585895.1 Sepioteuthis lessoniana
TTGTTACAATCTATCTATATGAGTATCTTTGTGTATGTGTGCGTATGTTCGTCTGAGCGTGCAGGTGTTCGTTTGTGTTCATAGTAATAAAAAATGAACTAAGATGCAGGCCATTCATATCTGTATCTGTCTATTGGTTTAACAACTTTTTTATCTTGTTTTGTTTATGTAAATGTAAATAAAGACAGCGACACACACGTTGATTCCTGAATATAATTGCCATTCAACAAATGAATGTCCTACATTACCAGTGCATTTTCATCGCTTCTATTTTGGTAGACGAACTCCTTTAAAAACTTTTAAAACTTCCTTAAAAAATATTATTTTTCCATAAATTTTTTTCCACTGACGAAGAGCTATGGTCAAAATTAGTTGAAATCAATAAAAAAGGAATAACATAAAATTGATATTTCGATTTGTCTCATCGGTTTTGTTCATCTTTCTTTTTCTTTTTTAAGGAAATACATCACATTTTTAAAATAAATTTTAAACACTAATTACATTACACAGTTTTGAAACAGAACGCCACAAATGACAATAAAATGTTATAAACTTTCTTATTTTTGCCTTACATTCAAAAAAATATTAAAAAAAATTGAATTATAAACAAAGAAGCTTAATATAATATACATTTATCAAATTTAGTTTGGTTTGGTTTGGTTTTAGGACAGATCAAATATTGTAGGTTATTTAATGCTAAATCCTATTTATACATATATACATTAAGTATATATGATTTCTAAACATATTTTAAAGATAATGTTTCTTAACCAGCTAGAGTACATTTTCTATTATCTATTATTTTTTGCGGACAGTTTAAGGGTTTCAAGTATTTCTATTTACTACCAATCTTTTGCCAGCACATAGCTAAATGTTCTCAAATACAGCAATATATGCATCACAATTTAACCGCAGTCCTTTGTTTGCAAACACAGTTTGTAGGTAATTTCAATTTCAAATAAATTTATCATATTTACCAACCCCTCCGCTCGGGCAGGATATGACATAAGGTCAATTTTTTTAAACGGAGTTTAACAGATTTGAATTCAGAGTTTTCCTTCTCCTAGACTAGTTGCCTCACCAAGGCTGAAGAAACCAGTCTGCCCTACTACTTACCCATAACTGGAGGGAAAATAATTGGATTCATACCTTTCCCAAGGGTATTAGTGCTATGTGAAATGCAATCAGTCTCGTCCAGAATTTGAACTCGTGTCGCCGTGTTCATTTCCTACGACGATAAACATTACAACACAGGCATTAATAATTATTAATTTGCGCACTAGTATTACCATTGTTTCAAAGTTAAATGGTTTCAATTATTTGCTATCTAACGCTAATAATTCTATTCGATAGTAATCCTTTGTTTGCATAGAGTGAAGAGGATATAAGTATTGCTGTTTAACATTAATTATTCTATTCAACAGTACTCATTCGTTTGCACTCAGTCAAATGGTATTGCAATACCAATATTTCAATTTAGGCAGACAGTTAAAGAGTTTCAAGTATTCCTATTTAACAGTAGTAATTCTATTCATTATTACTAATTCATTTGCAAATAGTCAAATGGTTCCGAGTATTGCTCTGTATCACTAACAAATCACCTGAACACCAGTCATTTGTTTACTCATAGTTAAATGGTCAAACATATCTATTTCTAGCAATTCAATTTATAATTAAATATGTTTATTTTTCTTTTTTTAATTTTTAATGATATATTTCGCTGCATAGGTTTCTTTATATATGTTTACATATATTAATCAGCTGTGCATTGAGCACTCTTTTTTGATTATTCTTTTTAAATCTATTTGCAGACTATATTGATATGATATATATATATATATATATATATATATATATATATATATATATATATATAATTTATTTGATAAGTATAAATTGTATCAAGTTTCCTAGCTATCAAACATGGTCTTAAAGCGAGCCGTATATCATTGGGAAATCGAAATGAAGAAAACAAATGATTATAGAACAAATGCATTATTTTTATTTATAATGACAATCGTTTGTTCATATATTTTGATTATATAATGATCACTATTCATAAGGAAATCGTGGTATCATCTTTGGTTTAGAAAAGATAACTTTTATGGAAAAAATATTTGTGTCATTTATGCAAGAATATATATATATATATATATATATATATATATATATATATATATATATATATATATATATATATAGTGTATTTGATGATTTATAACACATATGATTTGAGAGAACACTCCTCGGTTTGGAGAGACATTTAAAAATAAATCAATAGCTAAAACTAAGAATGTCAGGTAATGGTTTTTTTCTGCCTAAAATTCGTACCTCGCGTCATTTTATATACACTAAGCTCTTTATTTAATCAAAATATTTTACATTAACAAACTTTGATAATTTTGTTTTGGTAGATGTATGATTAAGCATCGTCACTAAATTTTCTTTTAATTGGTGTAAAGAACTACTACGAAACACTGCTACTTCAGAAAAGAGTTTCCCTTGCTGGTGTAGAAGCGATTGTCACCTTGTTTGCATTTGTAGAAATATTTGTTGTTTAATTTATGGATCACGGAGACACTATAACTTCATTTGCAAATAACCCAAAGCTAACTCTCGACCTTATGAGACGCAGGAGGATTTTCCAAAGTCGTGGTTGTGTCAGTACAATAAAACGTTTCAACTACTTTGATTTTTAGACACGCCGGTGTTGGCCGATAAGCAAACACTTATATTCCTCAGCTCTTTCCTGACCCTGAGTGCAATCAAGAAGACTTACCGAGAGCGTTGCTTCAGGGGGACACAGATAGCGAGATTCAAAAGAAATATCTGCTCTCGGAAAGCCTTTACGATGAAGATTATAATGATTTTATTGGTATAAATTTATCAAACCATCTGCACGGGCAGGTTCTTTAACAAGGTCAGTGTTTTCATGCGGAGTTGTTCAAGTTAATAAAGAAAATTTTCCTTCTTCTGGACCAGTTACCAGAACCAAGGTAAAAGACTCCAGTTTGCCTTACAATTTACCCATAGCTAAAGGGAGGTTAGTTGGGTGCGTATCTTTCTTTAGGGTATTGGTGCTATATGAAATGCGAAAAGCATCATCCAGGAATTGAACTTGGGTCACCGTGCTCATTTCATACGAAGGTAACAATTATAATTAATGGTGACCGATATATATGCACACACACACACACACACACACACACACACACACACACACACACACACACACATATATATATATATATATATATATTCATATATAACATTACGTGGTGTTTGGAACAAATCTTTGAAGCAGCACACCCGCAAAACACCAGCTGTACAGCTACTTGCCTCCCATCTTACAAATCATCCAAGAAAGTCAAATAAGACGGGGCACTGAATGATATATAAGGAGAAACTCATAAGCGCCATTCTCCGGTGGACTCCTTTACAGAGATACTCCATTATTGGCCGACACGCAAAGTCTTACATATATCAACTCAGTGTGGACACTGGATGCAATCTAGAGGACTTGCCAGGTGCAGTGGATAATAGGGGCGGAGCGGGAATAAGATTCAAGTTGCTCTGTACAATCAGCATAACTTGATCATTATATATATATATATGTGTATGTGTGTGTGTGTGTGTGTGTGTGTGTGTGTGTGTGTGTGTGTGTGTTCTTTTCCAGACGATTTCTATGGATATAAATACACATACTCATAGACCCATCACATGTAGATCAGTACGCGTACATAATTCTTTATACACCGACGCATAGAACATACAAATTTATCATATTCCATATAACATTCCTTTTTCAAGACTTACAACTTTTCCTTTCTTAGAACAGTTCTGATTTAAAAAAAAAAACCAACAACTTTTTGTTTATTTATTCATTAATTGGAATTCTTTGTGGTGGTCGTCTGCTTTAATTAACTTTCCAGCTTGCTAATTTAAGCCGGAGAAAAGGAACAAAAATTATATCTCCCTTATCAATAATTAGTTCACTGATGGTGCCTCCTAGATTTTCCCGCCTTTTTGCGACTCATAACTTTGATTATTTTCTATTTTGCATTAGTCATTATTTGGAACATTTCATTATTAAGGTTATGCTATGAAACACCAGTGGTTGCTTTAATAGTTTGGATAAAGTGATGCGTTGGAGTATCAAAATCAAACGGGAAGAAAACATTTAAGTAATTATTCATTTCTTGTTTTGAATGGATACGCAAAAATCTAGATAAATCTTGCAAGAAAAATTTCAGGATCTGAAAAAAATGCCTGCTCGGTGAAGTTCTTTTTTACTGACTGATGATCAATAAGCAGAAGGCAGGCAGGTAGAAAAAAATGAGAGAGAGAGAGAGAGAGAGAGAGAGAGAGAGAGAGAGAGAGAGAGAGAGAATGAGAAAGAGAGAGAGAGAGAGAGAGAGAGAGTGTGTGTGTGTGTGTGTGTATGTGTGTGTGTGTGTGTGTGTGTGTGTGTGCGTGTGTATGTAAGATAGATAGATAGATAGATAGATAGATAGAGACAGAAACACAGACAGACATGAATAGAATGAAATAGACAAAGACAAACCTTGATAGGAAGAAATATAGTGTTATCCTTGGTTTGGTTTGGTTTTTTAATGGCATATCAGACTTTATGGGTTATTTAATGATAAGGATATCCTTGCAGAACATTAGTGGCACAATTTAACTGATAGCTGTAGAGGATATAGAGGGTTTTACTTTTCCCAAAGGTATTAGTCCAAAAATGAACATAATAGCATGACAGGATGAGAGAGCTAAGCATTTTAGCCATGTGATCATGGAGACTTTCACAGTAATTCTTGTGGAGTTTGGTGAAATACTATTTTTTTTTATTATGAAGGATCACTTTTCCCCCTGAAGGGCTTGGAGTTTTCACTTAATTTCTACTGCAAATCTTCTTCTTCTTCTTCTTCTTCTTCTTCTTCTTCTTCTTCTTCTTCTTCTTCTTCTTCTTCTTCTTCTTCTTCTTCTTCTTCTTTACTTAGCTTAAACGTTTTTCATTTATTTTAAAACTCGCTCGGCATGTTAATCTACGGCAACGAGGAGATTAAAAAAAAAACTACAAAAATACTAATGCAAGAAAATTCATTATGAAAACAGCTGATAACGCTTCATTCAAATAAAAATGAATAAAAGATTCAACTAATGCTCTTCATGAGTCAGGGTATAATAATTAAACTGCATCCGATACTGAGTCGCTATTCCCAGGATTCTGAGAAGTGTAGAGTCAACCCTTCCATAAACATTACTCCCAGGTCTACAATGATCAAAGGTGTAGGAACCTGTACGAGTTCTGTCTATGAGTCACTTAGATTCTGCTGGAACATTGAGTTCATGATAGAATAACTTAAAACTAATTAACGTTGTAAACAAATGATTACTATAATTATTAAACCATATAATATCGTGAAAATAACCAGAACAAAATAGAAATACTTGAAGTAGTATATAGCTGAGAGAAAATTATTTTTTGGCTTAGTTTGATTTTCTTTTACTGCATATCAACATTTTATGGGTTATTTAATGCTGAAATTTGATTCATTTCCAAATGCTTGATCAAAATCATTTGTATATTTTAAATATTTCATCACATCTTTTTCATTGCACTTTTTATTTGTTTATAATTATATATATATATATATATATATATATATATATATATATTATGGGGGTACTGAATTTTAATATAATCACAAATTCACCAATTTCAATCATTTTTAAAAATAAAATAAAATAACCGGTTTCGGTCCTCTCTGATCACAGTTAAAACGAAGACAAAGATTAAGAAGCAAAAGGGGTAGGGACTGGGAAATGAAGAAGAAAAAAATGAAAAGAAAAATATACAAGTTGGCTAGAAAGGGGGGGGTAAATTAAATACTAATCAAATTCTAACCCAATAAACATCCGTTCTATTTCTGTTTATGGGTGAGAATATGAATAGTCTCAAGTACCTTCAGGTGATAGTCCAAGTGGGACTTGCTCAAAATGGTGAACAAGTCCGCACGGTGGGACGAGTCACAATTACGGTTATTTAGGAGATGATCTGCAATGGAAGACTCGTATGTGTTTTAACTGTGATCAGAGAGGACCGAAACCGGTTATTTTATCTTATTTAAAAAAAATGATTGAAATTAGTCTATTTGTGAGTATATATATATATATATATATATATATATAGATTGGTTGATTGATTGATTGATAGATTGATTGCTACTTCATTTACAGTAGAGATCCATCTCTTCGATTACGCAGAAAGCACCCATGTGAATGCATGTAATTCCTTAGGGCAAATTACCCCTTGCAAGCCGTGCTGCATATGGGACAAGTCAAAAAACGTTGGTGTTGAAATTACCCGTATGTACACTCATATAGCTTCTCAGAACTATTGCCGACCCACATACTTTGTTACAGAATTGACACGAATTGCCTGTAAGCCGTCGAGAATGAAACTGTTTAAAATCACTCGCCGATTGTTTGTTCTCTATAGATCTCATATGATAAGAAAGTACAGCTTTTAACCAGCTGACTTCGCTGCAGATATAATAAAAATGTTCACACTGAAAAGTATCAATAATCAAAGTCAGATGTGTTAATAAAGCAATCAAGACATAAATGGATATTAAATAATCTGTTAATTTTCTTCCAAATAGTCCTCTTGTCATCCATATTTGACCAATGAAAATTGTTCAAAACTTTTCAAAAACGCCTCTTGATAGATTATGAATCAGTGTCGTCTCTTTTTCTATTTGTCCTCAGATATTTTACGTCGTCAAAATTTTCAGTTTAGAAAGAAAGAATGAGTCGCAAAGATCTAGGTCTTGTGTGTATGGAAAATTCTTCACTCATAGAAACCTTTGTTTCTTCAAAACTTACTTTTTAAAAAGCATCTAGACAGACTGCATAATTCTGTTTTTAAACCCTAATATCCAGATTTTTTTGTTTTAAATAATACTAGCCTGGTTTGTGACACGATGATGGGCATTCGTTGTGTGGGTGTGTGGGTGCCATTCAGAGGATCCCTTTGTTTTGGCGCGAAACTCACACAAAGAGCCTGTGTGCGAGACCAGAAGTGGATAAGGGAAGGAAGTCCTAGAGTTAGTTGACAGGAGAGTGAGTAAAGAAGGAGTCAGCAGAAGGGAGCAGAAGAGAACAGTCGGCTTGAGATAAACAGTCAAGAGAAGGACACAGTGAGGAGATGAGAGTCAGGCACAGAGGTGACCAGTCAACAAAAGTCAGGAAGGCGGCTGTTAGGACCTGTTGACCTACAGAGGCCAGGTTAACCACGAGAAGATGTCAGCATTGCTTTGTGAGAATTTTAACTCGAGTACACGTTCACGTTAGATCACAGAATACACAGTAACACAGACTTCTCTTTTCTTGCGCTTGGAGCTAATCCAAGCCCGTGTTTGTTCGTTCTTTTCCTCCAACCTTTCGGTTGTGTTTGGTGTGTCTGTAAAGAAATGTGTAATGCTCCTGGTCAGAGATGAAAAAAAATCCGATGAATCACTGGCCATGAGTGATTTAGTGGGGTCAGCCGGCGGCAGGTATTGGCACAGGTTGACATATCATTAAAATCCATTAGTGAATTACAATCAATAAATTTGTTTTCAAAATGACACTTATTCATCTAGACTGTTCTCTAGACGTACAGACATCATCTTATGTCGGCTAGTTACGCACAGTTTAGAATTTAATCTTCAACATTTGAAAATATTGAAACCTGTCTCGTTGCTTTTTATCTTAGCTTGTATGCTAATCGATTTAAACTTTCTTTGTGATTATACGTGTTGATGAGATCAACAAATGAATTACTTGAAATATTCTTAACTATTTTGTATTGATTACATTAAAAAATATAACTAAAGACATTTGTGTTGATTCCATAAAGAAAAATTCTGTGCCATTTCCCCAGAAGCTATTAATATTTTCTAATAGAAGACTAGAATTGATTCTTACTTTTCACTTCATTTAATGTGTTTTTCAACTGGAAAATAATCAATTTGAATAAGGAACAGAACACGTCTTTTTTTCTCATTTGTAAACCATACCCTCTCCACTTTAACATTTTTATCGATTATTCATTGTGTAACTCTATTAATAGTTTCTCTAAAATTTCCACAAAGAGTAATTAGGTTAGGGTTATGAAATATGACGCTATACTGCATCAAATCCAAAATTAATTTTTCAAGGAGTAATTAATATTTATCTTGTGCTTATATTTCTTTATTTTTGCCTCAATGTATTCATTCATTATTGTTCTCTGTAAATGTATGATACAAACTTCTTTTTATGAAAATAAATAATTTTATAATTTGAATAAAATTCACTTAAAGTTCACCTTCAAACCCAAGCCAATTTTCAGAATTTCTGTTTGAATTTATTCCAAATAAATTAGGAAAAATACATTATATTTAGTTTTTAATAGATATAACTATTGCAAAATAGAATCAATCGGATTTCGCGAAAAGGGCAACACGAAATTGTTATTTCATTCCTTTCGATTTTTCACACGTTTTAAATGTTGGTCTTCTACTGGAGATTGAGTGACAACAAGTTTCTTTAAGTCATCTAGACCCTTCAAGTTACCTGGACCCTTCAGATCGTTTGGACCCTTCAAGTCACCTGGACTCTTCTGATTATTCTGACCAATCTCAACAATGTTGTTATCAGGTCGTTTGGACCCTTCAAGTCATCTGGACCCTTCTGATTATTCTGGTCAATCTCAACAATGTTGTTATCTGGTTGATCTCGATATTTCCGCTGATTTTTAATTCCTCCAGTTTTTTTCCAGACTTTTGGGGACAATTCCACGTGCACCAACAACAATTGATATCACAGTTACCCTCAAGTTCCACAGTTTTTTTTTCAGTTCACTGGTAAGCTTCAATTCACAGGCTTTTCAGTTCTCTGGCGACGTCCATGTAGTTGTCTATCTTTTCGCTTTCTTTTATTTTCATTGTCTTTGGTCCACTGGAAATTCCATTTGTATTTCAAAATCTATTATCATTATTACTATTATTCTCTTTTGAGAGTTTTTCGAACCTGCGTAGCCGATGGTTTTTCCTGGGAGTTTGAGTGACAGTGGATTGTCTCTACTTGTCATCACATTTCTGAGTCTTCTGGTGTCTTTACCTAACCTTTCGAGATCGTTACGAGTGCACCTTTTACAACTGGTATCACCGTCACCTTCACGTTCCAAAGTTATTTTATCTGACAAGATCTATGTAGATATCTATATCTTTTCATTTTTTTATCGTTTTTACTCTGTGGTCCACTGATACAGAACAGTCTACTATTCAGCAGGTTCTCGTTTTTTGTTGACCACTACTTGGTCTGGTCGTCTGGCTGAGGTTCGGTGATTGTTTGTATCGCAAAATTCAAGAGAATTATGTCTCATTCTCCAGGATAGATACTGGTTTGTACATATACCACTTTCTCACGTGGTCAGTTTTTTTTTTTTTTGCCAAACTCCAAGCGGATCACCTTCTCCACCCAGACATGTGTTTAGTCTTTTTTATTTCAAGTTGATGCATTCGCTTATTATGTGATTAATCATTTCATTTCTATCACCACATTACCTACATTTGCATTTTTATTGCATCTTATTTATTTTTGCTTTGACGTACTTGGTTCTTATGGCGTTGTTTTGTGCTACAATTAGAAAAATTCAGTTTCTCTCTGAAGATTTCCTTTTCTGAGCCATGTCCAAGCCTTCTTGAGTGAGATTTCGCTTATTTGTTGCTTGAAATATTCATACATTTTTCCTCCTATTTTTGTTTTCTATTCTTTGTGCTGCTTCTCCTAAATGTGATTAGTCTTTATTTGCTCTTTTTTATGTAGTCTTCGAGTCGTCGTATCGATGCATCGATGCTATCTTTAGTGCTGGTAAGTCCTCTTCTTCCTCTTTTTCATTACACATAATCTCTCTATGTCATCTCTTGGATGTAAGGCCTTTACATCGTCATCAACTTTTTGTTCTCAGGTCCATCTATTGAAGTTCCTCCTTCGGCCATTTCAAGAATAGGCCCGAGTATCTTACAAGGGGGAGTAGCCAGGTGGTTATCCCTTTAATGAGATTTCTGCGATATAGTTTGGTTTCGAGAAGTTTTCTCGGTCTTCTGAGATATTCTTTTTTAATTTTCTTCTTTCATTTTCACTTTTTTGCAGGTGTCAACTTCCAATATTCTCCAAAACCTCAAAGTTTCCTTTTTTCTGAGCTTTCTGATTTTTTTTTTTTGATTAAGTAGTTCTATTCCTTCCGTCAATTATCTTTTTGGCTTCTCATTATTAGCACGACACACTTTTCTTTGCCGAATTCGATCCCTATATTCTGACTGTATATTTTTATTGTTCAATTAGAGTCTTCGAATTTTTTTCATTTTTTTGGCAAAGAGATATTATTATTATTATTATTATTATTATTATAGATTCCAAGTCGCCCAATATTTTCTGGCCCAGTTGGCTGGGGCTGTAGAATACACCAACTGCTTCTCTGCAGAGGGGTAAGACCACCCAAATGAGTGTCCTGGATATGACAATAACAATCTGATGGTGAGGTTCCTGTAAGGCTTGATTTTGAGGAATGTGGAGTACCCCTTCATAGCCACCGCTCCAAGTTCCACCTTAGCCCGGAGCGGTAGCACCTGATAAGGGTCTTATCTATGAGTTAAATAGAACTAAACCGTGGTTTGAGTTTACTGTTTTTGGCATTTAAACTGCTTATTTATACCAAATTGAATTGTTTAAAATAGAACTGTTTTCACACTTACTCTGCGTACTTATGCTAAACTGAATTGTTCGAAATGGAATTTTTTTGACATCTAAACTGTGTACTTATGCTAAACTGAATTATCTGAAATAAATCTGTTTTGACATTAACTCTGGGACTGCAGAATACACTGACTGCTTTCTGCAGAGGGGTAAGACCCTTTTAACGAGTGTTCGAGTTATAACACTAAACAATCCGTTGGTGAGGTTCCAGTAATGTTAGGGTTTTGGGAAATGCCGAGCACCCCTTCATTGCCATTGCTCCCATGTCAACTCTGGCCCGGAATGATAGCACCTGATCGGGCCCTATCAAAGCGTTAAATAAAACTAACACCATACTTAGGCTAAACTGAATTGTTTGAATTAGAACTTTTTGACTAAACTGAATAGCTTGAAATAGAAATGTCTTTGACATTTAAACCGCGTACTTATGCTAAACTGAATTGTTTGACATGGAACTGCTTTTGACATTGAAACTGTACTAAAGCTAAACTGAATTGTTTAAAATAGAACTGTTTTGACATTTAACTGCGTGTAAACGAAATCTATACGAATACTAAACTGAATTGGCTGAATTAGAACCGTTTGAATAAACTGAATAGCTTGAAATAGAAATATTTTTGACAATTAAACTGTGTGCTCATGATAAACTGAGTTGTTTGAAATAAAACTGGCTATTTGCATAAAAATGGATTTAGCGTTAAATAACATACAAAGGCTGAAATGCCATAAAACTCAACCAACCAGCCAACAATCCTCAGATTTTCTGGATTCTATAAAGTATTTTTACATTTGTTTAACAGGATTGTGCTTTGAATATTTTCAGTGGTTTCTGTTCTATCAAAAAATTCGATTGTATAGACCGGAAAACTTTTACGAATGTCAGAATTTTGTTAATTTTTCAAGGTTTTCACATTACTCAAAACCAACGAATTCTAAGAGAAAAACTGTCTCAATTTTTCTTTACCTCGTCAAGGACCATTCTCAGCCAGACGGTCTTATATTACAACCATCAAATTCGTCCATTTATGATGATCATTTTACTCTTGACAAGTTTTTCACAATAGACTAAGTGACAGCAAGTCTCCTCGTGTCTCCTGGGCTCTTTTAAGTATTATGATCAATGTAAAATATACTATAGTCTGGACAGTCTCTGATTTCCAACTGTTCCGATCTACTTTCTAAGCGTTTAGGGACCGTTCCAAGTGCACTAACTACAATTGGTATCACCGTCACACTCCTGCCACACAGTTTTTTTCATTCTCTTTGTGAGTTTTCCTAACAGTTTTACTTTTAGGTTTTAACTAAAGTTTGAGTTTATGCAAGTCTTCTCAGATCCCGACGAGTCTTCTAAGTATTTTAGCATATTTTCGCAATGCTACTATTTTGATGGTCTCGATTCTTCCCCTCGTCTCCAGTTCCCCCATTCTATTTTTCAGGATCAAGTGAACTGTTCCGAAGGCTTTAACTATGATTGGTACAACTGCTTCAAGCCTTTCAGTTTTCTGGCCAGGTCCTGGTATTTGTCCAGTTTTCGATATGTTATTTTTAATCTATGAACTGCTGTAACGACAAGATACAATTAGATAAATTCTTTTTCTATCGTTTATTGAAACTAATCTGTTTTTCTATCCTTGATTGAGTGATCCATTTCTGTTACCAAGTTCCAGAGATTTTTATGAGTTTTCTAAGACATGTTTGGGGTTGTAATTTTACTTCCTCTGGGTTTTTCACAATAGCGTTAGTTGGTGGTCTTTAACTGAAATCTGATTGGCAGGAAGCCTCCGCACAATTAATATAAATATTTTTTTACTCCTTTAGAGTTTTTCACATCAGCATTAGCTGATGGTTTTTCACAAGAGTTTGATTGACAGCAAGTCTCCTCAAGTCTCCAGGACTCCTGTCACTATTCTGGCCGTTCTCAATAATGTAGTATATATATATGTGTAATATGAATGAGTTGTAAACGAATTGCTTGCAAATGACAATTTTTAAACGAGTCAGAACTCATTTGTTTGTTCACGATTAAATGGTTGCAATTATTGCTATGTAATACTAATAATTCAATTCAACACCAGTCATTATTTTCAAAAAGTTAAATGACTTTAAATATAGAAAATGACTGCATATTTCAATTCAATCCATAAATAGGACCCTAACAGCTACAACCATCCCGGGTGAGTGTGAATCAAGGGGTAACGGAAATGAAAGTGTACTCCCCATTTCACAATACTCCAAGACTGTAGACTCACCATCAGATTTGCTGTCATATCAAGAACACTCGTTGGAGAGGGAGTCTTACCACTCTTCAGAGATTCAGACAGCCTATTCTACAGCCCTAGCCGTCTGGTCAGTTTAACACTTTAGAATGACCCCAAATTACGTTATCTATATATCAAGTTAGTAAGTATACGGACCAAATATTTTTCCAACATTTTTTCAATGTAATTACAGATTTATCAATTAATAATTCAATCGTATTTAAAAATATACCATAAAAAGATGAATAAAGGTAAGAAGAGTATTGTATAATTAGGAAAGCAACAAAACGCTTAGAGTAAAATAAATCTACAAATACTTGGGAATATTAGCATCAGATAATCTCAAGTAAACAAATGAAAGAAAAAGTAACGAAGGAGTGACTAAAAAGACAAAAAAAAAATTACTGAAAACCAAACTCTATGACAGAAATTTAAGCAAAGGAGTAATGCTTTTGCTGTCTCCTTTGTAAAATAACCCGGAAACTTCTTAAACCACAAAATAAGAGATAAGGTGACTATGCACTAGGGATGGTACTCTAGAAATAATGGTGACAGACAATATATCAAAAGATATGAAGGAGCATGAGAACTAACTGGAATTAAAGATTGTGTTGATTGACTGATTAAAGGTTTACAAGAATACACAGAAACAAGCAAAGAGAAACGGATAATAAAAGTCAATAATTGCAACAACAATAAAAATAACAAAAAGGAAAACGAAGTACACGTCGAGAAAACGAAGATGAGAAAAACATCTTGATATGTCTTGGAAATCTTAAGAGAGAAAATAAATTGCAATTAATAGCAACCCAGAATAACACCGAAGGAACCAATTATATATAAGCTGGAATAGTTAAGACACAGGGGAATATTAAGTGATGGCTCTATGGAGAGAGATGAAACAATCAACTATATAATGTAGAAAACATACGTAGAAGGGATTCAAGAACAGGCGTGATTAAGTGTAGAAGATGAATATTAAAAAGGGATTTCTTTTACAAGAAAATTAATGAAAGAGTCACTGACAAAACGGGACCAGTAAAGATACGGAAGTGGACTGACAAGTTCGTTTCCTAATAATGAAAAAAATATTTCACAAAACAAAAAAAAATATTTTTCAACAACATCTTTTTATCTAGGTAATTAACCCAGAAAGTCTTCATTAATTCCATATATAAAGCCACAAACAGTAAAAAATATAAGATTATATTTTAGCAAATAACAACACTAGATAAAATAACTACGCAGGAGGGGTGTCCTCGTGGTGTAATGGTTAAAGCGATGGACTGTGGAATTGTAGTAAGGGAGTTCGTACTCCAGTCGCGCTATTACGTTCACTTTCGGACAAATACCCCTGGGAAAGGTATGAGCCCCCTTATCCTCCCAGCTATGTGTTTAATAGTACCACTACTGTTCCTCTAGGAGAATGGCTTTGGCATTAAATAACCTACAAAGGTTGATATGTCATTAAAGAAAGAAACTACTCTGGACCATAAACATTAATTTTTCAACGACATAACTTAACTTTAGTTGTGTGGACAAAAGAAAGGAAGTCCAAATATATGTGACACTTTTTAATCTACATGTATTTAATCAAATTAAGTATCAGGCTGCGAGTCTGATACACCCTGTGAGGATAGAAATCACTTGGAATTGATTTTCAAGTTTGGCTTGCTGATCACTACACCAATATGAAGCACATTCTACATATAGGAATGAATATTTACTCACGTGAATTAAGTCTGATGCAGGGCTATAATTTTGAGGCATGCTCTTCTGATAAACCTTGTTATATTAATGAGGCTCTGCCAAACTAGTTTCAAAACAGATCTTTTATTTTTTTTACTAGAATCTCCTACTGTATCTGCATTTACCCAACACCTCCATCACAAGCAGGATACGAAAAAAGGTCAGTAAAACTGGTTTAAATTTAGTTTTATTTCTCATAGCAGGTTGCCATACCGAAACAAAAGAACCTAGTATAGCAAACTATTTACAATATATGGAGGAATAGCCAGTTTCATGCCTTTCCCAAGAGAACTTACGCGAAGCGAAAAAGCTTCATATAGGATTTGAACTAGGATCATTGATTCCATTTCCTATGATGATAACAGTTACACTAACCACGTTTTTTTAGCATATATATATATATATATATATAAAGTTGGCGACCATGGTCAGGAGCAACCCGAAGGGTCCCTTTTCAATAGCTACTTCACTGAGGTATAGGGGATGGCGCTAGTCCTTTCCCTGGATTTCTCCACTTTACCCTTGATCCCTACCTTATAATGCTGAGTGTTGAGCACAGAGGCATCAAGTACCATTTTTTGAGTCTTTGGTATGACTCGACCTGGGATTGAACTCTGGTATCCCGGGTCATTGGCGAACACTCTACCCACTAGACAAGCTAGAAATCAGCTGATTTTCAAACTGAACAATAAAGTTAATATTCGAACCAAAACTAAACTCGAGAAACTGTAAATTTTATATCTGTATTTTTGCATTTATTAATGAATCGGTGCTTTTACACAAGTTTTAAATATCCCAGGTACTTCGATTACTTACTACGAAAAAATTGAAGAATCAAAAACAAAAAGATTTTAGGAAATCTCTACCCTCCTAGAAATTTAAAAATACATTTTTTTAGCCAACTAGAATCATAAATAAATAATCAACTTTTAAAAATCTAATTTGGAACCATCCTTAGTTGTATGAATGAGCAAAGAAATAAATATTTCTTTCGCTTATTTTTTTTTTTTTGCTTAAAAAAATGAATATTTTTTCTTTCGTTGAGATATCAAAAAATAGAATGAATTTTTTTACATTTTTATTGTGTAAAATTATTTCTACTACTATTCCGTCTGTCCCTTGGTGATAAAAATGTCAGCTACAACTGTATATTCAAGACGTGAATAAATTTTCTCTCTAACATTGTGACGCACTTTCAAAAAGATCTTTTATACACTCACAATATACCCAATTATATCAAGCAAACAAAAACTGCTATATTTCATTGCATAAATCTTTTCATCCTCTCTTTAAAATACTGACGCTCTGACTAATCTTTCCAAGTAAAAGATATGTAACTTCTGTTTTTCAGCAAAATTTCCACCCTATTTAAAGAAATACAATTTATAAATTTGTTGTTCGGAACTTGATTCACTTATTTACACCTTTGTCCGATATACGAGGATCATTAAATAAGTTTCCAGACTTTTTTTCGTATGGGCACTTTTATTGATGGTACACACATGAAACTCTAGTCCCCTTCGAAGTAATCTCCTCCGGCTGCAATGCACTTGTTGAACCCTTCCAACAACTTCTGGAAGGCCCTAGGGAAGTCCTCTTGTGTGATCTTGTGAATGACTTTCGTCACAGCCTCTTTCATCTCCTCAATTGTCTCATAATGACAGCCTCTGAGCTTAGGGAAAAGTCCCAAAGTCTCGGGGAGCAAGGTATGGACTATTGGGAGGCTGAAGAACTGTCTTGGTGCTCATCTTGGTCAAATAGTTTGTGACAAGGATGGAGTTGTGGACTGGTGCATTGTCCTGGTGGAAATGCCACTGACCCGATTTGAAGAGTGCTGGCCTCTTTCGACAGAATTTCTTCCTGAACTCCCTTAAAACCTCAACATAGTAACCCTAACCCTAAGAGTGTGGCCAATCAACTCTGGTGTATTGACTACCTTACTCCTCCCACACCTCTCATCATCCCTCAAAGACTCTTTGCCCTCCTTGAGTCTCTTATGCTACTCAAAAACTGATGCTCGATTCATGCCAGATAGTCGAAAAGCAGTCTGAAGCATTCCATACGTTTCCGTGGTATTTTCTTCAAGTTAAAAACTAAATTTTATTGCACATCGTTCTTTTAAAGTGTCCTCACGTCCAGATTGCATTTTTGAAATTCACCAGCTGTGACAATCAAGCTTTAGAATAGTGTATTTCAATTGCTGCTGGAGCTGTTCATTTGAAGCTGAAATCATAAAAATTGGTCAGTCATCTTATATGATGTATAGTAATAACATACTGAATTTTTCAAGAGTCTACAACACTTTTAAATGCCGGTACAAAAAAGTCTGGCAACTTATTGAAGGCACTATATATATATATATATATATATATATATATATATATATATATATGCATTTAGCAGAGCTGTTCATATGATAGTTAAGTTGTATCAGCTTGTTATAAGTGTATTAATTTAGTTAAGCCAGTAAATTTATCGACTTTAGAAAATTTCCCTAGATATTGACGCCAAATGTATCTATCCCGTTTTATTAATTCTTGCAAGTGCTAAAGTTGATTCCTGATTTTGCCAAGAGCTTTATTGCAAAGTAAACGTCAACTCTCATCCTGCTGGATGATCTACTCATTTCGCCAATTCCTATCTCCGTGCCATTGATCTTCAAACCACCAGCACCTCCATGTTCTGCCTTTACTCACATTATGAGGTGGTAGAACGAATATAACATTGACCACAACAGTGTTATCAGAACGCAACTGCTGTAAATCGTAAACACTGGTAATTATTCCTAATTACCAAGAATTGCTTTCTCTCGTCAGAAAATGCCACAGTCAATTTGTCATGATTCTACGCCATGCCTGTGTTTAACTATATTATACTGTTTGTCTTCTCCGATAGATTTTCACGACGTCTTGTTTGAATGACAAGGCCAAACGAATCGTGCCAGTTGGGAACATGCTCACACTATCAAGTTTGATTATTGGGCACTGTGTAACGATTGGATTATGGCTTATCAGTTTAATACAGGGTTTGTCCACATGTCATCAAAACTGTCCTTTCAAAAGGGCTGATTATCGTCACTGTAAATCGGAAGAACGCTCTAGTAAATTTTAGGTATCATGAATTTATAATTGATAAAGTTAAACTTGGAATTATTATTATAAGCTGAAATGCAAACCCCTGGCCGCAAAAAGCCATAATAAATTTGAACTGTGCATTCATCGAAGCATAATTTATTCAAAAATCATCACAAAAGAGACTTTTACAATTCGTACCCAGTATTAAAAACAGTAATTGAAAACTTACTCTTTGGACGAGATTGCTCAATTTCTGTTCTAGTTTTAAATAGGATCTTTTGTTCCAACATAAAATCATCGATTTGAACTATGCATTCTTTAGATCATGCCTTCTTTCAATATGATATCAATATGAATAATTTGATAGATTTTGATTTAAGTATATCAGTAGATTTAAAAAAAAATTCAAGTGTCCAAATAATGGGGAAATTTAGATTTTGATTCTAAACAAAGACAGATATGGGTACTTGGCAATTTTTGTGAAATTGGGGTGTGAATCATAATCTCATATTCAGGACAGGAGTTCAGATTCAACAACAACAACAACAACACACACACACACACACACACACATATATATATATATATATATATATATATATATATATATACATATGTGTAATGCTTTTGTTTCACGATTATTATCGCTTAAAAATAGACATTGCGTCACTTCCAGTTCGTAGAGGAGAGGTTGTTTAAATATGCGAAACGCATTCAGCATTGTTATTCGTCCAAAGAGAGTAGCTACAAGTTATTACTTAACAGTATTTAACTTTTATTTCACCTCAGATTATGATAAGAGATTAATTTACATACCCATCTTTCACTTTGCGTGGCAGCCGTTATTCAGGTAAAATAAGCAGCTACACGTTATGAGTTAACCGTATCTAATTCATTTGTATTCTTCAGATTACAATTAGAGATAATATCATGATCTATATTTTCAAATAATCCTAATAACGAAGAAATATGTTTCTACTTTTCTTTTCAAAAGTGGCGCTGTAGTCTGCAACGAAAACGTAAATATTTTTTCCGGATACCGTAGATTTTAGATGCGTCAAAAAGGTATCAAATGTTCGATCGGATAATTCGGTATACTGGTCAGTAATACACCATAAGGACATATGTGATGTTTTTCGTAAAATTTTATCAATGGTTTTGTATATAAGATTTGAAACTGTGTTACTTTGAAAAACTTAACTAAGCTTCCTTTAATTCTAGAAGTAATTAGAAAAAGCAAAAGAATATAAAAACATTTATAATTAGAATGTTCTGTCTTCCATTGACCTGAGAAAATAAATTTAAAAGCTGTTTTAATATGTAAGTTACTTTGTTAAATAAAAGTGGCTTTGTCACCGATGATTGCTGTCTGCTGGCAATTCACACCAACTGAGGATGCCTGTTAAATCGATAATGATAATCAATTATCTTTGGTTTTGTAAAGACAAAACTTTCCTAAAACAGGAACTTTCGATGTTTTCTTTCTTTTTTTGTTGTTTTTGTAAAATTTCTGGGCCTGTGGAAATATGTCGAGACAGGTTCTTGTCATAAGCTGTGTTGGTACAGATTATCCAGTCTTTTCCCTTCCAGAATATTTTTCTTAGTTGCTAGGAACTGACTGATCTCGGTTTGGGCGGATTCAGTTCTTGTTTTAGCTCCCGTCATCCAATCCTAATTCAAGTCTGTGACTTGGAAAGCCGAGTTTCTTTAATGGGGTTTCTCAGTTCTTGTGACTCATTCTCTAAGATTGAGAAGGTAAAGCCCTTCTCACTAAACACGGGGATGATTTTGCTTTCAATCCGCTGATCGTTTCGCTGGTCTGTTATATCTTCGAATAACAAGACTCATTAGTAATCTACCCACGTTGTGTTTTTATTAGATCCAGACAAAGGATCACTCGCTCGTCGGAGTCGTTTGTCAGTAATTAAACGGTTAAGACTGCACAATTAAGAAAATTAAAAGTGAAAAATAAAAGTCGATGGCAAGAAAGAGAACAAAACACGGCTTGGAAAATTACAATATTTAGTATGGAAAAATGATTTTCAAAAAGATACATGTATTAACCTATCCCGATGGTGGAATTTTTTTGTTAGAGACCAGTCCACGAACTAACTGTCCGTCAGTTTATCGTATAAGTTTTAGGTATTTCAACTTGTGCTCTCTATAGTCAGGTGCAAAGCAATTTTAAATTCGGATATGTTTGATTTCCTCAATACTTGGTACTATTTAACAATTGCTAATTACATTAAGCATTGTATTATGGTCTGGTCTTTTCTCTTTCAATACTCAGGGCAGCTTTGTACAAAGTGAAGTCTCATTTTATCTCAATTTCTCTTCGTTTATTTATTCTGGCGAGTCTGGCAAAAGGGCATCTCTTGTCCGCTTCACGCTTGTCTTTAAAATATCATATTATTTCGGTTTCTCTTAATTCTTTATGTATGTGGGTCTGGCACAAGGTTACTTCAAGGCGTAACATTATTTCAGGCTTCACTTCACTTTTATGTTTAGATGTCCAACAGCATGTTTTTTTCTCTGTCTCTCCGCTCTGGGTAGTATGACACAATGTCAAAGCCCAAACAGCGTGAAATCTTTTTGCTCGCTTTTGTTCGTCAGCAACTGGCCAACTTCTGCAAGAAACAAACCCTGTCATTTTATTTATACCTTTAACTGAAGGTAGGGATGGGAAACAAAAAATTCAATTTTTCCTAATTCGGATTTCAATAATCTTCGGCTGACGCGTATTATTTCGGGATTTTAACATTACATTTGCTTTTCTTTTTTTCCCCAAAACAAATCATTTTTGAAAAATTCCTTTCTCATCAAAATAACATAATTGTTATCTACATTTCATTTCAAAACTACATTTCGCCATTACACATTTGTAATGTTTTACTATATTCTTCCAAAATCCAAATCAGTTTTTTCCTCTAGTTAATAAAATTTCCCTGATGGGAACCCAATATAGTTGCAAGAGGGCTGATAGACCTTTTGGTAATTCCAATAACCCTACTGAAATTATTGTTTTTGCTCTAATGCATCAAAAAGGAAGTATAGGTTGTTATCACAAATCTTTGTCAACTCATAATTTTCTGCTTTGTCAATGATGTTTAGAATATGCCGACTATTTTTACTACATTTGGACAAGATCGCAGCCCAACTAAAATAAAAGTGAGTGTTCTGGTTACAACACTAAAATCCATCTGCTGGTGGGATTCCAGTTCTCGAGTCTTGAGAAAAGAGGAAAACTTCTTCTTTGCCATTAATTACTGGACTACTCCGGATCGGAGTGGAAAGTACTTGCTTAGTTCCAAAATAGATATGTTTGAAAATTATAAGTATTAGTTTGGATCTCATGAACACCAAATTGTTCACAGATGAATTATTATCATTATTATTATCATTGTCGACTTTGCTGTCCCGGCTGACCACAGAATAAGAATGAAAGAAAATGAAAAGAGAGATTAGTACCATGATTTTGCTAGAGAATGGAATAAAAACTATGGAATATGAAGGCGAAAATTATACCAATTGTGATTAGTGCTTTTGGCACGGTAACTAAAGGATTGTTAAAGGGTCTGGAGGAGTTGAAAGTTGGCGGCCGAGTGGAGACCACCCAAACAACAGCATTACTGAGAAGAGTCCAGGAGACTTGAGGAGTCTTGCTGCCACTCAATCTCCCGTGAAAAACCATCAGCTAACACTGATGTGAAAAAGTCTAATGGGTAAATAATAATGATAATAAATAGTATTAGTCACTTGAAACCGCATAATAGTTGTTTCGTTGATTGTTTGGTATTTTATGGCCGATCGTGTTTTTACATATGTACGATATGTAAAGCAACATTTTGTTGGTAACTTTATTTTTGAATTAGTTGTCTCAGTTCATGTGTTAGTACAAAGTTATATGGTTTTTAAGATGCGTATATTATGCTAATAATTCAACTAATAATTCAACCAATCATTTGTTTACAGTCAGTTAAATGGTTACTGTATTGATATTTTACATTTTGTTATTCTATTTATGAAGTATTCCCCTGTTATATATACAATTTGCACACAGCTATTTGGTTTCAAATAACTACTAATAAAAACCCTCTTTAAATTGAGCAGTTCTATTTGACCTATAGAGGGGTCTTAACAGGTACTTCCCCTGTGGGCCAGAGTGGACCGAGAAGTAATGACAATGAAAGACTACTGATTATTCTCAAAAGCTCCAGTACTGGAGCCTCACCATCAAATACAGGTGAGTGTCATACCCAGGACACTGGTATACTACCACGATTCAAAAGGGTCTATAAATGTAGCACTACCCTTTAAGTCCCAGGTGTACCCGTCGTAACCCCCACCGAGATAAAAAGAAGTGACGATCACACAAAACTCCGTCTGTGGTTTCGTTTGATAGGAAGTTTATTTGCTACTAACCCTTTAGTAGTCTCTGAAGAGAGAGAAACAGATTATGAACTGAGTCTACTGCTTTAAATAGACAGAGAGAAATAAACCGCTGCAGTTCAAGAAAGGCAGACATAGACCTTGGACTTATTCTTCGCGGCCATTGTGGAACTTCTTCGTGGAGCTCACCTAAAATAGGTGACAATTTTCGGCCTGTCTTCTCATCTCTGGCATGTCCTCAACTCCTTTTCTTTTCCCTTTTTCTATATTCTGTCCACATTAACGGCTTTTCCGTTTGTATTTATTTCTTTCAGCCAATCACAGCCCACCGGCCGATTTGCTGTTGATACATTTTTATTTGTAACTTATGGGTCTGCTGCTATCATGACCTAGATTTTTTTGGGAACCTTCCATTCACTTTCCTATTTATTTCTCCCTTATCATCGTACTCCCACTCTTTCTCTCTCTCTCTCTCTCTCTCTCTCTCTCTCTCTCTTACTGCTTTGAATCTCTTTCTCATGTATGTGTTTCATTTTCACCGTTCTCTGGTTGATCTGTAAGTCTAGATAACTAAGAGACAAGCAACCAACATGGGATCAACCAGAATCCCTAATTATATTACACTGCACAACTTCAGAAGCCGGTGTATTCTACAGCCCCTGGCGCCTGGCGACCGGGTGACTTATAATTTTTATATAAATTTTTAGAATTAGATACAAACACTTGAAACCATACAAATGTGAGGAAATTAATTATATTGATTCCTTCATTTCGTTGAGTCATCAGCTTATCAACTTTCGTGGGTTATTCAATACAAGTGCAATTTTTGTAGAACACTAGTGGTACTACTAAACCCATAGATGAAGAATATGGAAGTTCATGCCTTAACCTAATCTGAAAATGAATGTAATTAGGCAACGGGAGTTCGAACTAGCTTAATATGTACTTGTCTTTAATTGGAATCACTTTGAGATGAGGTTTCTTAATCTGAGAATTAATTAATTAATTAAAGACAAGTACAAAGATTCGGTACGGACCCGACTCTGGAAAAACAGATAAGGATTTATAAGACCAAAAAATCCATCCTTGATCGCCCTTCGACGTTGAGTCTCTGCGGTTCCAGGTGAGCATTGTCAGAAGATAGCGGTTTCAAATCCTACCCAAGCCGGCCAGAGGTTTCCTTGGTCAAAAACGTGGTGCGATAGACAACAACTATGGATGGCAGTAATTACAAGACTCATCATTCCTATCGCGGTAAAAATCACCTGAAGAAGGCCAGAGGTGAAATTTGGCCGAAACGTCGTGAAAGAAGAAACAACACAAAAACTACAAACATGAGGAAAAAAATCCGCAATAAATAAAAATTAATTCTTAGCTTAATATGTATTCTTAGTATTTGTATAGAACAGAAATTCTTTATATCCTATAACTATATCCAAAAAATATTTATAGACAAGTAAAAATGTTCAATACATGAAAAAGCTTTAGTGGAGTACAGCTTATATAGTTTTGATTACAATTAAACGTTTAAAAGTGAAAAAAAAATCTAAATTAGATAATTTGAAGAAAAAGTCTCCTTGGCGTAGTGGCTATCGCGATGAACTGCCACTTCACGAAAGTAAGCGATATATCATTAAACAAAGAAACAAAAACAAAAACAAATAACTATATTGAGTTGATTAGCCGTTAAAGAAATATACAAAAAAAAAACTTTTCCGACAGTTTTTTTCAATTATCAATCAATTCACGACCAAATTACCTCTTTATTGTAGCAGACTACATTTTCAGCACACACACACTTACGATACTGCATAAACGAATCCTTATGTTTCTATGCATATAAATTGATTAAATTAGGGAAAAAATTCGTTGAGTTAGATCTGACATGTTTTTGTGTTTATTTTATAGAATGTTTTTAAAAATTACTTGTAAAGGAAAACCATGAAACATTACTAGACTGCAATGATTCAATAAATTTATTTTGTTCATACAAAGGATATTGTACGGTAAGTTGATTGGTTAGTTGCTTTTTTTTAATTTTATGGCATATCGCACTTTTGAGTAATTTAATGACAAATCCTATATATATATATATATATATATATATATATATATATATATATATGAAAGTAAATATGGATAAAATCCGATAGTATGAAGGGAGCAGAAAAAACATAATCCAAATAGGTGAATATATATTATCCAAGTCCTGATGATGGTTACTGAAACCGAAACGTTAACGTCGACTTTACATCATAATATATTCGCCTATTTGGATTATGTTTTTTTCTGCTTCATACTGTCAGATTTTATCCATATTTACTTTATACATATTTACTGGAAAAACAAATACCAAATAATTCTCACATAACATTTAACATGGATGATTCTAAACAATCTATACATATGAAAACTTACTTGTTGCGTGTTTCTCAATAAACGGGGGGGGTTCTCGTTTCTTTCGGAAATCTAACATTTTCAAATATTGTTTCCACGTGCCAGACACGTTCTTATGACTTTTGAATTATGAACACAGTGTGCACGTTTATGTATATTTTCGTTATATATTTCTCATTTGCTCTTGTCATCTCAGCAAGCATCCATCGTTATGTGAACTATTTTGATATCCCAGTCCTGATGATGGATACTGAAACCGAAACGTTAACGTCGACTTTACATTATAGTATATTCACCTATTTGATTATGCTTTTTCTACTACCGTCATATCTATACATATACATATATATATATATATATATATATATATATATATATATATATATATATATATATATATATAATGTAACTGGAAGAAAACTCAATCATGGTTATATTGTCATTATGAATCTATTTCGGAAAGCAATATAATCTTCGTCTCTTCAGATAACATACACGCTTAATTTGAGGTTAAAAACAGCAAATAGGGATTACAGTTTATATATATATATATATATATATATATACATATATATATGAACCCTAACGCGTACTGTCAGTGCGTGTCACAGTGAACCTAGAAGTAATGGTAATGAAAGGTTGCTCCACATTCATCACAGCTCAAAGAATGAAGCCTCCCCACACATTCAGTTAGTATTGTGGAGAATGGTGACATGTAGTGGTTTGGGTGTTTAGTTCCCCCACCATTTATTTTGGTTTATATTTGAAACGGCAAATGAAGTGAAGATGTGAAACGACGCGAACAAAAGAACATTCAAAACAAAGCAGTACAAACAAAATTAAATTTATATATCAACAAATTCATGAAAAAGGAAACATTACAAATATTCTAATATAGTTTGTTGAATATATAGTCCTGAAGACTATAAAATGTATGTGGACTAAGTATTTCATGTAAGGTAATGATATATAGAAATATAGCAACGTGTGCTAGAATGCATGTGTCTTCTCTCATGTTGGTTGCTTGTCTCTTTCGGGGTTTGATGAAATTTCTGTGGTTGTGTTGGAGGCTGAAGCAAGTCTAACCAAAAAGATAGAACAAGAAAGAGAAAGATTGTAGAATGTATACATTTTAGTGGGGTTGACCGCTCGAAGTCAAAATGTAAGAGAAGAAAGCGGTGACAAATGTGTTTGATGCAGGAACTCAAAGCTAGTCCAAACAAACTTTTGGTTTTCTGCGTTCATCTCTGAGCCGAAATGGTGGAGTTTCTTTTATGTTGGCCCGGCGTTTTGTCTTGTCATAATCGCCCAAGACTCATCAATTATGTCATGTCCGCCATGTTTACCCCAGTCCAAGAAATGGATTTGGTCACCTCCCAAATGCAACCAGTTTATATCGTTACACATTAGATCATAATTATCACGAAAAACCCTTAAAAGAATATCAAACAATAACGTTGAATTCAGTAAGTGGTAGGATAGCGTGCTAAACAAAGTAATCAATATGGAAAAAAACGAATGAGGGAAATGATTCAAACACACTTATCTCAAGTGACAAAATCGACATAATAAACATATCCATATAGAATATATATCTTCTAGAAGATATATTGAATTGAATTCGATTCTCACTGCGCACTATACTCTTGTGGCCTTGTTTCAAATTTAACAAAAGTTAATAAATATCAATTTGGTTCTCTTCGGTGGAGAAATACGCAATAATTCTCGCAGACCATGACGATAAATCTGCAAATTTCTTTACATTTTGATTGATGAAGAGAACTATATTTTTCAAGAATAAGCCTTCTAAGGAATAACTGCAGACGCAGTTTGTGTTCTTTTTCCTTCATTTTTTTTTTTTGTATTGTTTCTTCTTTTGATTTTTTCCTCGTTCATTCACTATTTTTTCATTTGTTCCGTCGTTCCACGATTCTTCTGTTTATGATGGAACTCCTCATGGCTTCACGCTACACATTCTGACAAATACTTTCGAGAAAGATATGATCTCCCTTCTACTCACTCAGCTACGGGTGAATGATACAGCTTTCCTTCAACAAGGATGGCTTCAGAATTAAATGAACCACAACGTTTTATATGTCATTAAACAACAACAAAAACAAACAAACAAACAAACAAACTAGATGATCTTCTGGTTACTGAGTGAAGGCAATCATGGTGTAACGTTTAGTATCATCGGAAGTAGACTTACTGAACTGAGTTCAATTCTTGGACGAGGCCTTTTGAATTTCCCTTTGATTTAATTTCCTTTGAAATGGCTCGAACCTGTCTTTCCTCGCAGCTGCAGTTGATAGTAAGGTAGACAGAACTCTTTAGCCTTCGTGCGGTAACCAATCTAAGAGAAGGAAAAATCTCTTTCAAACTTGCTGTACTGCGCTTAAAAAAATATTGTTCTAGTGTTGCATTCTGGCTGCGACGGAATACGAAGATCCTTAAATAAGTTTCCAGATTTTTTTCATTTGAACCTGAAATCATAAAAATTGGTTAGTCATCTCATAAGATGTATTGCAATAGCATACTGAATTTTCAAGAGTTTATGACAATTTTAAAGGCCTGTACAGAAAAGTCTGGAAACCTATTGAAGGCAACACGTACATTTTCGGGTGATTAAAATTTTCCGTAAATTTCACTAGTTCACCAGAACTCTAATACGAGATGAAAGTTGATTTTTCGGTGCATTGCATATTTTTGCTGCAGAAAATTGAAATAGTGAATTACCCCGTGAGGATCAAACTCAATTCAGTTATAATTTTCTGTGAAATGTATTGCTTTCGAGATATATAAACGGGTCAATGAATTTAAAATGAATTAATGTGTTAGTTTAATAAAATCTAATACAAATTAAAGTATTATTTAAAAAAAAAACAATGTATGTATTTAGTTGATCACTCTGCTACGAGCAGAATTAGACGCAAGATCATCTTTTAAGTGGAGCACAGTTTCTTCAAGTTTCTGAGATGAAGCATTGTTATTTGCAAATATTGGTTCTTCTTCTTCTTCCTCTTCTTCTTCTTCTTTATTGTAAGACTCGTGACATTTTCTGTATTCTAGAAGATTTAATTGAGCAGCTTGAAGTCCATGTTTCCAAGAGGAAAACGATAATATAGATTCAAATAGCCTCAGAAAATCCATTGTTTATTTCCAAGAAAACGTATCCAATTAAATGTAGAATATTTACAATAAAGGGGGTTTTGCAATAAGATAGAAATAAAATAAAATAAAATAATTGTTTTCTATGATGCCACAGTCTAAGGTAATACACCAAAGGGTTTCCACGATAAAAAAAATTTCAAAGAAAATTCAAATTTTAAGAATGATGATAATTTATCTAATGAATACAGATATAACTACTTCCGTAATAAAGGAATTTACCCAACCCCTCAACACAAACAGGGTGTGACACAAGGGTATTTTTTATAGAGTTTTACATGTTTGATTTAAGATTTTCCCTTCTCCTTGGATCAGGTTCCATACCGCCATCGTACTTCTTGTAGATTTGCAAGAATGAGAATAGATGGATACAAGGTGCATACGATAAGTTTCCAGACTTTTTTCGTATGGGCATTTAGAATTGTCGTACACTTTTGATAATTCACTATGTTATTGCTATACATCGTATGAGATGACAGACCAATTTTTTATGATTTCAGGTTCAAATGAACAACAGAAGCTAGAATTGGAATAAACCCTACTAAAGCCTGGTTGTCACAGTTGGTGAATTTCAAAAATGCAATCTAACACTTTAGAAGAACGATATGCAATAAAATTCTGTTTTAAACTTGGAAAAAATGCCACAGAAACGTATAGAATGCTTCAGACTGCTTTTGGAGCATCTTGCATGAATCGAGCATCAGTTTTTGAGTGGCATAAGAGATTTAAGGAAAGCAGGGAGTCTGTGAGGGATGATGAGAGATGTGGGAGTAGGAAGTCAATACACCAGAGTTGATTGGCCAAATTCACAGCTCCATCCTTGTCACAGACTATTTGACCAAGATAGGCATCAAGACACTCCTCAGCCTGCCTATAGTCCAGACCTTGCTCCCTGTGACTTTTGCTTATTCCCAAAGCTCAGAGGCTGTCGTTATGAGACAAATGAGGAGATGAAAGAGGCTGTGACGAAGGTGATTGTCACGCTCACAAAATAGGAGTTCCATGGGGCTTTCCAGAAGTTGTTGGAACGGTACATTGCAGCCGGAGGAGATTACTTCGAAGGGGAGAAGAGTTTTATTTGTGTACTATCAATAAAAGTGCCCATAAGAAAAAAAATCTGGAAACTTATCATATGTATTTCTCACATGGCGTTCCCAAGGGAATTAGCACTATGTGAAATGCAACAGCATCATCAAGGTTTTGAAGGTTGTTCAAAGTATTTGAAAACTCTCCCGGTTTTGATATTTGTGACAAACTTCTCAAATTTGTATGAGTCTAACCTCCAGAGAAATTAAGTCAGAAATCTCCGGTCGGGCAGGATATGAAACAAGATCAATTTTTAAGCGGAGTTTAACAGGTTTGAATTCTGAGTTTTCCTTCTCTTTGACTAGTTGCCTCACCAATGCTGAAGAACCCAGTCTGTTCTACTATTTACCCATAGCTGGAGGGAGAATAATTGGATTTCCCAAGGGTATAAGTGCTCTGTGAAATGCAATCAGTCTCGTCCAGGATTTGAACTCGTGTAGCCGTGTCCATTTTCTTCGACGATAACCATTACACCACGCCCACTATTTCTCTAGTTTTACAGTGGTTGTGTGTTGCCACGAGTAAACTGTTTAGTTATATCATCTTTCTGGGTGAGGTTTAAAAGTTTTGCTATGAGCACTGTATATACATATATATATATATATAGTGTAGTTGTAAAAGTGAAATATATTTTTTATAAGTTGGTGATCCGTTTCATTTATCTTGTTTTTTGAGACGCCGATATGTTCTTTTTAATTTCCCGGTGTTATTGACCCCTGAAGATTCCTGAGAACTTTCTCTCCCTCTCTGCCTTCTCATCTCTCTCTCTCTCTCTCTCTCTCTCTCTCTCTCTCTCTCTCCATAAGTAAATACTGAAATCTGTAAGCTTAGTAAAATTTCTACAAACACACATACATATGTAACATTAGAGTATATATATATATATATATATATATATATATATAGATAGATAGATAGATAGATATGTATACCATTACTATATATATGTAAATATAACCATTTTTGATTAAATAGGTAGACACTTTTGGTTTATGTATTTTAACTTCGAAATTTTCAACTCCTTGTATGAGTTTGACTTCAGAAGGGAAAGAATTCAGGAAGACAGCAGCCACATTTTTAAATGACTAACACATTTCCCTCTAAGTCTTCCACGTATCTCTAGTAAAAAATTTCTCCGGTAAGTTTCCCTTCCGCTTGTTCTTCGTCCTCCGGTTTATACAATTATATATGATTCGTTACTGTGGTTTTCATTCTATTAATGTCATTATTCGTTCCCTTGTAGATGGCTCCAGTTAAGGTCAAAAGTATTTGGGAAATATAAGATGCCTTCCTGAATTCATTTCATCTAGAAGTCAAGTGACTAATGAAAAGTCTTGGAGGGATCAAATGTAAAACAGGCAGACACGGTCAGCCTTTCTACGTTAATCAAACTTGTTTAAAAGAGAAAATACTGCCGAGATATAGATATTTGTTAACATGTATATATACTTACTTATTTGGTGCCTTCCTGGATTCATTTCATCCAGAAGTCAGGGGACTAATGAAAAGTCTTGGATGGATCAAATATAAAACAGGAAGAGACGGTTATCTTTTCCACGTTAATCAAAATTGTTTAAAAGAGAAAATACTGCCTATATATATATATATATATATATATATATATATATATATATATATATATATATATATATTAATTAGTATGCATATGTACATACTTATTTGGGTGCACACACACACACACACACACGCACATATATATATATATATATATATATATATATATATATGTATATCTATATGTACATGTATACATTCATATTCTTTGTATATAAGTTTATAAAAATGCAGCTTCATGCATCGTATTTTACATACATGCATATACGAAAGAGTTATTCTTAATTTAGATGAGTAGATATACTGCAAATCCGGTTTTGTAATTTGACAAAAGTCATAAATTTCTTTCGTTCTTGTTCCCCGTATACTTCACACTATTTTTTTTATATTTGATACTTTTTAGCAGATTTTTTTTCCTTTTTTAACGCAGGCAGATCATTGTTTGGCTCTGATTCATTTCCTTATACACGCTTATTCGCTTGTTTCTTGGATTCAAAAATCGCAGCCCATTCATAAACCGAACACGTTTTGCTCCTGATAGATAGCTCCATTAATAGGAAGACGGGCCAACGCAAATTAAGCGAAAACCTTTGGTCAATGAAGAAAAACAACTGCCGAGTGGTCTAGGTAACTTTTTCTACTTCAAACTCTTCCTACTGTTAGTCATCAATCTTTAGACAGTTTGTCACACAGGTCTTAGGATATTTACACTACCCAGCTATTCTTATTGGGTCACACATCCATATTCCTGCGAAACATAGTCATCATGAAGGAGTTCTTTTTGGCTATCTTTCACCATCCATCTCTTTTGAACATGGGGGTGTCCTCGTGGTGTAATGGTTAAAGTGATGGACTGCGGAATCGTTGTACGCGAGTTCGTACTCCAGTCACGTTCACTTTCGGGCAAATACTCTTGGGAAAGGTATGAACCCTCTTATCCTTCTAGCTATGGGTTAAATAGTACCACTATTGTTCTTCTAGGAGAATAGCTTTGGCATTAAATAACCTACAAAGGTTGATATGCCATTAAACAAGGAAACCAAACCAATCTATTGAGCATCGCACTTGTTAAGTCCTCTAGACGGCACCCAGTGACAACAAAGAGCTAATGAAATGTTAAGTTTTACTAGTCGCGTAAAAGAGTGAACCTCAAAAGACAGGAAATAAAAGCTTACATAATTTCGAATAAACAGTTTTAAAGAATGGAAGAAAGAATGAAAAAAAGTTATAAGAAGTTTTAAAAATGATGTTACTAATCTTCAATGAAATTGTAATTTAACTCATTCGACTTGACAAAGAGATTATCATCATCATTTCTGTTGTGAGACCAAAACCTTACCTGCATCATGGACTCTTCCAGCGCTATATTACTCGCGCAGTAATACCCTAATACAGTAGCAGTGGTAGCAGTAGTACAAGTGTACTAGAAGTACGACTACCAATATTGGACACTATCCTTTGTAACTTTTGTTAATATATCTTTCTTTCCTCTAAACCGTCTTCCGTGTTTTCCTTTTGTGTACCGACTTTGGGTCCACATCAATTATCATCATCATCATCATCATCATCAAGGCATGCTGATAACATGGATTTTTAAAACTTTGAAGTCTTATAGACGGCATCTAATGTACGTATAGAGCTTATGTCTTTGCTGATCAGTTAAGACTGGTGTGTCCATATCGAGGAATCCAAAAGAGAACATCGTTTATGAGTTCGTCCTTACATTCTCAGCAGTGACTAGCGTATCTTTCTTGCCTTCCTTGTACGGTTTGTAAGATGAGTGATAAATGGCCGTACAGCTGCAATTTTCTACAATGTTGTCTCCAGAATTTGCTGCAAAATAGTACGCAGCATTCTTGCGTAGTTCCTCTTTTTCTTGAATAGTTTCGTTAAACTCCAAGTGGTGCAAACATACAGTCGTACTGACACGACAACAACCTGGAAGCATTTACGTTTTATTTTATAAGTTATAGCGCTGATAATTTAAATACAATTTTATGGTTTAAAGTATGTATTCCTATTTGATTATCAACATTTGCTTGCACACAGTTTATTGGTTTCAAGCATTTCTATCTAATAGTAATAATAATATCGAATTTTGCCCAGTTGGCTGACTGCTTCTCAGCAGAGACTTAAGACCCCCTCCCAACGAGTGTCCTAGATATGACACTAAACAATCTGATGGTGTGGTTCCAGTAATGCTGGAGCTTTGGAGAATGCGGAGTATCCTTTCATTGCTATCGCTCCATGGGTTAAATAGAACTAAACCGTGGTTTGAGTTTACTGTTTTTGGCATTTAAACTGCGTATTTATGCTAAACTGAATTGTTTAAAATAGAACTGTTTTGACATTTAAACTGCGTACTTATGCAAAACTGAATTGCTCCAAATAGAACTGTTTTGACCTCTAAACTGTGTACTGATACTAAACTGAATTATCTGAAATAAAACTTTTTTGACATTAACTCTGCGCATTGTCCAATCGGCTGGGACTGTAGAATACACCGACTGCTTCTCTTCAGAGGTGTAAGACCCCTTCAACGAGGGTCCTGATATGACACTAAACAATCTAACGGTGAGGTTCCAGTGATGCTGGGGCTTTAGAGAATGCAGTGCACTCCTTCATTGCCATTGCTCCCAGGTCCACTCTAGCCCGGAATGGTAGCACTTGATAAGTGCCCTATCTATGGGTTAAATGGAACTAAACTGCATACTTATGCTAAACTGAATTGTTTGAAATAGAAATTCTTGACAATTAAACTGCGTAATTACATTTAAACTACGTACTTAAGTTAAACTGAATTATTTGAAATGGAACTGTTTAACGCTGAACTGGATTGTTTGATATAGAACTGTTTTGATATTTAATTGTGTGTAAACAAAATCTATACTCATACTAAACTGAATTGTTTGAAATAGAACTGTTTGACTAAGCTAAATAGCTTGAAATAAAAAAAAATTTGACAGTAACTCTGCTAACCTGAACTGCTTGAAATAGAACTGATTTTAACATTTAACTGTATATGGAAAAAATGGAACTGTTTTTGACATTGAAACTATACTTATGCTAAACTGAATTGTTTAATATAGAATTGTTTTGACATTTAACTGCGTGTAAACAAAATATATTCTTATACCAAACTGAATTGTTTGAATCAAAACTGTTTGACTAAACTGAATAGCTTGAAATAGAAATGTTTTTTATAATTAAACTATGTACTCCTGTTAATCTGAATTGTTTGAAATAAAACAAACTATTTGAATAAAAATTGATTTGGCGTTAAATAACCTACAAAGAATGATTTGCCATACAACCCAATCAACCAACCAACCAACCAATCATATGCCTTGTTTAAAGTACATATTTTTATTTAACAATCAGCTTTTGTTTGCATAGTTATATAGTTTCAAGTATTCCTATCGAATATTAAGTATCTATACACAATTATTGTATTAAGTATCTATTCGTATTTGATTATCAGCTTTTGTTTGTATAGTTATATCATTTCAGGCATTCCTATCTTTTTCTGATAATTTATATACAATGAGATAGTTTCAAGTATCTATTCTTATTTAGTAATTAGAATTTATTTGAACAGTTATATGGTTTCATGTATTCCTCTCTAATAGTAATAATTTTCAAACATGTCCGTTTGACCCTTCGATGGTACCCTAACCGTTATCACCACTCGATTTCATTGTGGACTTTGGTAATTTATACTCACAAGAGCATCAAAACTAGAGCCTCATCACTAGGTGTAGTTTCGTATCATACCGAGGATACCCTTTCTTGTAAGATTGGTCATACCTACCACTCTTAAAGAATATTCAAACCCCCACAGACTGGAGGTTTGTTGTCATATCGCGAAATATTCATAAATTTAAGTTTGTGACACTTCCAAAATTCATCAATTTAAACATTTTTGAAGATTTTCCCAGATATGCTTTCTTTTTTATGGCATATGAACCTTTGTTGGTTATTTAATGCCAAGAACAGCAGCGGTATTATTCAAGCCATAGCTATGAAGGAATAAGAGTGTTCATTAGCTTAAGCAAGGGTATTCGTCTGAAAGTGAATGTAATAGCGCGACTAGAGTTCGAACTCGCTAACTATAGCACGTTAGCCATTACGCCACAGGAACTCCGCCCTCAGGATTCTTAATACAATAATTATATGTAAATATTTTACTTCTCTAGCTTAAATTATTACGTATAAACCTAATTAGTAATGATTAATTAAATGTCACTAATTATCATATGAGGTCTTTTTTTTTTAGTTTTAAAATTTAATTTCTGTGGGAGTAGGTAAGTCTTAACGCAACAACATGGCACAACGGTTATCGTCTTTGGAAACAGATACGGTGAGCCAAATTTAAATCCGGGATGAATCTATTTGCATTTTACGTTTACACAAGGAAAACCATGAATTTCACTGTTCTTCACCGGTTATCGTCTTTAACCTTAGTAAGGCTCCATGGAAGTACTAGTTGAATAGTGAGAATTTTTTTTCGTTCAAATAAGGGACATTGGGTTGCAATTGTATCACCATCGTAGACATGATGAAGCTGCATTCCTTTAAACTACGTATCTATAAATTGTGTGGTGTGCGCAATTCCTGTAGAAAAAATCGACATCACAAGGGCAAGGTTTTATCATTTTACTTTCCATGGACTTTTTTTTTTTTTTTTTTGCGGAAAACACCATTTGCAAAACTCTTCCTTTTTTCTCTTTTAGATATAGAAAAATTATTCCAGTTACACACAACTCATAGGGAGGTTTGCCTAAAATTACCGAGACCACATTTAAGACTTTGGTAAGTTTTGGTCATGTTATTTAGTTTAATGGTATACAAACCCTATCTATCTATCTATCTATCTATCTATCTATCTATCTATCTCAGACTTTTCTTCTATCTATCTATCCATCTATCAAGGAGTTCATTTTTTCACACAGTTAAATATTACTATTTTAACATTAGAAATACTATTTATGTAGTATTTCTATCAAATTTAATATTAATCAATTATTTGTACACTGTTAAAATGGTTTCAAGTATTGTGATTTACTGTGGCACGATAATAAGCATTAAAGTATATATATATATATATATATATAGATGAATATGTGTCTGTCACTCTATAGGGAGGCTGAGGAAGTGTCTTGTTGCCTAGCTTGGTCAAATAGTCTGTGGCAAGTATATAGTTATGGACTGGTGCATTGTCCTGGTGGAAATGCCACTGACCCAAATTGAAGAGTGCTGGCCTCTTCCGAGGAAATCTCTTCCTGAACTCCCTTAAAACCTCAACATAGTAACCCTAACCTAACCCAATCCTTTTGGCCAATCAATTGATATATTGACTTCCTTACTCCTGCCACACCTCTCATCATCCCTCGCAGACTCCCTGCCTTCCTTGAATCTCTTATGCCACTCAAAAACTGATGCTCGATTCGTGCAAGATGCTCCAAAAGCAGTCTGAAGCATTTCATACGTTTCTGTGGCCTTTTTTCCAAGTTTAAAACAGAATGTTATGGCATATCGTTCTTCTAAAGTGTTCTCACGTCCAGATTGCATTTTTGAAATTCACCAGCCGTGAAAATCAGGCTTTAGTAGGGTGTATTCCAATTGCTTCTGTAGCTGTTTATTTGAATAAATTGGTCAGTCATCTCATAAGATGTATAGCAATAACATACTGAATTTTCAAGAGTCTACGATAATTTTAAATGCCGGTACAAAAAGTCTAGATACTTATTGAATACATCACGTACATAGAATGCTAAATTGCCAATTTCACTCTCCTGTATTTGCTGTTCTAAATCCGTGTTTGTCTTTTTCTTTCCTTCCTCTCCCTGTTCGTGTTTTTTCAATCTGTCAAATACTGGCGCCTGTGACTAGAGATGCACCCTGAAAGAAGTGATTCGAATGAAGAGAGGGAGAGAGAGAGAGAGAGAGTAAGAAATCCCTGCATCCTAAGGTTTTCATTCTGCGGACAAGGACAAGGAAGAATGCACCTTTTGGACAAAGAAAGGAAATGTTTATATCAACAACTCTGTGTTAAAAAAGAAGAAAAAGAAGACTGGAAAGAGGAGGGCATGAATTGAGAAGGAAGGAACAAAGGACGGACTGACAGAAAAAATGCCCAAGTGAACTTCAGATGAGTGAGCAGAGGAAGAAGAAGAAAAAAAAACGAAGAAAATGAATATTTGTGGTGAGACATGTCGAACAAACAAAAAATAAAATCCTCATACACGAAGAGATATTTTTTGTTAACACAAAAAAAAAAAAAAGGAAAAAGAAGAAAAAGGAAAAAAACGAAAAACATACAAAGGTAAGGCGTCTACTCTTATCACTCAACCCCATTCTCTGCACCCGGCCACAAAAAATTAATTCATAAAGAATTTTAAAATGTAAAAATAAAACTTTCTACAGAAAATAAGTAATCCATTCTATTTTTGTGCCTATATGTGTGTCGTCAAACTGTCGAGTGGAACCCACCATGGCTGCTGGCTTAGTTTTGTTTGGAGGGAAGGGAAGCATTTACTTTTCTCTTCCTTTCCACATTTATTTTGCCTTTAGTAATCAAAGGGTTTTTAAAGAAATTTTTTAAATTTCATTGTCCTTTAGAATAAGTTTTATAAGAGATTTTTTATGCTAGAGAAGTGATAAGTCACCGATTAAAAAAACAGTAAAATGACCACAATCATAATTCTTTTCCGTGGCGCATTTCTTTTGATTTTTCTCTGCATCTTTCACTTCGAAAATCTTTCTTTTGTGTTGAATGAGGAAACAGGTTAGTCTTAAATCAGAATGTGAAAAAGATGACGATGATAAAGACAAGAATATAATATATAAATGTGGTGCGTATTGTTGTATTTTGTCCTTTGACCCGGCCAAAAATGCCATTCCAAGGTGATGCACCGGAAGGAAGTGACATATTCTAATGGCAGTTATGAGAGGAAATCGCGTGGGCGAAAATTGGCTGACGAAAAGGGACGAGGTAAAAAAAATTTCCCATGGTACACTCATAGACTGATGCACCGGAAGAGAGTGACCTGTGAACTGCATGACAGTTATTTCCGCTTGATGACGATCAATCATGCTATTCCAAAGATCGAGTAGGCGATTGAGTGGACGTTGAACTATTATATAACTCAGGCAAGACAGAAATCAAGAGAGTTCCAGTTACAGTTGGAGACGGAGTTATAGACGAGTTGTGGTAGGGAAAGCACACCAGGCCGAAGGGGCTTGGGGCCCTGATGAGTTGGGGTCCAGAGAAGATGCTGATAAGATGCAGTAAAGAAAGCAATCATCCTACAGAGAGCTGGGCCGCTGGGCCTCCGATTGAGCATCAGGAGAACAAGAAAGACATAACGCTGACGGCCGTAAGAGTAGGGGTCAAAATGTTGCAGTTATGTTCGGTCTCCAACTCCCTCTCACACGCAAACCTTGATTAACCTTTTCGAACCCTTGCAATAAACTGAGAGGTACGTACAGCATGTATGTAGATGACAATACGACAGTATAAAGTGAATATTGATAAGATAATTACGAGGATAAAGATATGTGTATTGGTTCAAGATGGGGAAAGAGGAAAGAGAGAATTAGAGTGGCGATGGAGATGTAAAGAAACCAGGGATAGGGCGAAGAAAAGGGGAAGAGAAGAGAGAGAATGATGAAAGAGAAAAGATGGAGAAAGGCAGAAAATTTGCGATGGATAAATGAAAAGAAAAGAAGGGAGGAATAAAAAAGAGAACATCTCTAAACGGGAATAAAAGTAAAGTTCATTAAAAGAAAAAATATTTAGAGTGGTGGTAGTTTCAAACCAACTGATCAATGTAGAACGACGCTGTGATATGGGCGCAGGGGTATGAATAGGGGATTTACCACCCAAATAGGAAAAAGAGAATGAAAAGAAAACAGAAAGAAAATGAAAAGAGAAAAAAAAGGAAAAGTGAATGAAAAAAAAGACAGAAAGAAAATTTAAAAAAAGAAAAAAATGACAAAAGAAAGAGAGAGAAAGAGAGAGAGAGAGAGTAGATATAAATAATAAAGAATGTGATGAGAAAAGAATAAATCTATTTGTAATATAGGTATGTAAGAGAGAGAGAGAGAGAGATCGCTAAAGTAAGGAATATTTGTCTCTCTACGTAGTAGCTGGAAGAGATTTTCGCTGAGTTCTCACGATAGCCATGAACATACGTACATACATACATAGAATGCTAAAGTGCCAATTTCACGTTCCTACGTTTGCAGTTCTAAACCCATGTTTGTCTGTTTATTCCTTCCATCCGCTGTTTCTTATTTTTTTACAGATATTTTTATGCAACCTTTGAAATACCCACACGGCCGGGTGTGAGAATTAACAACAGGTTCAGCACCACTAGACTGTGGATGTAATTTCACGTTAATACAAATAATTCTATTCAGATGGATGAAGGGATGCATACTCCCCTTCCCTAAAAAGGGGGACCTCGGATTAGCCAAAAACTACCGAGGCATAACACTTACATCCATAGCTGCCAAATTCTACAATACCCTACTACGAAACCGAATAGAACCCAAAATCGACAACATACTTAGAAAAAACCAAAATGGCTTCCGAAGAAATAGATCCACGACCTCACAAATATTAACCATCCGCAGAATCCTTGAAGGTGTACGGACAAAGAACCTACAAGCGACATTAATATTTGTCGACTTTACCAAGGCTTTCGACTCCATTCACAGAGGAAAGATCGAACAAATCCTACTAGCGTACGGCATACCTAAAGAAACCGTAGCGGCAATACGATTCTCTATAGAAACCCTAAAGTAAAAGTACGATCACCGGATGGAGACACAGAATACTTTGACATTGTAGCAGGAGTACTACAAGGGGACACGCTGGCTCCGTACCTCTTTATCATTTGTCTAGACTACGTACTTAGAACATCGATTGACAAAATCAAAGAGAATGGCTTCGAACTGACGAAGAAAAGAAGCAGAAGATACCCCGCAACAACAATTACTGATGCCGACTACGCCGATGACATAGCAATACTGGCAAATACACCTGACCAAGCCGAAACACTTCTGCATAGTTTGGAACAAGCAGCAGCAAGCATAGGCCTCTATGTTAATGCACACAAAACGGAATATATGTGCTATAACCAAACGGGGGACATCTCCACTCTAGAAGGAACCCCTCTTAAACTAGTAGACAAATTCACGTACCTAGGAAGCAGCGTCGAATCAACCGAAAAGGACATCGAAACGAGGTTAACGAAAGCATGGACAGCTATCAATAGGCTATCGATTATATGGAAATTAGACCTAACCGATAAAATGAAACGCAGTTTCTTCCAGGCAGCGGTCACATCGATACTGCTATATGGATGCACTACATGGACGCTAACAAAACGACTAGAGAAGAAGCTAGATGGCAATTACACAAGAATGCTGCGTGCAATCCTGAGCAAGTCCTGGCAGCAACACCCCACAAGACACCAACTGTACGGCCACCTTCCCCCTATCACGAAAACTATTCAAGTTAGACGAACCAGACATGCAGGACACTGCTGGAGAAGCAGAGATGAACTCATAAGAGATGTACTCTTATGGATCCCCACACATGGCCGCGCAAAAGCAGGACGACCAGCTCGAACGTACATTCAGCAGCTATGTGAGGATACAGGATGTTCTCCTGAAGACCTACCTAGGGCGATGAACGATAGGGAGGAGTGGCGAGAGAGGATCAGGGATATCCGTGCTACCAGCGCGATATGATGATGATGATAAAAAAGACTCGCTTTTTTAAAGATTGAACTGTTTTATTTGACCAATAAATGGGACCCTAGCAGGTACTACCACTCTAACTCAGAGTAACGGAAATGAAAGTGTATTCCATATTTTCTGACCTCCAAGGCTGAAGCGTTAATAACAGACCACATTTAAAATTTAATATATCTTTAGTCTTCATCAAGAGTAACGCTCTGTCGACCAAGCTTACAATATGCAGAATGTATCCCCTGCAGAAAGGTAAGCTCCACCCAAAAGGGTGTCTTGTGTATAACACTAAAATTCATGCAGTGATGAGGCTACTGTTCTAGAGATCTATAAAATATGGCGTACCCATTCATTGCCATTACTCCCAGGTCTACTCAAACCTATTAGGATCCCATTGAAACGTCTAATAGATCTGTTCAAAAATTTTCGTATTCGATAGGACCGTGTGAAAAAAGAAGCTCTTAAGAAAAAACTATACAAAAAATGTAAACATGAACATGCAATGAAGGCGATTTGGTAACGTTTAGGCATAAAATAACCCTAGATTGGATGACGTGCCGTTAAAATCAATCAAGCGAGCAATAATATTGTGCACATTCATTTTATAATGAAACATTCGACTACAAAAAAAGTTGATTTAATTATAAGATCCAATGAAATGATACTGTCTCAAGGAATAAGATTAGCTCATTCATAACAAGAATTTTTGAGAAAGAGTCCTTTGTAATTTGATGGTATACCTACATAAATGCGTGAATTTTGCTTCATTATGAAATCGAAATATATATATGTACCGTGCATCATCTTCTTCGGTCAATATATTCATGCATTCACTTCAAATTAAACATATCAGTGTTTTCTGTATTCCATTGAAAAATGAAGAATAGAAGTAATTTCATCAGTTAGGATTTTAAAATTAATTAATTTAAATATGATTTATAAGAATTGTTTTTTTTTTTAATGAAAAACAAACAAACAATTCTTATGAATCATATTTAGAGCAAATCTCTAATTTGATAAAACATAGAAATATGTGCGTGTTTAAAGGTTAACTCAACAGGTAACGATAAGAATCACGTAGGAAGATTATTCCGACACGTTTGCAAAGTTTGCGAAAATGAAGAAAAAACATATTCCTTGTGCATTTTACGAATCACACACACACACACACACACACACACACACACACACACACACACACACACACACACACACACACACACACACATTCCTGTGTCCTCCCTCGACGTAAACTGTTACTTATTAACTTTGAATTTTGATTTGAATATGTTCGTAAACGGAATGAATACGTCTCTCTCTCTCTCTCTCTCTCTCTCACACACACACACGCAAAGACACATACACTTTATATATATATATATATATAGATATATATATATATAGATATATGCGTGTGTGTATGTGTGTGTGTGTGTGTGTGCGTTGCGTGTCGTGTATCTATTCCATTTACAAAAGAAAACATGTGGAATACAGAAAACACTGGGAAACATTTGGGACATATTTAAATTAAAAGTCAAAGTTCAATAAGTAACAGTTCATGTCGATGAAGCGCACCGATTGTCGAAAAATGACGTACTTATTTTAACTGATATTCTCATTTTTATATATCCACAAGCTCATGCCGTTCTATAAGTTGGGGCTGTAGTTTCCAAATAAGCCAATTTTTAACTACACGCAAAAAATAATTTCATGCCCACCATTTTTATTACTTAGAAAATAAACGATTATCTCATAATATCAATCATTTTAAGCATTAACACGTGAGAGCATGAAGGGATTAACCTTTCTCAAATCTTTTAAGAAATGTACTCAAATATTCAAAGAAAAAAAAGGAATCTTTAATTATAAATCATAAACAAAATTGAAAGCCGAAAGCCCCGTATATTCCTACCAACCTATTTTCTTTTAGTTTTAGGGTTCATTTATAATTGAAATCATATTAAAATTCTTAGCCTTTAGATAAATGCACGGTGTTTATGTTTTGCAATTATTTATTCATTAATCAATGTTGTTTAATAAAAACACTTTATCTTCCTTCAGGGAAAAGAATTCAGTTTTATTAAATGTGTATTGCTTTAAATATATTACATTAAGTATTTCTGCATTTTTTTGCACCGCTTGACATGTTTCCAGGTGAATATTTCACATGTTTTTTTAAAAATAATGATTAACGTTGAGTCATTTCAGAGGACTTCGAGAAATTGTTTCTTGATCCTAGAAGCAGCAATCGGCATTTCGGCGGGGTTTATCATACGACGACCGTATTCCTTCGAAGAAGAGTAAGGCTCCATCCTAAAAGGAAGAGTCTTGTGTATGACACTAAACTGCATCTGATAGTGAGGACCCTCTTTTGCAACTTTAGAGAGTGTGCGGTTGCCAGTCATTACCCTTAGTCCCAGCTTCTCTATTATCCAATGTTGTAATATTTTTAAAGGTTCTATGGGCCGAATAAACGTTTGTAAAATGTTAGAATTCAAATGGAAAAAGTCCCTGTAGTTGTAGAATATGCTGATTGCACTTCTGTAGTTTGGTAGAACCCTTCCCCTTAATCTGTGTCCTGGGTGAGAAACTATACTGATGTGAGATTTCAACCGTGGAACTTTTGGGAATGTGGTGCCCGCCTTCATTGCAATTCCTCCCAGGTCCACTCTAACCCAGACTGGTTGTAACTTTTGGGGTCGTATCTACTGGTCAAGTAGAATTGTTCAATCATTTACTAAGGATTATAATTATCATTGTTTACTCCTTTAGAGTTTTTCTCATCAGCTTTAGCTGGTGGTCTTTCACTGTAGTTTGAGTGACAGTAAGCCTCCTTAAGTCTCCGGGACTCTTCTCAGTATTCTGGCCGTTCTCAACAATACTGTAGTTTGGATGGTCTCCACTCGTCCTCCAACTTCAAAGTCTTCCGGTCCCTTTAAATAATCCTTTGGTGACTGTACCAAAAGCACCAATCACGATTGATACAATCCTCACCTTCACGTTCCATATTTTTTTTAATTCCCAAGGAAGGTCGAGGTACTTATCTTTCTTTTCTCTTTCTTTCAGTTTTATTCTGTGATCAGTCAGTACAGCAAAGTCGACAATTTTGCAAGTTCTCTTTTTTTTGTTGATAACTATAAGGTCTGGTCTTCTGGCCGAGATTAGGTGATCTGTGTGTATGTCAAAGTCCCATAGGAGTTCATGTGTGTCATTTTCCAGGACCGCTGGGTTGTGCATATGCCATTTGTTCGGATGGTCAAATTTAAATTTCTGGCACATCTCCCTGTGGATCACCTTACACACCCAGTCCTGTTTTATTATTATTATTATGTTACTCATTTAGGACTTTTTCATACCGGCGTCAGCTGATGGTTTTCCACTGGAGTTTGAGTGACACCAATTTTTCTTAAGTCTCCAGGATTCTTCTCCGTATTTTGGCCGATTTCAGCAATGCTCTAGTTTTGATGGTCTCCACTCATCCTCTTATTTCCATTTCCTCCTGACTCTTTACCAATTCTTTGGTGACTGTACCGAGCGCGCCAATTACAAATTATTATTATCATTATTATTAGTTTTTTTAAAAACCCTATAGCTGTGGGCAAATTATTTGTATTAGATAGGAATACTTGATAAATAGAATTACTAATCTTAAAAAGCAAAACTGGAACCCATTTAACAGAGTGCAAACTAATGAGCACTAAGAACATGAAAAATGAAGTTACTTACACGCTGTTTGCTTACAATTTGTGTATTGGAAAAATCATTTGTCATTATATAACCCACAAGGATTGTTATATCTTTAAACACCAAAACATAAACCAACCGACTCTAACTTCAGTGAATAAACAAACGTAGATTCCATTAAAATCAATCAATCAACGCAAAGGTTGGTTGGTTATCAGTTGTTTTGGTTTTGTGACATATCGACCTTTATAGGTTATTTAATGCCAAATCAATTTTTATACAAATAATCAGTTCTATTTCAAACAATTCAGTTTAGCATGAGTACGTAGTTTAATTGTCAAAAACATTTTTATTTCAAGCTATTCAGTTTTGTCAAACCATTCTGATTAAAACAATTCAATCTAGTTTAAGTAAAAATTTTCTTTACATACAGTTAAATGTCAAAGCAGTTATTTTTTAAACAATTCAGTTTAGCATCAATATAATTTCAATGTCAAAAACAGTTTAAATGCAAACAAGTCAATTTAGCATAAGTACGCATTTTAGTTCTATTTGACCCATAGATAGGGCTCTATCAGATCCTACTTCTCTGAGCCAGAAGGGACCTGGAAGCAATGGCAATGAAAGGGTGCTCCGCATTCCCCAAAGCTCCAGAATCACAAGAAGCTCACCATCAGATTGTTTAATGTCATATGCAGGATACTCGTTGTTGGGGGGCGGTCATACCCCTCTGCAGAGGTACAGTTGGCGTATTCTACAACCCCACCCGACTGGGCAACAACGCGAAGGTGATCTCGTTATAATTTTAATAAATAAAATCATTTGAGGTATAATTTATTTCGCGTAATCTATATATGATTTGTTTTAAATTAGTTTTATGGTATATCAACCCTTGTTGGTTATTTAATGCCAAATCCTGTTTATGCATATATATTAAATATATATGATTTGTAAACCCATTTTATTGATAATTTTTTAAAGAACCTGAGCTCATTTATTTGCACACAGTTAAATGGTTTCAAGTATTGTTATGTAAGAGTAACAATTTAACATTTGTTAAGCTTGATGATTTTTATCATTCAGGGTTTTCGGACAATTGTCTTCATCTTTATTGTCATATTTACAATGTTTCTGCCGGTTTTCCGGTCTTCTTCAGGTGTTTCTTGTCGAACTCAGAAGCCTACACTGAACTTCAAAACACGTCCTTTATTTAATTCCCGGGGGTCGCTTGATCTGATTGCGTCAAACATGACTGAGTACAATAAATAAATAAATTGCCCAGTTGACTTGGGCTGTAGAATTACACCGACTGCAATTCCGCAGAGGAGTAAGACCCCACTCACCCAATGAAAGTCCTGGATATGTGAGATTCCAGTAATGCTGGAGCTTTGGGGAATGCGGAGCATCCCTTCATTGTCATTGCTCCCAGATCCACTCAGGCCAGAAGTGGTAGCACCTACTAGGGCTCTATCTATTGATTAAATAGAACTAACTGCATACTTATGCTGAAACTAAATTGTTTGAATTAGAACTGCTTGACTAAACTGATTAGCTTAAAATAGAAATGTTTTAAACCATACTTACATTTAAACTGCGTCCTTATGCTAAACTGAATTGTTTAAAATGGAACTGTTTTTGACATTGAATCTGTACTTACACAAAACTGAATTGTTATATATAGAACTCTTTTGACATTTAACTGTGTAAACAAAATTTGTACTTATACTAAACTGAATTAGGTAAATTAGAACAGTTTGAATAAATTAAATACCTTGAAACAGGAATGTTTTGACAATTAAACTGTGTACTCATGCTAAACTGAATTGTTTGAAATAGAACGGATTATTTGCATAAAAATGGATGTGGCGTTAAATAACCTACAAAGGTTGATATGCCATTAAACGCAAACAACAAAACCTAAATGAATAAATAAAGAAATCGTGACATGAGCTCATACAAGTTGTAGTAATCATTAGGATGTAAAAATATAAAGTTTATAAGTACCAAAGATTCATTTTGAACTGTCCACCAATACACATATCGTAAAGGTTATAGGAGCTGGTTTATTCAGTTTCTAAGAGACAATCATCTTGAGGTTGCAGGTTCAATCACGACTGCAGGAATACTTTAAAACTTGTTATGGTTAACGGGATCAGAGCAAGTGACCCCCGTCGATTTAAAAATTCAATATTAGTCATTTATTTGCAGACATTTTAATCGACATAAATGATATGTAAGATATTAGTTGGTCAGTAATTTCATTTTTGAATGAGTTCGAACTTATTTGTTTGCACACTAGTATTGCTATTGTTTCTACACAGTTAAAAGGTTTCAATTATTGGTACCTAACACTTATAATTCTATTCAGCATTACTCATTCGTTTTCACACAGTTAAATAGTCCCAAGTATTATTATGTATCACTAACAATTCAATCAAACATCAGTCATTTGTTTACATACACTTAAATAATGAAACAGTTCTATTTCAAATAAGTCATTTGTTTGCTCTTAGTTTATATGTCAAACAGTTATTTGATCAATAGATAGGACCTTATCAGGGTCTACAACTCTGGGTCCAAGTGAACCTGGGGGTAATAGCAATGAAGATGTACTCAGCATTCCCCAAAGCTCCAGCATTACTGGAAGCTCACCATCAGATTGTTTAATGTCATATCCAGGGTACTCGTTAGGTGAGGTCTTACTTCTCAGCAGAAATGCAGTCGGTGTATTCTACAGCCCAAGCCAAATGGGCTAAATCTATATGAGAAAAAATTATCAATGGTGTGTATTTCGAAGCAGCAATGTAATCATTTCTAACTCAACAGAGATTATTCATCAGAAAAGGAAAATATATACTGATTTAAAGCGTTTAACGAATTATTTATTTCACTTTGGGGAAAACCAAGAAATTTATATCTATGAATATTAGAAACTTGTTGGTGAAGTTCAATTTACAATAATCTCTTTCTAGTGTAAAATATGGTACTTCTCGACAAAACATGGTGTGAATTGTGGGAAAGACTATTATTCGAAATGTGTCGTAGCATCTGAGAAAGTAAGATGAATTGGTACGGACACTGAAATTGGTACAGATACTGGGCACTAAACGTGTTTCGATATATATATATATTTATATATATATATACACATAATTTTATATATATATATATGTGTGTGTGTGTGTGTGTGCATGTGTGTGTGTGGCTTATATATTTATCAAGTAATCGTTCTCAATATTGGTACATATGTAGTTTGATTATTGTAGAATTAGTCAATGGCACTTGATAACTGTAAATCTCCAGCCTATGCAATCATCAGACTAAATTCCTAATCTGTTGATCATATCGGTGTGAAACTGACAATTAGTAAATATATATATATATATATGTGTGTGTGTGTGTGTGTGTGTGGTAAAAATACAAACGAGGAAAGTGCATAAAAATTGTTAAATGGTGTTGGGCCAGAGCAGGTATTAGACCTAAAATATTGGAATTATAAACTCTTGAAATATGTTACTCGAAGTTTTGACGGAATCCTGATGATTGTGTCCTGCCCATGAAACTATAAATGTTATATTTTGACCCTCGCCCAGGCCCAAAAATGCTATTCCAAGGTGATACACCGGAAGGAAGTGACACATTCCAATGGCCAGTAATCGGAAGAGATCGCGTGGGCGGATTAAGGCTTATGATATGGGACAAGGTGAAGGTCCTATTGTGCCACTACAGTGATGCACCGGAAGAGAGTAACCTCTGAACTGCATGACAGTTATTTCCGCTTGATAACGATTAAACATTCGATTTCAAAGATCCAGTGGGCGATCGTGTGGTCGTTGAGTCATTATTTAACTCAGTTGAGTTTGGGGTGCCAAAGCAGTTGCCAGTAGAATTCCAGACAGTAGAGACCAGATATGGTAGGGAAGGCCACGCCCGACTGAGGGGGCCCTCGGAAAACCCCCGATGGAGTAGACCCCAACATCAGGAGAACAAGAAAAACACAACGAGACGGTCATAACAGTGGGGTCAAAATATGAAGTTTATGTTTGGTCTCCAGCACCCTCTCACATGCAAACCTTGAACAACCCTTTCGAACTCTTGCAATAAAAAGTGAGAGGTGAATATTTTTCTAAAGAAGTCTTGTGTCTTCCTTTCTGCATCTTTATCGTTTTGTCGCTGTGAATTATTCTACATATATATGTGCATATATGTAGATGTGAATCTACATATGTGACTATATAACATTGTCCGATTTGGTGCATGTGCCAGCAGAGTTCTTCAAGGATTCAAAACGAACCTGGTTACCGTAAACGACAGTTTTTAAGCATCACAACACGACATCCACGAAAAGGACAAAGAAAATGCTGGAATTGAAAGAAGTAAAAAGAAAAAAAACAAGAACAAACTAGCAACAAAAAAAAGGAAGGAGAAAGGAACAGACCGACGCGAAAAGAACAGAAAAAAGACGGAAAGAAAAAAGAGAAAAAAAAAAATTGTAAGTAGAGCGCTCATTCATGTAACTTCTATCTCTCTCTGTTATTTAAATTGGGTATAACAGTGAAAGATTTGTTTTAATCACAAGGGCCTTTCTAGAAGCATAAAATTGGAAATAATTAAAAAAAAAATGTGTGGTCCCTAGATAAAAATTGAAATTACTGCTACGTGTAATATTGTATCGAAGTGAGGGAGGAAAAAAGAAGGGAAAACAAAAGATGACTAGGGGACAGTTGCTGTCCGTTTTTTGATAGACAGCTTATCGTAAACAATAAATTTTATGATAAATTTTATCAATGGGATTTTTTATCGCAAATAGGTCTTTGTGAAAAAAAAAATCGTAGTAACTTTTCATTGGTCCAGACAAGTGGTGATTGAAAACTAGAATTTCAGTCCAAGATTTGGAATCCCGCATATCTGTAGTTAAGACCTTTTGGTCAAGTTTTCATGTTTGGAACTTGTGGATTGAAAATGAGAATTTTAATCCGAGAAATGTAAACTTGGGAGCATCAATGGGATTGTTCATGAATTTCGCACATTGGTGTTTGTCTGAAGAATGCGCATATACTTTTTCGATATTTATGAAGTTGGGAGAATCGATATTTTCGGCGCTGGTAGAATCAGGCCGGTTGTTTTGCTGTGGAAATTGTTGATATTAATTATTGAAGACATAGGTATTGTCTTGAAAACGGTCTTGCCGTGGAGGCAGAGTAACTAAGAGACAGATTTTTTTGTGTCTGACGAAGCAGACAGGTATTTTGTGAGTTCCCCCTGGAGTGAAGCTTTGAGATTGTTATTGGGGAAGATATTTTGAAACAGGGTTTTGGATGTAATTAAGAGATGCGCAGAATTTTGACGGAACCAAGTGTGGTGAAGATTCGCAGATTCGGAAATATTTTGAATTGGGAAATGTTGGCAGAATTTATAAAAGTTTGGGTTGTTTAGATGAAAAAAACCCGGGATATTTTGTGAAAAAAAAAAGAAGAAGAAGAAGAAGGCTCGTAAGCTATTGAAAAAGTTGTATTATAAATCAGGCTTAATTTATGGTACTGTAGACTGAAATTGAATAAACTGGGAGGCGAACCTTTAGTTATCGTGTCAAGGTAGAGACAGAGAGGTAGATATAAGGTTGAAAAAAAAAGGACATTAAATGAGCAATTTATTATGAAAAAAAAATGAAAAAAAAAATTAAAAAAATGAAAACAAAAACAAAAACGTACAGGACAATAGAAAAAAGACGGAAAGAAAAAAAAGAAGGAGAAGAAACTTGAACATTGTTGAACACAGCATATGAAAAAAAAAAGAAAGAAAGAAAGAACAGACATTTTTAGTAAAATAGACAGTACATAGATTGAAAAAAAGAAGAAAAGAAAACTGAACATTTTTGAACTGTGATTGTAATATTGTTTTGACTTGTAAAGTGAAAAATTTTTTGAGTTTGAGTTTAAAGGTGACATTAGAAATTTTTTTTCCTGTTCATATTATGAAATTTGATGAAAACCATTAACAGAGGATTTTATTCTAGGTTTAATGATATTTGAAATTATATTGATTCTAAAATTTTTTTTTTTTAGAATTTGGGGTTTTCGTAGAATAGGAAATATTTTTTTTGGTGGGGGGGTTCTGTTTTTGAGGAAATCGTGGGCTGACGTGTGAGTAGGACAGCCATTCATTCAAGTGGATTTACAGATTGTTGTTGAAAGCAATTCTATCGAAGAATTCGCCGACCCATGAAGCTGTTGAGGGCCTATTTGGCTTCTATTTTTTTAGTTGGAGTTCCGAGGATGGAATAAAAGAAAAAAGGCGTGGCCTACTCCAAAATTTTGTGGATAATGTCTGAGTCTTTCAGTCACGATGATGTTTTGGATTCGTGTGTGATTTGGCAAAGTGAAACGAATCTGGGAAAGGCGAGGTGCCTATATATTGGTAGCCACGAAGGTTCCTGATTAAATTGAAAAGAAACCCGGCGCTGGTTTGATCAGGTAAAACATGTTTCCTCAGGGGCTTGCAAACCAATGTGCATGGAAACAGAAACTTAATGAAAAAAATAATGGGTAACACATTGCTAATTAGTATTTTGCGTGGACTATTTTAGGTGGTTTACAGCATGCGTGCCAGATTGTGATACATTCGGATGTATTGTGATACTTTGTTTTGGGCCATGATTTTTGTGGATTTTTGTGGAATGCTTTGAGCCTTGAAGATATTGTGTTTTAGTTTATGAAATTCTCCAGTTACTCCAAGTAGGAACCTGTTGAGCAAAGAACTGGAGTGTTGTCATGAGGAATCCAGGCGAAATGTATTGCTGGAATGACCAGGGTCACTAAGTTTGTGACCAGGATATGGGACCAGAGTATGGTCCTTTTTAGGGTTTTGAAATTTCTTCAAGGAATTATGGAGGGCCCGTTGTGTTGAGAAGATAAAAAATGCATCCGTATGGTACCTTGATGCACACATGTCAAGATGGCCAACCACGCAAAGATAGTAAGAGAAATTTAGATAATAATTAGCCGGGCAAGTGTTACATAAATCTTACAAAATCTTACTTAGGAGGCCACCTCCTAAGTAAGATTTTGTTTGCTGTAGTTCAAGTGATTCTTTTTTATGTTTTCAGCCATTATTGTCCTTTGTAAATTATTTTGTAAAATATGTGCGAGGTTGATGGAGACGAACGTGAAAAAAATTCCACATGTGGAATTTTGAAAAATAATTAACGGATGAATGTTATATTTTGACCCTCGCCCCGGCCCAAAAATGCTATTCCAAGGTGATACACCGGAAGGAAGTGACACATTCCAATGGCCAGTAATCGAAAGAGATCGCGTGGGCGGATTAAGGCTTATGATATGGGACAAGGTGAAGGTCCCATTGTACACTACAGTGATGCATCGGAAGAGAATAACCTCTGAACTGCATGACAGTTATTTCCGCTTGATGACGATTAAACATTCGATTTCAAAGATCCAGTGGGCGATCGTGTGGGCGTTGAGTTATTATTTAACTCAGTTGAGTTCGGGGTGCCAAAGCAGTTGCCAGTAGAATTCCAGACAGTAGAGACCAGATGTGGTAAGGAAGACCACACCCGACCGAGTGGGCCCTCGGAAAGCCCCGATGGAGTAGACCCCAACATCAGGAGAACAAGAAAGACACAACGTGACGGTCATAACAGTGGGGTCAAAATATGAAGTTTATGTTCGGTCTCCAGCATCCTCTCACATGCAAACCTTTGAACAACCCTTTTGAACCCTTACAAATAAAGTGAGAGGCAACTATGTTGTTAAAGAAGTCTTCCTGCTTCCTTCCTTCATGCGTCTTAATTATGGTGTCGTTGTGATGCTGCATGAACATGTATATGTGTATATAAGCATATTTATTATGTGAGTATATAACATAAAGGCTACATGACTGGGAGGGGTAAAATATCAGTTATATGAACTTTATCTTGAGGAGGGAGTTTAATCTCAATTATGATAGACTTTATTGTGGGGAGGAAGAAAATTCTCAGTTATATAGGCTCCATCGTAGGGAGGGAGTTAAATGCCCACTATAAAGCCTTGATCGTAAGAAGAGAGATAAATCTGGACTCTATAGACTTTATTGGGGCGAGAGAGTTAAATGCCTTGATCGTAAGAAGAGAGATAAATCTGGACTCTATAGACTTTATTGGGGCGAGAGAGTTAAATGCCCACTATAAAGCCTTGATCGTAAGAAGAGAGATAAATCTGGACTCTATAGACTTTATTGGGGCGAGAGAGTTAAATGCCCACTATAAATCGTGAGGAAGAAGTTAAATGTCAACTATGTAGACTCCATCTTGGTGGAGGATTTCAATATCAACTCTATACACTTCATCATGTGAAGTAGGTTAAATGTCATTCGTTTAAACTCTATTCTGTATGGCGTAGGGGTTCAATCTCACCTGCACATACTTTGTTGTATGCTAGGAGTTAAATTTAAAATATATAGACTCCGTTTCGGTGAGGATGTTACATATCATTTACATATATTCCTTGATCTGTTGTAGATTGTGTTTTCAAGATTGTTTGGCAGATCTATTGTAGTGAAATCAATCTTCACAGGTATTTCACATTTATGTCCTTGTGACAGTTAAAATTATGAAAAGATTTATAGACTGTCTCACAAAGATCATATGGCTATGTTTTCTCATTGATTGCTTTCACCTAGTAAAGCGTTTAAGAATTGCTTTTTAAAAGGTGACTAGTACTAATCCTTGGGATCTTATATTAGCCTATTAGAGAGATATGAGTTTGTACTTGTCTTAAATGCCGTCGAGTGCAAGCTCATTTCCGTTGTCTATAGAATGTACGCATTCCAAGCCAGCGGCTGTTGTGATGAAAGTGGCGGTGAATGCAGGAATTCAAATAGAAGACCAAGATTTTTTCACTTTCATCCTCGATGCATAGGTATTCTTCTTAATAATTATGTAATTACCCTCTGTGTGTGTGGGATGTTACAAGCAATCACCCCTGCTGAATAAAAGTGGATCATTCCATTAAAAGAAACTGGTTAAACTTTAACTTAAGGAAGTAAAGACTGAAAGAAAGACTTTTAGGCCAAAAAAAAAAAAAACAACAAAAAACCCCGTAATATTAGATATACATAGACATCAAGAACCATTTATCTCAAAACCTTATTTACGTAAAAGAAAGAAAGAAAGAAAGAACTAATTGTTAACAAATTATGTAACGAATCAACTACCTCAATGAATAAAGCTACATTAAAAAAAGGAAGTGGGGTGTGAAAGAAAGAAAGAAAGAAAGAAAGAAGGAAAAAACTCATTAGTTAACTAATTATGTAATGAATCAACTACCTCAATGAATAAAGCTATGAGTAAAAGAAAGAAAGTGGGGTGTGAAAGAAAGAAAGAAAGAAAGAAAGATTAATAAGAAAGAAAGGTAAACAGAAAGCAAAGGATTAAAGAACGGTAGCGAAAAGAAAATGCATAAGTAAAAGTAAATATATATATATATATATATATATATATATATATATATGAACAAAAGTGATCATAGAAGAAGGTTTAATTCTTTTGTGTTATTTAGTTTTTGATTGTTCTCAAATCTTTTCCACCTTAGGTTATAGTCAAGAGAAAAGATTGTAAAGAAAGTTATTCTAAGAAAGTTTCGAAAATAGTTTTTAAAAGAGTTGTTGTACTTTTAAAGAAGCAACCAAAAAGGAACTGGTGACCTAGCATATTTATTACTTGAATGAAAATTGTTCTTTGATATCCAAGTGTTTTCAGCTGACTGTTAAATGATATCTGCCATCGATATGACACCTGGCAGTGATATCTCCATTTAAATATACTAAGCATGGATGATGGAGCGGTCCACATTAGTGCATATATATATATATATATATATATATATATACACACATATATGTATATACACACACACACACGCACACACATACACACACACATATACATATATATATATATATATATATATATATATATATATATAATGTCCGTCTGTGTGTGTGTGTTTGTCTGCGTGTATTTCTGTAAGTCATGTATGTATTTTATTATTATTATTATTTTTAGTAGCAGCAGTATTTGTGACGGTAGTTGTAGTAATATTTAAAAAAAAAATTTTTGAAGGGGTAATGAGGCTCAGTATTTGATATAGAGTTACATAAATGTCAAAATATTATACAATCATTAAAAACGGTTATTTCAAAACCAAAACTAAACCTAAAAGTTGGCCATCACAAAGGTCTGGTTCAAGTGCCAGTTGCACGACATAATTCTTATATATATATATATATATATATATATATATATATATATATATATATATATATATATAACTGTCAAAATATTATTAGAAACCAATGAAAAACGATTATTTAAAACCGAAAAAGTCGCTGAAATCTGACCCTAATCAATCATCAGTTGCTTGATAGACAGGTATCTGATGATTGACTTGAGTCTTCAAATTTGCAATTGTACTTAATATTTATGTACTTGTGATGGTTGATTTTAACCTTTTTTTAGGTATTTAATAAATGATGACCAATAATTTGACTATATATATATATATATATATATATATATATATATATATATATATATATATATATAGTTTAAACAAACCAATTAGCTCAGTTGAAAAGCACAAAAATAGAAAATTCAACATTCTATATATGTATACTATGGGCTAGTTTGGTTAGATTATTTAGTTTAGTTGCATATCAACCCTTCTGGTTTATTTTATGTCAAATCCTGTTCATATATGTATATTTATGTAATCCATAGTCTTTTTTCCAATTTGATATTTTCTTGATTGTTGCTATTAGCAGGTCCAGGTGTGTTTGCCTCAGAGACTTCTTCAACTCCTTGTAATTCCTTTTCATCCATTCTGATTTTCTGTTATGCTCTGTCTGTTCCCATATTTTTCTCCAAAATTGTTATGTTTCCTTTATATCTTATTTAGTCAGCTAACCTTTAGTTTGTATTAAACCTAGCGGATTTTGTCTGAATGTCGATCATTCTTTTTCTATACACACTTTCTGCATTATTGCTCTTAAAATAATTATAAATTTTGCTGTATTCTCTTGTTCATATTTATCGTTGGTGTCACTCAGTGGAATTTTTGCTTTGGTCTTAGTTATTTTTATTAGTCCTTGAGAGTAATTTCAATTCCCTATCACTACTGGGCTTTCACTGGGATCCAAGGAACAGCAAGTCTCCTCGGGTCTTCAGGACTCTTCTCAGTATTCTGACCGACCTCAACGATTCTGTATTTTGTATGGTTTCAGCTCATCCTCCGATTTCTAACTCATCCAGCCCCCTTAAACCTTTTGGGATTGCTCCGAGTGTACCAATTACAACTTTTATCACCATCACATTCATGTTCAATAGCTTTTTTTAGTTCTCTGGCAAGGTCCAAGTACTTTTATCTCTTCTGGTTTTCTTTGATCTTCAATCTGTGGTCCGCAGGGACGTTGAAGTTCATTATTTTGCTGTTGCTCTTTTGTAGTCAACTATCACTAGCTTGTTTGCCTGGGATTAGGGGATCAGTTTTTGCCTTAAAATCCCAGAGATTTTTGTTTTTTGCATATCCCATTTTGAAGTATGCTCAAATTTCAATTTCTTGCACAATTCCCCGTGGATCACCTCCTCCCCCCAGTCATATCTAGTCTTGTACTCTTTTTGTGCTAGATTGTTACATTCGTTTATTATTTGATAAACTGTTTCGTGTCTATCACCAAATGACGAACATTTGCTATTCTGCTGCGTTTTATTTAATTTGCGTTCTTATCATCATAATCATTATTATTTACTTGAAACCAAATAACTGTGGAAACTACAACCGTAAAAGTAAACGCTTTCGCGTTCCCTATTCATGATTGTTTCTCGGGAGCCGAGGAAGCCGATGGCTTGTGCATCTACCAACTTTGTGCAAATGGCTTCTAATACAAACCCTAAAGCACACGTGCGGTTGCAGCAAGTAAAAGGGGATTCAAAAAGTCAAGACAGGACAAAGCACTATTCCGAGCACTGTTGTAACACTAGAAACCACTATATAATCGGAGTCTTCTTTTATTTTAATCTCCTCTTGAATAAAAAAAATTGAAAACGAAGACTTATAGAATTCCAAGCAATAAACGTATAAAAGAAGGAGGTGCCCGTAGTGTTATGGTGATCGTCGTAGGAAATGGACACGAGTTCAAATCCTGGACGAGACTGATTGCGTTTCACGTAGCACTAATACCCTTGGGAAAGGCATGAATCCAATTATTCTCCCTCCAGCTATGGGTAAATAGTAGGACAGACTAGGTTCTTCAGCCTTGTTGAGGCAACTAGTCTAGTAGAAGGAAAACTCTGAATTCAAACCTGTTGAACTCCGCTTAAGAACAGACCTTGTGTCATATCCTGCCTGAGCGGAGGGGTTGGGTAAATATGATAAACGTATAAAAGAACAGGAAGAATGAAAAATAAACGAAAAATTTGCTAACATAATTTTTTGAAGAAAAAGAAATCTAATTCAGGCAATGCTTAGAAAGTGAAGAATAACGGATATATGAAAATGCGATATTACAGCAAGCCATAGAAAACATCTGAGAGTCCTAGAGGTTCCGTTCAAATGTTGGTAAACATACATAAATAAGCTCGTAATTTTCGATACGAAGTATATCAGCAGATATTTGATAAGGCAAAAGGGAGGAAATGGGGAAAAAACCCGAAACTCTTCATTCTTAATTATTTCTTGGATATGATTTAGACTTATTGTAGTTCTAGTATAATTAAGTCCTGGTGAAAAAAGACATTTTCTATTATAATTAATATTAATTCACCGACAGCAGCAGATGATTTCAAATGTTTATTTACAGTCCAATTCGAAGATAGTTCGGAAAAGGTAATTGAAATTTTAAAAAATGATGACGATGTCTGAGATATTTGGGTTTAGCAATAAAAAGACCCATTGATTAAAACATTGTTTTTTGGAAAAAAAAGTTATTTTACTTAAAATATAAAAGAAATGATACGTCTAGTTTTAAGTTTGCTGCAGGAATCGTAGCAGATGACAGGAATGGTTTGAAACGATTATTTTTTTGTTGAATTCCACACACGTTAAATGTGACCTGAGCAACAAAAAAAAAAAAAAAAATTAGAAACGGATAAGTTTCTAATTGAAGAATATTAACAGCTGTAAAATGGTGTATATCTCTCTCTCTCTCTCTTTCTTTCTCTCTCTCACACACACACATACACACACACACACACACCGCTTTTGCTGTTTTTTTCTTTTTTCTTGGTGTAGGGAATGGCGACGTTGTAACAAATTTAAAATCCTAAACTAGGCATTTAGCGTTTCAATTTACACTAATTAGCTTGGGAAAGCAAGACTTCATCTCTGTGTTTCTAGGTAAATTGTAGAGAAGACTGAGATAACTAGACTCGATATGGCAACCGATCTAGCAGAAGGAAAAGTAAATTTTAAGTCAGACTTTGCCTTTTGAGAAGGGTTGGATGTCAGAAAGAACACTTTAAATATCTCTGATACATAATAAATCCATGCTAAATTCGTACAGAGAGGATTAATTAAGCAGAAGAAAAGAATAGGAGCAATGAAGTATGAGTCAAATTTGACGTTTTAAAAAATAAAATTGGGTCTAGTTAAAGGATCCCTTGAGCCCCATTATTTGTCATATCTTAATAAGTAACTGGTAGGGCAGACTAGGCTCTCTAGTCTTGGAATGACAATCGATCTAGATAAAAGCAAACAGAATTCTAATCCTAAATTAGACTTCGGATTAGTGTTAACATTAGGAAGTGTATTTTTCCTGTAAATATTTCTCATCCCTTAACAGCAATTTCATACGAAAAAGTCTGATAGAACATTTGATTAAGCAAAACTTCACCGCCTAAAAATTTACGAGGTGTTGAACGCTGAGCCAATGTTGAACCTCATGTCAGAGTTTAAAAAATGAAATCCAGTTTAACTCAGGCAATCTTTACATCATTATATTTGTCAAAACTTTGATATTAAAGTGATTAATGGCGTGAAACAAAATTTGAGAATCTTTCTTATAATCAAATAATGTTGCAATTAAAAAACGATAAAAAAGATCCTCTATACTCTTCGAAATATTAAGTCTTCATATATTTCATATTTATATAACAATGAGACTTGATATGGCCTAAATACTAAACTAATCTTAGAAAAAAATAATCAAGAGGTAACATTTTGATCCAAGGAAGACCACAGAGATAGTATGATCTTGATGACGAGGTATTAATAATCCCGTCGTTTTTACTGGAACAACCGAGTGTTTCATAATTTTTTAAGTAAAATTATTGGACACAGATCGAGGACTACAAATGATAGAGTAAAGAAAAATACATTAATTGAAAAGTAAAAGGTTATATTTTGAAGCTGCAACCATTTAGTCTCAAACATTAATGAAAAAATGTCAAGAACCCCCCCCCCAAGTGTACATGCTTCTAATGTCAACCATTGGGATCGAGACGAACTCTGACCGATAGACTATTGAACCCTGTTTGAATTCTTGTATATTTGGATTGTTACCGGAGGCTCAGATGGTGAGGAACCCGTTGTCCTACAATTTTTACTTGATCCATGAGCTTCCAACTCGAAAATCTAATTCCTGTTTGGAAAAGAGTTAAAACTGAACTTCCTTTTCAATCTTGCATGAAAAATTTGGAAATATTTGTTCATACAAAAGATCATCTGCTGCATCGTCCCAGATATGACTTCGCTATATTTCGTTAAATATAGCAAAATACATACGACTTTCCAGTAATAATCTGAAAAGAGAAAGAGAATAAAATTAACGATGAAGATATGAGAGGCCGTTGCTTTACTTCAAAAATTGTGAAACACATTGTATAATGGTAGATATGTATATGGCGAGTGGGAGAAAATGTAATTAACGCAATTGTAAGTACTTGAAGCTATCATGGTTTACTAAGTGTTATTGTTATTATTAGTTACTTGAAACCAAATAAGTGTGGAAACTACGATAGTTAAACTAAACACTTCCTCTCGCCCGATTCATTGTTGTCTCACGGACAAACCGATAGTTTGTGAATCTATCAACTGAAAATGGGTTTCCATTTTTAAGATCGACGAACATATGCAGCTGCAAATAATGGAATACAGTTCCGCAGAATCATAACACTGAAAACTGCAAAATAGTCAGAAATCTGTTTTTTAGGAGTAAAATAAAAAATAAAGCTACGTAAGAAGTTTCTAACAAAACAAAGTGATAAATGAATAAAACAACAAAGTGGTAAATGCATAAAACGACAAATTGATAAATGCATAAAACGACAAAGTGGTAAATGCATAAAACGACAAATTGATAAATGCATAAAACGACAAAGTCATAAATGAATAAAACGACAAAGTGGTAAATGCATAAAACGACAAATTGATAATGCATAAAGCGACAAAGTGATAAATGCATAAAACGACAAAGTCATAAATGAATAAAACGACAAAGTGATAAATGAATAAAACGACAAAGTGATAAATGCATGAAACGACAAAGTCATTAATGCATGAAACGACAAAGTGGTAAATGCATAAAACGACAAAGTCATAAATGCATAAAACGGCAAAGTGATAAATGCATAAAACGACAAATTGATAAATGCATAAAACGACAAGGTGATATTTGCATAACACGACAAAGTGGTAAATGCATAAAACGAATAAGTCATAAATGAATAAAACGACAAAGTGGTAAATGCATAAAGCGACAAATTGATAAATGCATAAAACGACAAAGTCATAAATGCATAAAACGACAAAGTCATAAATGCATAAAACGACAAAGTGATGAATGCATAAAACGACAAAGTCATAAATGCATAAAACGACAAAGTGATAAATGAATAAAACGACAAAGTGATGAATGCATAAAACGACAAATTCATGAATGCATAAAACGACAAATTCATGAATGCATAAAACGACAAATTTATAAATGCATAGAATATAATTTTTAATGTTAGCACGGAATACTATATACCGTATTGTCAAGCCAGCTGGGGCTGTAGAATTTTACCGACTGCATCTCTGCTGATGGGTAATGACACGAAATGGCACGAAACCGTCTGATAGTGAGGTTCCAGTAATACTGGAGCTTTGGGGAATACGGAGTACCTGTTCAGTGCCATTACTCCCATGTCCACTCTAGCCCGGAGTGATAAGATCTGATAGGATCCTCTCTATGAGTCAAATAGAACTAAATTGTGTATTTTGCTAAACTGAAATGCTTGAAATAGATTATTTTTAACATTTAAACTTCGTACTTATGCTAAACTGATTTGTTTGAAATGAAACCGCTTTTGTATGCTAAACTGCTGAATAGTTTGAAATAGAACTTTTTGATTTTCAAACTACTTACGTAAAAATATATGGTTTGAAATAAAACTGTTTTGACATTTAACTATGTGTAAACAAAAACAATACTCATACTAAACTGAACTGTTTGAAACAGAACTGTTTCACTAAAATGAATAGCTAGAAATAGAAATGTTTTTGACAATTAATTTACGTCTTTATGTTAAGTTGAATTGTTTGAAATAGATCTGTTTATTTGTTTAAAAATGGATTTGGCATTAAATAACCGACATAGGTTGATATGCCTTAAAGCCCAAACAAACAAAAAACCAAACACTATACACATTATAATTTTGGGCTAATTATTTCTATAAAGAATATTTACTTAAAGCTAAAATTGATGACAAAGGATTCTTATAAAAGAGGATTAGTTTCTTTGAACAATAAAATTGGGCATGAAATATTCATTTTAGATTGGAATACTTGATACAACAATCAACTACAAATTGTCATTTCAAAGTGATTGAAAATTACAACGTAACGTTGAAGATATGAATACTTACAATTGTAATTGGACATTTACAATTCAAATTACGGAATTAGATAACCCATGAAAAGTTGATATGCTGTAAAAGCAAACTCTTATACTCTGATAATAAACAAAGGTCGGGTCATAATAAAGTACTCAGACCTTTATAAATAATAATAAAGTAATCACACCATTTTAAGAGTAGTACATTTAAACCGGCCTATTGGCATAATAATGTTCTCCAATGGTCCGGGAAACCGGGGTTCAATCCCCATACTAAAGACTAAAAAAATGGTACTAGATGCCACCTTGCTTAACACTCAGCATTATAAGGTATGGATCAAGGGTAAGTGGAGTAATCAATGGAAAGGAGTAGCCCCCACCCCTACACCTCAGTAGAGTAGCTAGTGAAAAGGGAGCCTTCGGATCACTCTAAACTACGGTCGGACAACTTTCTTACTTATATTCAAACTTCAACAGAGCTATTTATAACTTAATATATTGCAATCCCAATAAGTATGAATCAAATTTGGCTTTGTACCATACATAGCAAAGAATTGTAAATATCGATATTATTTCCAGCTTCACACAACGAGTCAGTTATGTTGAGCTTAAGCTTGTTTCACACTTAGAAAAATGTTGTTAATATATATATATCTTTCTCAAGTGAAGCCGATCAATTACTTTTAGCCAAATATAACTATGACTATCCATGGCCTTGCGTCAGACTTAGCCCAGCGTCATAATTATAAAGACCTTTCATAAATGTAGTTAATCAAATCATGTGACAATTACTTTTAGTCTAATATGAATACAGCTACTCTTGTCCGTGTTCCAGCCTTAGTTTTCTTTCTCTCTGTTTACAATTTTATATCAAGGGTGATATAGTGCAAGAGCCATAAGCTAACAATGGATAAAATAGTTACTTTTTTTTACCAGAAAAATACAGACCAGGAATTCAATCGCTAATTTCCCAAGCAAGCTGGTTTCTCCCGCATTTATTTGGTGTAACCTAGTCTTTAATCTAGGAAATGTCAAGGAGGTTGTGAAGGAGTAAATGAAAACGAAAAATGCGAACTTGAAGATAGAGGCGAAGGCAAACAAATTCGTAATGAATACAACGAAAGTGAATATAAAAAAGAAACCCAGCTGATACAGATAAAGAAATCTAAAGAGAATGGATAATAGCGTAGAAGATTATAACTGAATAATTGTAAGCTTTATGCATGGTACAATAGCAGTAGAGTTAGGGTAACTTTAGCAAATCATGTTCGCTACACTTATGTATAATTCAACATTATTGTTTTCAAACTATAGGTATTTACTAAGCTTTGGATGTACGAGGTGCGTACGATAGGTTTCTAGACTTTTTTCGTATGGGCATTTAGAATTGTCGTAGACGCCTGAAAACTCAGTATGTTATTTCTATACATCTTATGAGATGACTGACAAATTTTTATGATTTCAGGTTCAAAGGAACAGCTACAGCACCAATTGGAATACACCCTACTAAAGTCTGATTGTCACAGCTGGTGAATTTCAAAAATGCAATCTGGACATGAGGAACACTTTAGAAGAAAGATATGCAATAAACTTCTGTTTTAAACTTAGAAAAAAGGCCACAGAAACGTATGGAATGCTTCAGACTGCTTTTCGACCATCTTGCATGAATCGAGCATCAGTTTTTGAGTGGTATTGGAGATTCAAGGAAGGCAAGGAGTCTGTGAAGGATGATGAGAGGTGTGGGAGGAGTAAGGAAGTCAATACACCAGAGTTGAGTGGCCAAAGGGTTAGGTTTAGTGTTAGGTTACTATGCTGAGGTTTTAAGAGAGTTCAGGAAGAGATTCCGTCGGAAGAGGCCAGCACTCTTAAAATTGGTTCAGTGGCATTTTCTCCAGGACAATTCATCAGTCCACAACTCTATCCTCGTTACAGACTATTTGACCAAGATGGGCATCAAGACACTTCCTCAGCCCCCCTATAGTCGAGACCTTGCTCCCTGTGATTTTTGGTTATTCCCTAAGCTCAGAGGCTGTCGTTATGAGACAATTGAGGAGATGAAAGAGGCTGCGACGAAGGTCATTGACACACTCAAACAAGAGGACTTCCATGAGGCCTTCGAGAAGTTGTTGGAATGGTACAACTAGTGCATTACAGCCGGAGGAGATTATTTCGAAGTGGACTTGAGTTTCACGTGTGTACTATCAATAAAAGTGCCCAAACTTATCGTATTCACCTCGTATAATGACATGCAAGCTTGTCAGAGATCAATTACGACTGTGCAGAGAGTTATATCCTCACTAGTTGACCAATACTTGAGATCTCCTAAATTTACGTTTGATTTAATGGTATACAGTCAAATCTAGCTTAAAGCATATTTTCGTGAGGAAATTAAAATTAAGCATCAAGAAGATTAATAAGTAGTTAGAAATCGCAGGTACTATTTGTCCTATTAGACAAAGTTTTGTAAGTTTGCGTACCCATTGAGAATCTTAACTCACGGACAATAGCCTACTAACCCAGCTCATTAACCATCAAATTTCAATTCAGTATTGACGTTTAAATCAACGATTAACGCACTGTACAGCATCAATTGTATTTCTGTACTCACGCAGCGACTTCAGCAACTCGAAGTAGCCATAATTTAAACGAAAATATTAGATGTCTTTAATTTTCTTTTACTTCAGAACATGACAAGACATATTTAAATTCTTGTTTCTATAATTAAAATATATTAAAGATTCGAGTTGGATTACCCTTCTTAATATTCTCTATGATCCATTGGGGTATAAAAATAAGAGTCAACGTTTTGAGGGTTTACTTGGGGGAAAATTCTTACAGAAGTTAATATCCAAGCAGCCCGGACAGCTTTATACCCCAGTGTTAAATTCATTAAGCCTCTTTAATTACGTTCTTTAGGGATTCTCCACACAAGAGAGTTTTCTTTTTCAATGTATCTTATTCTTACCCAGTATTCTTTCGGCACTGCACAAACACGTTTTCTATTTACGTAAACCTATGATATTTAAACTCTTTCTTATCTTCTCTGATTTCAAAGGATAGTCGTTCTATTTTGAGTAGTATCACCAATGAGGACTGAGCTAATGGAAACTAAGTCTACAGGTTTTTCCCCTTTTCTCACGTTTTTTTCTCATGCATTGCCATAACATTTTCCCGTCTTCTATTTTTTCCCACCATTAATAACACTAAGATGTGTATTTCTAGCATTAAAAAAAAACAATTTCTTTCCAAACCAATTCACTTCCGACCTACTCGCATTTAAGATTTTATATCTAAATACGATTTGTGATATTTCTAATAATTGTGATATTTCCTAATCTTTGTAAGTTATTTAATGCCAAATCCTCTTTAAACACATATTTATTCAATAGTTTGTTAGTTACATTATTTCTAAATAATCCAGAGCTTATTTGTATGCACACAGTTCAATAGCTTTCGAGTATTGCTATTTTAACGTTCTATTTAACATTCTTATTCGTTCGCACACTTTTGAATAGTTTCAGTTAAAGCTGATGATTAAATATTTTCTTTTGACCAATAGACGAGATCCAAGCGAGTATTAACACTTTGGGTCAGAGTCGACCTGCGAGTAATGGCAACGAAGGGGTACTTCACATTCTCCAAAGCTCCAGAACTGTAGCCACACCATCAGAAGTTTTAGTGCCACATCCAGAACACTCATTGTAGCGTCTTACTTCTCAATACAGAAATTCAGTCGGCGTATTCTTCAGTGACTGCAGACTGGGCTGCTTATCTAGTGGTGAGGCTTCTGTTTTGTAATTCAGGAAAATGTGGCATCAGCCTGCCATTTCCATTACTTCAACGTCTCCACTGTTTCGGAATAGCAGTTGTGATTTCATCGTAGGGGTCAGTTCTGTTTGAAATCACGTTGGTGCTTTAGTTAATATCTGCATTTACCCAAGCCTTCTTCACTAGCAAGATGTGACACAAGGTCAATTTTTAAATGATGTCTAGCCGGTTTGAATACAGACTTTTCTTTCTCGTAGACCAATTACCATAACAACGTTAAAGAACCCAATCTGCTTTGCTATTTACCACTAACTTTCGAGAGAATAGTGGGATTTATATTTTTCCCTAAGATATAAGCGCTATGTAAAATGTAAACAACCTCGTCCAGAATTTGAACTAAGTTTGTCTTGACCAGTTCCTACAATGATAACTATTACACTACAAGCGCTCCCAATAGAATTAATATATGGCTAGTTATATTTAAACTCTTTTTTCTATAATCAAAGTATATAAAAGTTTCGTGTTTGATTTCTATTCTTAACATTCTCTGAATTGCAAATAAGTATAAACTGTTTGCTTGACCAGATGCAGCCCGGCCAAGCTAACTAAAAATACTCCGACTGTTTCCTCTGTAGTAGGGACAAGATCTCACCAAAAGTGGTATCTTGTGTATGACAATAAACTTTATCAACAGATTAGGCTTCACTTTCAGAACTCTGGCAAGTATGGAGTCAAGTTTTCATTGTCATAACTCCCTTGTGCACTCTGACCCGGAGTGGTAGTACCTCTTAGAGTCCCATCGAGAGGTCAAATAGATTTGTTTGAAATTATTCTTATAAGATAGAAATACTTTATGCGATATAAATATGTGAAAACCCTTTGTTTTATGAACAATTACTTGACGCTATAATTGTCTAATAAGAATCATTTTCATTTGCTATTTGAAACGGCTAACAAATTATTGGTGTTAGATGGAAATACTTCAAAAAACACAATTATCTGTATAAGAAATCATTGATATAACATTACGCAACCAAATGATTAAAAATGCATACAAAATTTCTCGGGAACTTTGAAAGTTGAATCATGATTACAATAATCAACAAATGAAGCAAATTTTGCCATTAAAATAGAATTTGATATACTTCGAATAAGTAAACCAAACCAAACCAAACCAAACAATACAGTTAGTCACTTTAAAAAAATAACATTTAAAATATCTACTTCAAATTAAATCATTTTTGGCGATTTCTTTGGCCCCACTTACTAATGAACAGTTTGGTTACTTTAGTCAATCCTAGAGGTTGTAAAATAGGAGGATCTGGTGAAAAAATTACAACTTATATATGATACCAAAATCAGAGCAAAGAATCGACAAGGAGTAGTGACTAACGTACTGGACAGCGTTATCGTGGTTTGTGAGTTCGTTCTCTAGTCACGCCGTAACGTTAACTTTCGGACCAATAACCTTAAAATTAATCAATTAACCCTCTTATCCACCCCCTACAATGGTTTAAATTGTTCCACTGCTTTTCTTTTACAAAAATGGCTTCTGCATTAAGTAAACCACGGATTTTAATATTAATCCCCCATCAAAAAAAAACAAACTAAACCTTACAATCTATTTTTTATTTGTCAACCCTTATCTATTGCTTGGAGATACGAAGAGCCCAAATCTTTGCAGTTTAAAAAAAAGTAACGTTAAAATAGGGAAGCAAATATGGATCAGCTATAAGTTCAATGAAAACTGAAACTTAGAACAAATCAAAATATTATTTTGTATAGAAATTAACAAAAGTCCAGATTCACTGATAAATTCCTCATCTTAAAATTCAATGTAGACAGTGTATGAGTCACTACTGCATATTATGCAAGAACAAAAAAAACAAAACGATTTTTATTATGTTTTTTTTATTAGAAAGTTATCTTGAAACAACCTGCTCAAAGTACTTAAGAATTAGCACTTGACATACGCAATCGAGGATCCCAAAGAACAGTCTGCCATCACTTGAAAAGGATAGGAGAGCAAGCTTGGCGTTTAGCTTCCTCCTAGTCTCAGTGAGAAGAATAAGAAAGATCGTATATTCATAGCAACAAGTCATCTTTCAACGCATAGAAATTTCCTTTTTCTCAAGGATATCTTTACATTTGACGAAAAATGTTTTTATGAAAATGATCAACACAAAAGGCAGAGTCGATTGACTTGGTTGAATTTCCGCCCCCGATGCCAAAGCTGGAGATTCATGAAAGAAAAGTTATGCTCTGTGTATAGTAGGATGACCATGATATTCATTTTAAGTCTTCCAACCACAATCAGACATTCAATATAGATTTATTATCTCAACAGCTGCAATGTGTGCATGAATATCTTCTAAGAAAACGCCACGCACTCGTCAACAGAAGAAAAGTTGTACTTCTCTTTAATAACGCAAAGGCTCTTTCAGCAAGAATCACGCAGGAAAAATATTTGATTTAGACTGATCTATTCTAGCCCGTCCATCATATACAGCAGACTTTACTCTGTGTAATATCCATTTATTTTGTTCTCTGCTAAATGTTCTAAATGTCAAAACATCTTCGCAAGAAAATTAGACGGAAACGTGTTGAAAAAGGTTTTAGCTCAAAACCTGCTGAAATTTACTTGAAAGGAATCAACAAGCTATATGATAAATATCCATTTCAAATAATGTGGAAAATACTATTGAATTAATTCATTGTTAAATTATTCTTGAATAATTGTCGATATTCCGCTTAATTTTTTAAAAAAACTGACCTTATATCACCTCCTGTTTATGACCGAAGTGTTGGAGGTATCTATCAATCTACCTATCATTCTGTGTGTGTGTGTGTGTGTGCGCACGCGCGTGTGTGTGATATTTTAACAAAGCATGAAACTTTCTATACACGGAAGTATTAAATGCAAAACTAAAATTCTTGGAGGAATATTTCTTTGCAATATATTCGAAATTATGTTCAGTTTCCGAATCCGAATTCCTACTTAGATGCACAATCAAATAGTGCATTTGATTTTCACTTCCATGTTTAGAAAAAATGAAGTGCCCATTCACCGGAACGTATCCTTCTATCTCATTGTAGAAAATCTCAATAAGCCTTAAAGTCGATGGTTTGATTTAAGAGCTAAATCCTTTTATGCTTTTAGAGTCGATTCTTCAAGAAACGTTCGCTCGGAGATGCGTTACAAAGTTCTTAAGATAGCGAATTCGGAATTTAAAAGAAAATCTGAAGAATATTGATTATCTTTTCCGTATATTAGAAATAATCAAAGCCTGTCTTGTCAAAGAGATGATAGTTGTCGCTCTGTGAATACAAGTATATTCTGCATCACGAAAACTTTTAAAGAACCACATTTTCAAAGAAGAATGACTGTCACTCAGCCTTTTGAAAACAGGTGATTCTTTTTGTCGTCGACCAGGTGTGCGTTTTCATTTGAGAAAGAGGAGAGATACAGGAGAATGAGTGTTCTTTTAAACATGTTTTATTAAAGAAAACAGACAAATAAATTCTATTACATTAGGGAGAGTCATAAGTTTTGCAATATTTTGCTAACGTGAGGCACAATTTGGTAGCTACAGATGCTTTTGTTGAGGTTTTGAAGGTGACATACCACCCAAGTCTTGGAAATGCTATGCTCACCTGATACTTTCTCGGTGCTACTCATCAGATTTGCTTCTATTGTTTGGAAAACGGCTTTGGAATCCAGGGTTTTGGACCTCGCTTGAAAGTAATGAGATCAACAGCACAACAAATGTTTTTGGTTGCTTCGGTGACGTTATGGCTCAGTTTAAACTGAAAAAAAATTAAGTTCCCGTATTAGACAATGTTATCCATTCGTCTGTGCGGCTATCAAATCACACGGAGATGAGCAATGCACAACGAGTCAACTCACCAACTATCACGATATTAACGAACATAGTACTTCCCACGGTTTAAACGATTTCGGTTTCGTAATATACGCACCGAAAACTTGTACGTACCAAAATATTGGAGAACGTTTGACTCACTCTTGTAAAATAACATGGTTGCCGCTGCTGCCACTACTCGATGATATATCTCTCACCAACTGGCCCTTGTTAGCATGGCCGTTGCTGCTGCTGCTCTATACGATATCTCACACCCACTGGCCGCTATTAACACTTAGGCGGCAGCAATTTTAAATCAGGGGTCTCACACCGCTGGACCCTGTATAATTTACTTTATCGTAGAACAAATAAATTTCGTGGCTGCTTTTGCTTCCGTTAAAAGGGTGTCAGTAAAGGTGACTTCGTAATTCACTTAAATTCTCTGACACGCAACCTTGCTGCAAGCGCAGAAGGGTTCCAGAGCATTTGCAAAAATTTTGCTATTTTAGTTTTAACAACAAAGTTTAATTCGCCCAGATTGGATTAAGTATATCTAACTTTCCCTGACAGAGGTCACTAGTTGTCCAACCCGAAGAGAATTAATCTTGCCAAATCTCTAATGTAAACAGTTCAAAAGGTAATCAAATGATTGACGGAAGTATTCGGTTCATCCATTTTGCCTTGCCAACTGATTCTGCCATTCCTTCGAGAACATTTTTTAGAAGAATCGTGGAAACTGCTGTTTAAGTAAGGTAACAGATCTTTTAGACGGGATAAAATTTTTTCGACGATCGTAAGTAGATTGTTTGCTTAATGATTTACAAAACTGTTGCTGTTTTATTCACAAATATCCAATTTCTGGGCCCGTGGCGTAGTGGCTAACGTATTGGACTGCGACTCCTGAGCAAGAGAGTTCGATCTTCAGTCGTGCAATTATGTTCACTTTCGGACTAATCCCCTTGGAAAAGGCATAAACCCTCTTATCTCCTCAGCTATGTGTCAAATAATATCTCTGTTGTTCTCCTGCAAGAACGTCTTCGGCATAAAATAACCCGTGAATGTTTATATATCATTGAATTAAGAAACCAAATGAAATCAAACTAAATTAATTTCTAGAAATGTCCTTCTTCAGAATATAAATAGAAAATAACATAACAGTCGAAATTGGAAAGGAATTTAAAAAAAATAAAAAACACAAGAGGTCCTTTGAATCAATTTGGTTTTTGTTGTAAATTTTTCCATATTCTGTAAGGAATGAAGTATTCTAAATCATATTTCATTTTCTCAATTATAGTAACGATATGAACAATTAAATAATGACCTTAAGCGCAAAATAAAATCGAAATTTTCCCTCAGCAGGGCTTAGAATGTGTTAACTGTATCCTCTGCTGAGGGTAAGACCCACCCAAGAAGGTTGTTATGACACTCAGTAGCACCTGACGATAAGGTTCCAGCTCTCGAGCTTTGGGGAGTCGGGAGTACTGCTTCATATTCATTACTCGCAGGTTTACCCTGACCCCAGAGTGGAAATACCTGTTTGGATCCCATGTATGGGTCAAATAGATCTGTTAGATAGGAATAATTGAGATCTCATAACAGTGGATAAAAAATGCTTTTAAGAAACAAATGCAAAAAATTGTGATATGAACGTACAATAAACATGATTCCCAAACCCCCTGGGCATAAAATAACCCTACACGAGAAGAAATGCCGCCAAAATCAATAAATAAATTGAAACATCACAAAGTTATTATGAGGATATTCCATCTTTACTGTGTTATATTTACATACAATGAGAGTTTTAGTCAAATGGAGATCTAGTATTGTCAATAATTATTATAATAACAGATAGCTATAAACCGGTCTTTACACCTTCAGGTAATAGAGCAGATAGTCTGAAAGGGCGAGGGAAAGACTTTTTGAAGCTGAGTTGATTTATTTACATACTAGTTTGGTTAAATGTCAAACGTGATCAAAATCAACCGAGGGAAGCCAATTGAGACTCAAATTTATCTGTTACATTTAGAGTCAAACTAAACAATCTGCGAATCCATGGGACTATAATTATATTAGTGCTTCTATTTATGAAGGGGTGAAAGATTCTAATTAAGATTTCAGCGTTTCATGATGATATAAATGCGTCCATTTAGTCATGAATCATCATCATCATCATCATCGAACGTGCTTATAATACGGATTCATTTGACGGTCACCTATCATCAGTGCCAATCATCTATCGTTCTTGGTAAGTCCTCTTGCTAGCGTATAGTGTCAACACAGAACTGATGAATATAATGGTTTGTCTATGTGCGGGAGTTCATAGAACTTCGCTCATAAGTTTGTTACTGCTTCAGCAAAATCCAGTATGTCTTGTTCGCTTCATTTTTATGGTTTGTGAGATTGGAGATAAGTAGAAGTACAACGGGTGTTTTGTAGAGTGTTGCATCCAGGATTTGATCAAAACAGTACGCACTATCCTGGTGTAGTTCTCATCTGTTTTTTTTTTCTTTAAGTGTTTCATTAGATTCTAAGTCGTGAAACCATACACTAGTACTGACACGGCAACAACTTGAAAGAATTCCTGTTTTCTTTTATCCGATAGATACGTTTTTTATATGGTCGATAGACTGTTAATAGCAGTCCATGTCTTCTCAATGCGAATATTGACACCTGAAACCAATATCAACAAGAAATAATTAAACGATATTAGATAAATTAGAAAAAAATATTTGTCTGGTATTCACTTCGTTAGTGTGATTCAAGTTTTGGTTTCCTGCTCGATGTAGACATACTTCGGCTAGTTCCAAACAATTCTGTCCAACCATGACAGTAATCTCAGCACCAGATCGCATTTCAAAATAAATAGTTTAATAATTTCGACTAGTTACCGACTGAAGCAGCCCTGTTAGTTATTAGGCTGATTTTTAGATAAACGTCACAAATCAGTCTCTTTTTCGGCTTTTTTTTTTAAATTATGAACTTCCTTCCTTGGAGTGAACAAAATGGCTTGAAGATTAGAGATCAAAAGAAATCATGTTTTAACATTTTAACCACAGTTATCAGCTATTCTACCTTTTAAACGATTCTACCAAATTTTCAGTGTTTACCTTGTGGTGGAGGTAGTCGTGTATCAACTATCGATGCTAGAAATAATCGAGCGATCTCATATAAACGTTATAATTCATAAAGATGATGTTTAATTCAAAAACACCTTCTCCTCTCGGAATAAACTTAAAGCAAAATAGGCAAATTAGCTAACTTTATTAAGAAAAAAGATCGCTACCTTTCTAACAAGCAAAGTATTTACCTTGGGTACTCCTGATATAACGGTTATAGTCGTAAGAAACAGAGAGGGCAACACGAGTTCAAGTAGTTGCCGAGACAGATCGTATTTCGCATCGCACTAATATTCTAGGGAAAGTTATGAATCTACGAGGATCATTAAAAAAATTTCCAGACTTTTTTCGTATAGGCACTTTTATTGATAGTACACACATGAAACTCTAGTCCCCTTCGAAGTAATCTGTGCCATTCCAACAACTTCTCGAAGGCCCCAATGGAGTCCTCTTGTTTGAGCGTGGCAATGACCTTCGTCACAGCCTCTTTCATCTCCTCAATTGTCTCATAACGACAGCCTCTGAGGTTCAGGAATAACCAAAAGTCACAGAGGGCACGGTCTAGGCTATAGGGAGGCTGAGGAACTGTCTTGATGCCCATCTTGGTCTAATAGTCTGTGACAAGGATGGAGTTGTAGACTGTTGCATTGTCCTGACGGAAGTGCCACTGACCCGATTTGAAGACTGCTGGCCTCTTCCAACGGAATCTATACCTGAACTCCTTAAAACCTCAACACAGCAACCCTAACCCTAACCCTTTTGGCCAATCAACTCTGGTGTATTGACTTCCTTACTCCTCGCACACCTCGTACATCTGCCTTCCTTAAGTCTCTTATGCCACTCAAAAACTGATGCTCGATTCATACAAGATGGTTGAAAAGCTGTCTGAAGCATTCCATGGGTTTCTGTGGTATTTTACCAAGTTTAAAACTAAATTTTATTGCACATCGTTCTTCCTCACGTCCAGATCGGATTTTTGAAATTCACCAGCTGTGACGATCAGGCATTAGTAGGATGTATTCCAATTGCTGCTGTTATCTGTTTATTTGAACCTGAAATCATAAAAATTGGTCAGGCAACTCATAAGATATATAGCAATAACATACTTAATTATCAAGAGTCTATGACAATTTTAAATGTCTGTACAAAAAAGTATGGAAACTTATTGAAGGCAACACATAATTATTCTCCCCCAAGCTATGCTCGAAATTTGGTTCTTGCCTAACAATACTTTGAAGATATTAACCTCAGAAAGCGTTCCCTACTGGCAGTACAAGCCCCTCATCTAAAAATAAAAGAGTCAAGTTTATTGCCTGATGGTTGAGGCCACTTTTCAAAGGGTAAATGTCAGTGGAACGAAACAGTTTTGCACTGCACTCAAATATTCGTCGTCCCAGTCACCTGGGGCTATGAAAGACACCGACTGCATCCTTGCAGAGGGGTAAGACTTCTCTAATCCGTGTACTGGATATGACTCTAAATTATCAGATGATGAGGTTTCAGGCTGGGTGCTTTGAGGAATGTAGAATACCCATTTATTATCAATGTACCCGGTTCCACTCCGACCCGAAATGGTAGTACTTGTTAGGGTCCTATCTGCGAGTCAAATAGAACTGTATAACCATTTAACTGTGTGCAAAAAAATGAGATCTGTTTTTTTTAAATGTTACCTCGATTTGACGTTAAATAACCAGCAAGGGTTGATATGCCATAAAAACCAACCAACTAACCAGACGTCTGTTAACTTTGACATCGTGTTACATTATGTCCCAGATGGGGTATTTAAGTAAACACTTATTGTGTTCGTTCAGCATTTATTCTTAGACTAACAGCAACAAATAAATGGATTAATACTTCGTTTAATTCTAACAATTTATTAATCAACACGTGAAACAATTAATATCAATATACTGTCCCACCTGTGTAAAAGTTGAGTTTAAGGGACTTACCAGTGCGCTGAAGAAGATAGCTGGTATCTTAGGACTGTCTTTCTGAGAGCTTTTAATGTCCCCGCCTCACGGAACGTCTGGTGGAATCTGTCTGACTGGATTTGGGATTTTTGCGTCAAAACTTCTTGGCTCATCACGTGATTAGTATATCCAATCGCAGAGAGCCTCTCCCTCACTCACTCCATACACAGGAATTACCATTTTACTAACCCAACACACTTTTTAAAGAGAGAAGTTGTAGATTAATTTTAACAATACTAGAGAAATGTCATTACTTGTTTAAGACGAACCAATATTTACAGTCATTCAAAAATAAAAAGATAAATAAATAAATAAAATAAGACAAAAAAATAAGAATAAAAATACAAAAATGAAATGGTCATTGACAAAAACAACTACAACACCACTAACACCAACACCAATAACGGCAACATCAGAAAAAATTACAACCAGCAAAAATGCTTATAATTTCTAACATGCTTTGCTTTGGTTTGATTTGGTTTCTTTTTTTTTATGAAATATGTACCTTTACGGATTATTTAATACCAAAGCGATCCTTACAAAAAAAGTGATACTATTTAACCTATAGCTATGGTGACAAGGGGTTCATGCCTTTCTTAAGAGTATTAGTCCAAAAGTGAACGTAATAGAGCGACTGGAGTTCGAACTTGCTTACGACGAAGTTGTAGTCCAGCACATTAGCACCCACCACCAGTTTTCTCTTTCTGATTTACTTCGAACGAATACTTCAACCAACCCTCAACTTGAAAAAAGAGGAAACAGCGGAAAATCTTTTCATAGCGTTTCAACGTCTGACGATTATGGATCCCCGTAGATTATCTTAATGGACCATAATTAGAATTTACTTAATGACATCAACGGATTAGAAATGCAATATATATAGAAACCTGAGAAGAATGATCTAACTGAAAAAAAATTACAATAAATACTTATGAAAATGAGTCTTACACATTGCGAAATATTTACGGACAAACATGCAAACTACCAATCAAACAGAAACGGTGTTTTATTATATATATATATATATATATATATATATATATATATATATATATAGAGAGAGAGAGAGAGAGAGAGAGACAGACAGACAGAGATAGAGAGAGAGATAGAAAGAGAAAGCGAGAGAGATGTACGGATTGATATAAAAATCAGTTACAAGCACTGCAACCCCACCCCAAAAAAAACAAAGCAAAAATCTTACCGATATCCATTTCCCATTTTGAGTCAAAAAGTAATACATCTGATCTGACCCTCTTTTTAGACAAGTCAATTTGAAAAAGCCCTCTGAAATGAGGCTCATTGTGAAGATTTTACCCAAATTCTTACTGTACAAGGTAAATATTCAAAGTGACAAGTTTAAAGGAGATGTTATTTATTCTTAGTAAAAAGCGAATAATCTTACCAACGTTTAATATTTGTATTTACATATATTAAACGTTGGTAAACTAAATTTATTAATGTGTGTGTGTGTGTGTGTGTGTGTGTGTGTATTTAAGGTTTGGTTTGATTTGGTTTTGTGGCATACCAACCATTTTTAAAAATCCATATATATATATATATATATATATATATATATATATATGGATATATATATATATATATATATATATATATATATATATATATATGTTTGTTTAAAAAACAAGACATTTAGATATAGAATTCATTTCCATAGTAGATCTATTTCGCTTATACAAGCTCGTCAGATGGAATTCAAATGGAGTTTTTGTATTAAATAGTAGCACACACACACACACACACACACACACACACACACACACACACACACACACACACAATCAAACGGGTGATATCTCCACTCTAGACGGAACCCCTCTTAAACTAGTAGACAAATTCCCTTACCTAGGAAGTAGCGCCTCATCAACTGAAAGGACATCGACACGAGGTTAACGAAGGCATCGACAGCTATCAATAGGCTATCGATTATATGGAAATCAGACCTAACCGATAAAATGAAACGCAGTTTCTTCCAGGCAGCGGTCGCATCGATACTGCTATATGGATGCAGTACATGGACTCTAACAAAACGGCTGGAGAAGAAGCTAGACGGCAATTACACAAGAATGCTGCGAGCAATCTTGAACAAGTCCTGGCGGCTACATCCCACAAGACACCAACTGTACGGCCACCTGCCTCCTATCACGAAAACTATTCAAGTTAGACGAACCAGACATGCTTGACACTGCTGGAGAAGCAGGGACGAACTCATAAGTGATGCACTCTTATGGACCCCCACATACGGCCGAGCAAAAGCAGGACGACCAGCACGAACATACATTCAGCAACTATGTGAGGATACGGTATGTAGTCCAGAAGACCTGCCAGAGGCGATGAACGATAGGGAAAAGTGGCGAGAGAGGATCAGGGATATCCGTGCTACCAGCACGATATGATGATGATGATATATATAAACTGTTCTATTTGAAACAGTTCACTTTTGCATAAGTACACTGTTTAGTTCTATTTGACCCATATATAGTTCCCTATCAGGTGCTACCACTCCGGGTCAAAGTGAACCTGGGAGCAATAGCAATTAAGGAGTAATCTGCACCCCCCAAGCCTCCACTATTACTGGAGTTGGTTTGTTGTTTAAGTTTTATGGCAATACAACCTTTGTATGTTATTTAACGCCAAATCCATTTTTTATGAAAATAGTTCTATTTCAAACAATTCAGTTTAGGATAAGTATGCAGTTTAAATGTAAGTACAGTTTAATTGTGAAAAACATTTCCATTTCAAGCTATCCAGTTTAGTTAAGCAAATCTAATTTAGCTAATTCAGTTTAGTATAAGTACAGATATTGTTTACATACAGTTAAATGTCAAAACAGTTATAAATTAAACAATTCAGTTTTGTGTAAGTACAGTTTAAATGTCAAAAAACAGTTCCATTTCAAATAATTCAGTTTAGCATAAGCACGCAGTTTAAATGTAAGTACGGTTTAATTGTCAAAAACTTTTCTATTTCAAGCTATTCAGTTTAGGCAAACAGTTATCATTCAAGCAGTTTAGCATAAGTATGCAGGTAGTTCTATTTAACCCATAGATAGGGCCCAATCAGGTGCTACCACTCCGGGTCAGAGTAGCATTACTGGTGTCCCACCCTCAGATTGCTTAGTGTCTTATCTAGGACACTTGCTGGGGGTTCTTACCCGTCAGCATAAATGTAGTTGGTGTATTCTACAGCCTCGGCCGAGTGGACCGTGTGTATGTGTGGGTGGTGTGTGTATGGTGTGTGTGTAAGATCGTCTTCCCAATAAATTTTAATGCAGTAATACATAACAGCTTACGTCAGATCTAATGCGTGTGTCTAGTCTGAGATATCAAACCAGCTGGAGATTTCTGTATAAATCCACAAAATAGTAGATGACGTAGCTGACATGAGTGATTGAAATTTCCTTTTCTCCTTCAAATCTCTGAGATGCTTATGATGGGTTTCGTCAAACTTTTATTAGATTTGAGGCATTTTTCTCTCCAATCCTTGTAAACAGAAGAAACTTGATCGAATATGTCAACAAGTATACGAACAGTAATAAGGTGTATTTTTAGCGTATTGGGGCATTTGAATGAATTTTCGTTAAGAAAAAAATAAAGAAAGAAGAGTTGCTTTGTTTTAAAAGAATAGTTTTTTATAAGTAATTTTTTTTTCTGAGCTCTGATTAGTTTTTGTAGCATCCACATAGAATCCCTTTGTTATTTAACCCTCACACAGCGGAGATGGAATCGTGCAATTTATCATGGTCTTGTCATGTTGGTGACGGTTTTAACGGTTAAAGGATACCACTCCGTGATTCTATGTAAGCATGAAGCTACCTGCGGAAGAAGAACAAAGGAACAGGAAGTGTATGGTCATTTCCTGTTTCTCGAATCTCGTAAAACTATTTAGAACCTTCGAAACAATTCTAGCAGTCCAAAGATGGATATAAGAGCCGATCCTGTCACATGAAGAGGAGTGAGTAGTTTCTGACTAGCAAATTAGATAAATTTCTGGTCCAAGGGTCGGAGTCGGTGGATTTATCATAAAAGTGTTGATATATCAAAACAAAGAAACAGAACCTCCTATAGGTCAAATAAATCTGTTTAAATTTTATATCTGATAGAACTGTATACAAAAAAAAAAAAATAAAGAAAAAGAAAAAAGTTCTAATGAAGCAACTACACAAAAATGTTATCATGAACGTACAATTAAGACGATTCCCTAACCACTAAGCATAAAATAACACTAGACCGGTTGATATGCCATTAAATTCAAGTAATCGATCAAACAAAACATTAGTGGAGTACCATACCTTTTAAAAGTAAATTTTATTTCCGAGTCATCGGGATCACGTGACGCTGATAGAACGGATTTCCCTGAGTCACTCATCAGTACCTATCCTCCATCGCTCCCAGCAGATCTTCCAAACTACATCCTGTATCCGCACATTTGTAGCGGTTGTAGGTAAGCTTTGCTGGTCAGCCAACTCTGGCATAACCATGTTATGATGTCAATAGGAGAACATCGCTTATGAGTCCAGCTTTGCTTCTCCAGCAGTCTTACTTGGATTATTTTAGAGCAGGGAGGTAAGTGCCGTACAACAGATGTTTCGTCGGTTGAAGTCGTAACATTTTTGTGCAGTGGTCGTATAGCTTTTTCTCTAGTCATTTTTTTTTAGCGCCCAAGTAATGCATCCATACAGTAGTAGTCTACTGTATGGAAGTTACGTGATCTTATCTACTAATTTAGGGTTTTGGTAAAGTTATTACATTTTACATGAGAGAATATAAAAAGAAATTTAAGATAAATTTATCTAAATATTATCATAAAAAATGTTATCAACTTTCTTTTCAACGACTCCAATCTGATAGAAAGAAAACTTATTGATTCACGTTTTAAGAAAATTGGGGTTATTGCTGAAAAAAAATTGAAAGAATGATTTTAACTAATTCTTTGTTTCCGAATGTTCTGTGAATTATGAAATGTTCTAGCTATCGAAACAAAGGAATATTTGTTGGTACTAAATCTTTCGAGTCTGGAAGATGTAGAAGAACCTCTTGTGCAAACGGTCTTAGCTAATCTTTGGTTTGTTGGGCTGCAGTTGTGAAAATGAAGATGATTGCTTTTTTGATTATAATATTTAAATAGATTTAACACATTTGCGTTTATATCTTCTCGAGTAAAATGTCGTTACTTTCCGAACACCCGAGTATGTGGGGAAAAATAAGTATTTTATCCCTTTCTGATTTTCTGAGTTTTTCACTTAACAAAAATTGGAAGAGTTTATAATTTTCAGGGTGGGTCTGTCTTGAAAGTGAAAGAAAGAACAAAAAAATTCTAGAAAATCGCATTGTATGTATTTTTTGAACATTTACTTGTATCTTATTGATAAAAATATGTATATCCCCACATAACTCAGTACTTAGTGAAAAAACCCTTAATGGCAAGCCCAGAAGCCAGATGTACTCTAATATATTTATGTAAATTTTATTTTCCGCTACGTGATTGATAACAGAATTGCTGTATCCGTTATTCCAGAGGTAGTGTAGAATTTGAAAAAGGAAATTCGAAATCGGACTCAGAGATGTTAGGTCAAATGAATACGACTGTCCAAGATCCATTTGACAACTAGTGTTGGCTATTGAGCGGAAGATCCCTTTGAAGTGCTGCATAAGTTAAGTAGATATGCACCGGTTTCCTAAAGGAAACAGACGCAGGTTGTTTCCTCAGGGGAAGTTCCGCATAAATTGCGTAGATGGCATGCTTTACAGAAAGCGTTACCACGTGCAACGCATAGGTGGGAAGTGTGACCAAGAGGATTGCCAGGGTGTCCGGAAAATTATATAAACCAGGGAAGATTTTGAAGTAGTGAAAAAGGAAGAATAACGACAGAAAAGCTGCTGGACATTATACCGGTCTGGGCACTGGCCTTGCGCCAGCCCGTCAAGAATTGAGAGGTAGAGAAAAGCCTGAGCTGTACGAGACTCGCGAAGGTCGAAAAGCGAGCAGAAACTAAAATGATTCGGTGCCTTGAGACGGCTATGTGTATGGGACTTACGAAAGTTGAGAAGAGAGTTGAAACTAAGATGATTCAATGCTTTGCGATTATACCAGACTCGTGAAATCATAAAGGCTTGGAGAAACTAAGATGATGCAATGCCTTGAGGTGGCCCTGTATTAATCTTGCAAGAGAAGAACGAAGAAGAAACTGTTCACTGAAGATTCGAATCTCACCCATGTGTGTGCAATTCAGCTGTCTTTTACACTCTCTCAATCGAGCCATTCGTACATTTCAGGTAATAAAAGATAAGAAAAAGAAACATATTGTATTTTTGTACATCAGCGTTGTTGACTTAAACGCTAGACTGCGATTTGATTATGTCAGCCATTTCATCCAAAAATTCTACAAGCAAGAAAAATAGTTTTAAATTTAGCCAGTCGGTCCCGAGAAACTGAGATACACACAACTGTGAAAAATGGTTTGCATCATATTTTTTTCTTCTTCGTTTAACTCTCTGGAATCTCGACCTGGGTTGTATGTAGAGAAGAAGAATCAAAAGAATAGTGCAGAACGAAAGAAAGATAGACCATTGAACAAATAAAAAAACACAACGTTAAAGTGAAAATGATTAGAGTCTGGAGAAAATAGGATAGAATGATAAACTGACGTCGCTTTTGAGTTCGCCTTTACTTCTCTGGCAATATCCAGCATGGCTTGCTCATCTTGCTTGGATGATTTATAAGATGGAAGTCAAGTGACGAGCTGTTGTCTGGTTGGATGTTCCTTCCTGGATTTGTTCAAAACAAGATACATTATTTTTGTTTAATTCTGACTTAGCTTTTTCTCCAGGCATTTCCTAAGTGTCCAAGAGGTACAACTATACAGTAGTACTGACATGGCTACAACTTAAAAGTATTCACGCTTTATCTTATCAGAGAAATCAGATTTTCATATAATCATTACCTTCTTAATAAAAGTTCATTTTTTTTCCTACGCGTATGTTGAGATTGCTTTCAGTAGATTAGATATTTCTTTCAAGGTATTTGAACTGGTCTACTTATTTCATAGGATTGCCAATTGATGAGGAGATGGGCCTATCTTGATAAAAAAAAAACATAGGAACTCAGTTTTATCTGAGTCCTTGTAGAGACCGATGCTTCTTGCTGCTTGCTTTCGAGTTTCGGTTTCAGTAGGTATATTTATTAGAAGAGTTAAATCATCTGCGCAGTATCTGTTACAGTTTCTACTGGATATCATCTGCTACTAGTTTCTTTTTAGTATGAAAAGAGTTTATTTCATTAGATCTATTGGTGATCGTTATATATAATCTAGACAAGTAATGAATAGAAATGCTGCCAGTGCATCTCCTTGAAAGATTCAAGCGAAAAATATGACATATATTTACCATTTTTCAATAACACGCAAACCAGAATGACATATAATATTTACTCACTGAACACGAGGGTATCAAAATCATATATTCTTATCTGGTTATGATTATAAATCCCATTCATTCTCATCTGTTTAGCATAAACTCTCCAGGTTCAAACTGAGTAATATATCTTTTAACATACAAAAAATATCTTAAACAAAAAAGAATTCCTGAGTGTCTCGACAAACGTGTTCGTGACGTGCAAGACAGAAGATGACAAATGTTTACACGTCTAAAAGCAAGCATTTTCTATTAGGAGGGTGTCCATTTTTTTAATGGCAGTGTTATATCAGTGGGAGGTTAAGAACAGAAACAGAAAACCTTCCAGGAGAGTTCCTTTCTTTTTTTAAAATTGACTCGTGATTTTGATTCACCATAAACGTTCAAAGCCACTTATCAAGCCGTATTCGTGTTTCACTAAACTCTAGTCTTTGACATATACTTTGAAAAAATTCAATGACAGAACTGTCTCGAAACTTAATGTTACAGTCAGAATATTTTTGGTGTGCGGCTCGGGACTTAATGACAGCAACCAGTGTAGTATAGGGACTCACACCAACAAGCAGACACAACTGTTATAAGACTAGAAAAGACTGGGTGAAGAATATGATCCACCAGGAATGGTACAAGAAATTTAAATTTGACGATACGAACAATTGGTATACGCACTAACCGGAATCCTTCCTGAAGAATGAGACACACAAAACTCTTAGGAATTTTGAGATACAAACAGATGACCTAATCCCGGCCAAAAAACAAGACCAAATGAAAGTTAACAAAAAAGAAAAAAAGAGACAAACTTTTGCATAGTGGATTTTGCCTCCGAGTAAAAATCTAAGAAAACCAATAAAGAATAAAGTTCTTTGAATTTGCTAGAGAACTAAAAATGCTATGGAACATAAAGGTGACGGTAGTACCAATTGTAATTAATGCGAGGTGCCCGTGGTGTAATGGTTATCGTCGTAGGAAATGGACACGGCGATACGAGTTCAATCTTGGACGCGACTGATTGCATTTCACATAGCACTAATACCTTTGGGAAAGGTATGAATCCAATTATTCTCCCTCCAGCTATGGGTAAATAGAAGGGCAGACTAGCTTCTTCAGCGTTGGTGAGGCAACTAGTCTAGGAGAAGGAAAACTCTGAATTCAAACCTGTTAAACTCCGCTTAAAAATTGACCTTGTGTCATATCCTGCCCGAGCGGAGAGGTTGGTAAATATGGTAATTAATGCGTATGGAGCGATCCCCAAAGGCTTGGTAAGGGGACTGGAAGTGTTAGAAATCGGAAGGCTAGCCAAGACCATCCAAAGTATAACATTGTTGAGGTCGGCCAGAATACTGAGAAGTGTCCTGGAGACCTAAAGGGAACTTACTGTCATTCAGACTTCAGTAAAAGATCATCTGCTGACACTGAGAAAACAAAAATGGGAAGAAAAACTACGCTATAGGCGTTTTAAACGACTAATAAACACCATCTCACACCAGAAAACATGGACATAGCTAAGAAAAGCAAACGTTAAGAGAGAAACAAAATCTCTCCTAATAGCAGCACAAAACAACGCCGTAAGAACCAATCATATCAAAGCGAGAATAGATAAGACGCAACAAAATATCGACAGAATATTGAGAAAATTCCAGGAGAGTAGAGGATACTTGCTGTCACTCGAACTCAATTAAAAGGCCAGTACCTAACACTGGTGTGAAAAACTCGAATTGAGTATAATTAATAATAATAATTATAATAATAATAATAATAATTTCCTGAGTTGTTGGGCCAAATCAAACGCAAAACACATCTCAAACATAGGTTCCTCAGTCATTGTTTTTTTTTTTTTTTTCATTTTCTGAAGTCATGAAAATATGTGGGCGAGGATACTGGTCAATATTTTTTTTGGACAGACTGATGCTAACGTTCGCATTTAAGTGGATCTCTCTTCATCGCCACGGAATCAACTCATCTCGTATAGTAAAGTAAAATAAAGTTGCTGACCGTAGTCGAGGGTGACCCGAAGGCTCTCTTTTCGATAGCTACGATACCATGGTGTAGGGAAGGGCGCTACTCTTTTCTCTGGATTGCTCCACTTTATCCTTACCTTATAATGCTGAGTGTTAAGCAAGGTAGCATAAAGTACTATTTTTTAAGTCTTTGGTATGACTCGACCTGGAATTGAACACAGGTCTCCCGGGCCATTTGCGAACACTCTAACGATTATGCCAATCAGTCCTTACTTTAGGTTCCCTCTAATCCCTTACGAGCATAACCGAATTTCTTTTACGACGGTTTCGGCAACCCTATCTCAATCACTGTTTTTGCCCTACGGTACCGAATATAGCATATAGTGTGATATTGCGAAATCAAACACATTTAGCCTTCCAACCAGTCTTTTATTTTCTCAATTCTTTCCGTTAATTCCAGAGAGCCACCGTTTAGTGTGGAGATGTCGCTAAACGCAGTTTCTTCCAAACAGCGGTCGTGTCGATATTGCTATATGGATGCACAACATGGACTCTAACTAAACGAATGGAGAAAAAGCTCGACGGCAACTACACAAGAATGCTGCAAGCAATATTGAACAAGTCATGGTAGCAGCACTCCACAAAGCAGCAGCTGTATGGCCACCTACCACTCATCACGAAAACTATCAAAGTTAGACGAACCAGACATGCAGGACATTGCTGGAGAAACAGGGACGAGCTCATAAGGAATATGCTCCTGTGGACCCCTTGACATGGACGAGCAAAGGCCGGACGACCAGCTAGAACCTACATACAGCAGCTCTGTGTCGATATGGGATGTAATCCTGAAGACCTGCCGGGAGCAATGGACGATGAGGAGGGGTGGCAAGAGAGGGTCAGGGATATCCGTGCTGATTGCACAACGTGATGTTTATGATGATATGTATTTCCTACTACCATCCAAACTTTCCCAAGATAAATTTACATATGGGTTGCTTTATAGCAATTTACTCAGCTTAGCTTAGATGTTTGCATAAAACCAGAAGTAAGGGGCACACAGTTGGAATCGAACTCACAAAGTAATAGTCGGTGAATCTAGCAAGCGAACCACTGCTAATGAATATACTAGTATTGGCTGACCAGCAAAAACTTTCGAGCGAAAATTCAGTGTTACTGAATTATTTTATTTTCATCTATAAGCAATGTTTTGTCGATAACTTTTATAATGAAGCCATTGTGATTTTAACATTAAGAGAAAATAGCGTAACTTTTAAAAACTCTTATTTTTCAACTTGTAACTTAGCAATGAAACAAAACTCTTACCGTGTACACACTTATCAAAACATTATCAAAAGAAGAAAAAATGAAAAATTTGATTTTTTGGCATTTACTGTATATATTACATGACAGCTTTTGTTTTATTTTATCAAAAAGAAAAAAGTACCATGCCATGTTCAGAGCAAGAAATTCAGCCTGATTTATTATAACAGCAAAAGCGAATACAAAAAATATGCGGTATAGAGGAATCTTATTCAGAAAGACAGTTTTTATAACAACTTAAATTTCTCTCCCCGTCGGCCGGTTATTCAGCTTAAATAAGATGTATAAAAATGATATCTGATTACTTAGTTGAGAGATCAATCTGCCAATACATTGCAAAACTTGTATGTGTATGTGCAGGAGTGTGCGTGTGCGTATGTGTGCGTACATTCTGACACGAAAGCGTTTAATGATGACTCTTGTAGCTATGACAACAATATTTCTCATTACTCTGCAGAAAAACCAACTGCGTAGCCGATAAATCATATTTGAAGGCAAAGTGTGTTTTCTCACATCTTATCACTGTTGATTTCTGACTTGACATGTTGTGTAAATACATTCTTCCTTATTATTTCACTCCTATCGTTACTAGTGGTTTTCCACCAAAAGGCTGAGTGACAGCAAATCTCTTCAGATCTGTAGCGCTCTTTAAAGGAACCTAGCTAATTTTAACTGTGTTGTGGTATGGATGGCCACCTAGTCTCTTTTCTAGAAGCATGAGTACAGTTTAAAGGCTTCCAAACATGATTGGAATCACCGTCCCTTCACGTTCCAAAATCATCTCGAAAAGTCCAGGCATTTGTTGAGTTTTCGCCGTCACTTATTTTCACCGTAAAACCCACAAGAAATGAATTCTTTTTTCTTGTTATGTAAGACTAAGCTCTGGTTCTTTTAAACCGGGATTTGGTGATCCGTTTGTATCGGAAAATCCCATTGACGGTTCTTTTACTTCTTGCGTGTTTTTCGCCTCAGATTTAGCTGGTGCTCTTTCACTGAAATCTGTATGACAAGTTTTCTTTGGTCAGCAAGACTCTCCTCAGTATTTGGTTGTTCTCAAGAATGTTGTCGTCAGGATGGTCTAGATTCTTCCTCTGATTTCCAATTCTTTCAGTTCCCTTTCAAAGCATTTGGTGACTGTTCCAATCACTTAAATTACAATTAGTATTACCGTTACCACCATGTACCACAGGCTTTTTTTTTGTTCTCTGGCAAGGTACAAATATGTTTTTAATCATGAATCGGCAAATTCACTTTTTTTTAAATTTAAGATTAGGTTTGTTTTAAGGGCAAAATTAGATGATCCGTTTGTATCTCAAAATCCCATTGAATTCTTTAAGTCTCATTTACCAGGAAGGATTCTGGTTTGTGCATACACAGTTTGGCTGTATGGTCGAAATTCTATCCCTTCCCAAATCCCAGTGAATCACCTCCTCTCCACTTCAGTCGTATTTAAGCTTGTGTTTCTTTTGGGCCAGATTGTTGAATTCGCTTACTATGTGATAAATCCTTTCATCTTTGTTTCTACATAATCTACACTCTTTATTCTGTTGTGTCTGGTCGTTTTTTGTTTTAACATAATTCGTCTTTACAGCGTGGTTTTTTGTTGAAATTAAAATATCTTCCGTTCACTCTTTAGATTTCCTTTCCTTAGCTATGTCCAGATGTACAATGTCACTTGTTTGTCGCTTGTAATATCCATATAGTTGTTTTTTTTTCTATTTCTGTTTCCTCATTTTTCATTAAATCTTCTATTGTCGATGCTCCTATATGCTTTTGTAATTAATTATTCTCTTTTTTTTTAATGTAATCTTCGAGTCCCTAAGTTGACGCATCAAAGTAATCCCTAATGTTAGTTAATCCTCACCCTTCTCATTTTCTGGACACATGTAGTCAGTTTACGTTATCTCTCGGATGTAAAGCATTGTTCATAATCACTTTCTTTTCCGTTGGTCCTTTTGTATGAAGAATGGTCCCGAGTATCTTACAAGAAGGACTGCCAGGTGTTTATGCATTTGAGGAAGTTTCTGCTGTAGATCTTGGTTTTGAAAAGCTTTCTTGTTCTTCTGAAGTTATTTTGAAATTTTTCTTCTTCCCAGCTTCTTTGATGATATCTTTTTTCAATATTCCCAAGTATCTGTAATTCTTTTTCTATCAAAGCGTTCTGATGCTTTCCTTATTTGGTAGTTCTATTTCTTTCACTGTTTGTCTTTTCCCACTCTTCATTATGAGCATGGAGTATTTTTCAATGGCAAATTCCATCTTGGTTGCATATTCTTATTTTTTGTATCTAGGTCTCTAGATCTTTTTCATCTTTTTGCAAATAACTTTATATCATCTATGTACATTAGGTGGTTAATTTTTCTTGTGGTTTCGTATTTTGAGCCTCATGGGTATTTCTTAAGTTCGTTTTTGAATGACATCATTGCTATAACATATAACATTACTGAAAGGGAGTCTCTCTGGAAGGTGCCACTCTCGATATCTAACTCTGCTTGAGTTACTTGTCCAGCTGTCAATTCCCCACTCCAGCTTTCTTTAGAATTTGTGATGAAGTTTTTTATTTAAATTATTATTTCATTCTATGTGAGTTTTTTGCACCAATTTTCTGAGTGACAGCGAGTCTTCTCAGGTTACTCAGAGCTTTCTAAGTATTCCATCTGATTTTAACAGTGCTGTGGCCCGTATGGCTACAATTCATTCTAAGATCTCGAGTTTTTCCAATCATTTCCCAATTTTTTTTGGAGACCGTTCCAAGGGCATCTACTACAATTCTTATCAACCGCATCTTCATGCTCCAAAACTTCTTTAGCATCTGGCAAATATTTGTCTATTTTTTCGCTTTTTTAAATTTTCTCTCTGTGATTTGCTGAAATGATAAAGTCCACAAGATGGCAAGCTCTCTTCATCTTGTTAATTAACCCGAAGTCTGCTCTTTTGGCCAGAATCGGCTGATCCCTTTCTTTTTGTATCTCAAAGTCCCAGACAATTATATGCGTATTATTAGTATATCATGATTATTATTCGATTATTTTTAATAAAATCCAACAATATGTCATAAAAGGAAATTAACATAAAAAGCATTTTAGCCCAGACTTATGAAATAAAAACAATGTACTTATTATATGAAGAAGATCTACCAATAAGAGTTTTCAGCGCTTCATATATATATATATATATATATATGATTTTCTACTATGTGTGTGCGTAACGGTAATTATTACAAGCACAATGACCTCGACTAAACTGTTTTTGTTTCATTTTGCACAAATGCCAATAGGAAAGGCATGAACTTTTTCTTTTTTACACCAATCCACCCACTTACGGATAAATAGTTGGGTAGAATGGACTCTTTAGCCTTGGTGATGTAACTAGTCTACGAGAAGAAAACCTCAAATTTCAAAACCAGAGAAGAGTTAATCGGAAGCATCTGTGACATGCTGGTGAACCATTCTTCTGATATTTGCTATTCGGAATCTTGAATCCGGTTCTATACATGCCTTCACCATAATATCAACAAACCACGTGCGTTTATGGTCCTAAATAAACCTCATTTATCAAAAACTTTACGTTTGCGGTTTATTTGTCATCGCTTCTTCTGTGGAAAATCGACCCTTAAAGGAAAAACAAATTTTTCTTTTGAAATGCTTAATCACTTCATATTATATATTTATATATATAATTGTTTTGCCTCGTGAAAGAAAATTAAGAAAGGAGTGGTTCCTACATTAAGAAGTGAGTAGTCAACATTGACTATAGGCACCTTTTATGTTTATAACAGTTGGATAAAACAGGGTAACTGATGCATTTAAAAGGGAAAGCTATGTAAAAAGGGAACGCTATCAACGGAAATCGAATACTCTAGGAATATTGGGAAAAAAATGGGGAAATTCATCTACCAATTCCAACATGAATCTAAGACACTTATCAGAAAACTTAAAGGGATCTTAAATAAATTATACAGACAAAATTTGTCTTTATTATTTAATGAAACGCGCTTAAATGAACGACTGCTGCCTATCCACACACACACACACACACACACACACACATATATATATATATATAACAGTCATTCAATAGACAAGGTGAATTTTATCTATCCTTGAACAAAGTTCACTTTTTTTTAGTTGGCCATAGGAAGGACTGTTTACTGTTGCACGATTTTCTAAGAAATCAATAGTGATGTTTTCGTTTTCTTGTCACAGAAGACTGTCAGCATGACCTTCTTTACTGACTTTTGCACCCGGAACCTTTTCTTTACTGAGAGTCATTGTATTTGCACGACATGGACTGTTTTGTTCGACTCCAGTTCCAAGGGGCAAACCCATGTTTAGCCCAACTGTAAACATCTTTTCACTAAAACATGTGACTCCATACACGTCGCATATAATTCTGTAATTTTCAAATGGTTTTACCGTGACAAATATTGCTCTCATTTTTTATTAGGGGCTCATTATTTAGATCAAAGTTGCAATGATACGAGTTATTGTGTTGTAATATGGCCTTAAACCAGTTGCTAATTTTAAAGTCCCTTTTATATTTCCAGAGTAGTACTACCTGGTAGGGCCCCACCTATGGGTCAAATAGGGCCCCATTCATGGGTCAAATAGAATTCTTAAAGAAGAACCACCCGCAAAATGTCCATGTGGAAACCAAAACTCAATCAAGCACATTTTGATAGAATGCACAAAACTAAACCACACCAGGAAAAGTTTTATTTGGCAAACAGCATAAAGGAGCTATTTTAAAAAAATGCTCTCAAAAACATAATCAACTTCTTAAAACAATTGGCCTCCTATTAAAGATATAGACTATGTTATCAACACCTTCGACCATCAAGTTTATACAAAAAAAAATCTTTGACATTTCTATATACACACACATGCATATTCAGAATTTAATACTCAATGACCTTTAAGAGGTCAATTTGCCATAAAACCCAACCAACACCAACCTAAACATATGCATTTACAAATCATATATATAATATATGTGTAAAAAGGCTCTGACATTAAATAACCTATAGAGGTTGATATGCCATTAAATCCAACCAACCAACCAAACCAAATAGAACTGTTCAATCATTTAGTCACAATTACTAAATGTTCATTGGGTAGAGTGTTCGCGAATGATCCGGGACCTGGTTTTAATCCCAGGTCGCGTCACATCAAAGACTTTAAAAAGGTACTGGATACCTCCTAGCTTATCACTAAGCAATATAAGGTAGGTATCAAGGGTAAAGTGGAGCCATCCAGGGAGAGGAGTAGCGCCCTCCCCTACACCTCGGTGTAGTAGCTATTGAAAAGGGACCCCTCGGGTTGCCCTCGACTTTTTTACTTTATGTGAAACCATACAGCATAACTTTGTGCAAATCCATAATTCTGTTTATCAAATATTCTTACCTCATGCAATAGGAATATTTGAATCCAGCCATTTACAAGGGAATCTTTTTTGGCTTTAATTAGCCCATAAGGAGTTGATATACCAATACAAAATAAATCAATCCAAATTTTTAATATTTATTTGTCATTTTTGTTAAGTTTCTGGAAGATTTGCTTTTTTAATTTTTTTTACAGGCAATTAAGTAAATTCTTCATGTGAGTGGGAAATTTGTTTTTTTGTTTGTACTTGATGATATTTTCGATTGTTCAAGAATTATTTGTTACAATATCAATGATATCTTGGTTTAGGTTTTTTTTTTAACGCGGTTGCTTATGGTATTCAAACACCTAAAGGGTAAGGAATATATATCGTACATATATTCAATATCCTACATTATCCTAATCACGTCATACAAAAGACAAAAAAGTAAAGTGACGAAAACAACACACACACACACACACTCGCACACACAGAGACATAGACACAGACACATAACGCAAAAACAGAAAAAAACGTAATATTATCCGCGAATAGTTTCCTTATAGCGAAATATGTCAATTTCTGATTCCACACGGTCTTCTTTATGTAATGACATTGTATTTTATTTTAAACTCACATTCTTTTGTGTCTATTTTTGTTTTCTATTCGTTGTCTTAAGAATATTGACTCGAATGAGATGTGATAAAAATCAAATATAATCAAGAAATGGAAGAAAAATATATTTTGGATCTTAAGAAAAAAATTGGAAAACCGAAGACTATTTCTGCCAAATTAATACCATAGATATCAAATCAACCACTACAATATTTATATATGTGTGTGTGTGTATGTGTGTGTGTGTATGTGTGTGTGTGTGTGTGTGTGTGTGTGTGTGTGTGAGAGAGAGAGATACGGTCATTTTGTTCGCGAATTATAACAGGTTTGAATTCAGTTTTCTTTCTCCTTGACTGGTTGCCTAAACAAGGCTTTAAAACCCGATCTGCTTCTTCATTTACCTTCTTAGCTGGGAGGAGAATAGATAGAATTTCTTATTTCCCCAAACGTTGAATTAGGAATCGATTCCATTCTTACGAAGCTAACCATTACGCTATGTGTGCCCGCGTGTGTGTGTGTGTGTGTGTGTGGTTATGCGCGTGTGTGTGGTTATGTGTATGTGTGTGTGTGTTTGTGAGTGTGTATGTGTGTGTATAATGAAATTCCATTCATGCACTAACATGGGAGATTATTGAATTAAAAAATATTTTTTTAAAGATAATCTCTCCCTCTCCATCATTCATTTCTGTCTGTCTGTCTGTCTGTCTGTCTGCCTGTCTCTCTTACACACACACATGCACACACGAATATGTATATATATATATATATATGATATTTATATGACAATATTTTCGTAGATTCAAATATCATCTGTTCTTAAGTTGTAGTTAAATGAGAGCCATTTGAAATACTTTACGTTTATTGAATCGCCTTAACTCGGTGCTATGAATGAAAGGAATTAACAGTAAAGTTTATTCAATAAAGATTTGTTGTGAGTTAGACGCGCCATATATTGTTTCATCATCTTGTTCTTGTTTTCTTCGGCTGGTGGTCACTGTTTTCATCTTCACAGCTCCATCCTATCCTATGTCCTTTACTGGGATGAATAACGAATGCATTCCAGCAATAGTTGGCTGGAGTTGTAGAACAAGCGTTCAGGATATGTGACTAAACGATCGGATGATGAGGCTTCACTCATTTAGGGAAAATGGAGTATCCTTTCATTACTGTCATTTCCTGATTCACTCGGATCCAGTGTAGTCGTACATGATAGGGTCCTATCTATGAGTCAAGTAGAACTGTTTGAATTTTTGAAACCCTTTAACCGCGGACAAAAATCATTGGTACTATATAGAAATACTTGAAACTACCTCACTGTTTGCAAACAACTTATCTAATATTAATAGAATTATTTGCATTGGATAGGAATACTTGAAATTTTTTAACTGTGTAGAAAAATAGTGATAGTTGTGTCTAAACAAATTAGCTCTAACTCAATAAAAGAATGAAATTACCAACAAATTTTCACTTACAAATTATATGAATAAACATTTAACAGTGTGTAAACAAATGACTGATGTTAGATTAAATTATTAGTGTTACATAGCAATATTTTAAGCCATTTATCTGGGTACAAATAAAGGATCTCTGGCTTGTTTAAAATTTTACCTACAAAACATTCGTTTACAAGTCATATATATTCAATACATATGTATAAACACGATTTAGCATTAAATAACCTATAAGAGTTGATATGCCATGAAACCCAACTAACCAAGTCATTTTCTGTGAGCAGATTATTTATTTTCGATAATAAAATCGACTTCGTACGAAAGTCGCGATTTTTCTTTGGACGACAAAATGGAAATTAGTGTGAAGCCTTTAACTATTCAGGTTTAACTAATTTAAATTTGAAGTTTAACTTTCAACTTGTATGATTTTATTCACTTATCTTTACAATCCTCAAATGACAGCCAAATTTTGAACTGCCCTTAAAAGTCATTACACGTCAATTAAACATTTTTTTTTTACATTAGCGGTTTCCGCTTTTTGGGGATAACTTTTTAAATCATTTAAATTTATCTAGACAATATGCCAAATAAAAGATTTCAGTTTCAGTTAATTTACTGTTTATGCGCAATCTATACGGAAAAAGATTATCAAGGACAACGGATTTGACGCCAAGTAGAAATTGTGTTCGCGAGAAACTAGCAGTAAAACTCAATAAAGCATAAGACGTGGTACGATAGACAACAACTATGGAAGGCAGTAATTACTTGGGATATGGTTACAAGACTCACCATTCCTATCCGAGGTCGCGGTTAATCACCTGAAGACAGCCAGAGGTGAAATTTGGCCGAAACGTCGTGAGAAAAACAACAAAAACTACCAAGATTAGGGGAAAAGTCCGCCAAAAAAATTATTTCTCAGATTAAGAAGCCTCATCTCAAAAGGGTTCCTAATAAAGACAAGAGCATAAGACGTTATAGAGACAAGCAGTGACAGAGGAAAACAGGTTCGCTACAGTCGAACGGGTGGCAACAGAAAGAAATAAGATTTTCTGCACAGAAGCGAACAGACATTTTCAAGAGACGAAAACGTCTTGCTTTGAATTATTTTTCTTTTTTGTTTCTTTTTTGTAAACAAAAAGGACGTGAAAAACATGTTAGTTAAATTAGATGTGCAATTTATATTTACGTGTGTTTTAATATGTTGTCACTTGATACTGAGTGCAGAAAAAACTGAGGGATATGTTGTTAAAAAATAACAACAAACCCAAAAGACCCTCCATTGCGATTACTCCCAGTTTCACTCTGGCCTGGAGTGGTAGTACCTGTTAGGGTTCTATCTATGGCTCAAATATGAATTTTAAAAATAGTTCTTAAGAAACAACTACACAAAAAATGTTGATATGAATGCATAATAAACCAGCTTTTCTAAAAACTAAGCTTAAAATAATCCTAAACGAATTGATAAACCGTTAAAATCAATTGATGAAAATAGAAAATACATATGTTTATTTCCGGATATTGCATTCACTCACCTATCTACATTTCACTTCGCACTAATGCACTTGGCAAAGGCATGAATCCATGGAATAATTGTAGGGAATACTTGGTTCTTTAGCATTTGTTTCGCAACAATTCTAGGAGAAAGAAAACTAAATTCAAAACCAGCTTTACTCTTTTGACTTTGTGTCACAACTAGCTTATGGCTGAGGGATTCGGTAAATATATAAAAGAAGACGTGGTTAGGCTTTATACAATGAATGGACTAAAAGGAGAAACTCATTTATAATCAGTCCTCAATGGACAGGGGGGCCTTTTACTTGTCTCAATTAATCGACTGTATTCTTCGAAAGTTCGATGTCAGCTGCCAGGAATTCATAACTCTCGAATCCATCGTTATTGCCTTTTCAACAGTAAATGGATGCTCACGAGATTTTTTTTACTTTTCATGGAATGTACATTGGCATCACGACCTTTGACCTTTGACCGGTTTGCTGTACCTCCAAAAACTTTTTATACACCTACTATGCCTAGTACTCAAGGTGGTGGGGTTCATTATGTTATGAAAAGGCTGCGACATTTTTTCATGTATTCTAATAACTTGGAAGCAGTTATTTGATTTCAGGTAACTATTTATATTATAAAATAGTCATCATAAATTGTTTTCAGTTATGGTTTTGAATATTTAAAAAAAAATGGGAAGACCTGGATATGTTACGTTCCGCCCTCTGGTCAAACAAACGACAACAAGGAATTTGTATATAACAATATATATTTATTTTCTCGACGGACGCTTGTGTGAAGTAGGAGCAGTCAGGAGAGGAATTAGGATCGTTCGTCGATGAGGCTTGAACTTTTCGATGTCAGGAGACGAAGGCCGAGACAACGCACACTGCTTGACGACGAGAGAGGTTTCGTGAACAGCGGGATCCTTTTTTCTCTAACTTCTTCTGTTCAATTCGTCGGCCTTATCTTACCTTCAAAATCCCACGCAGAGATAAAGACACGCCTCTACGCCTCTGCAATCTTCCCGATCTCAGGCGATTGGGATGTGTTACTTCCGCTCATTTGGAATGGCCTGTGTGATCGTCGTCGAGCGGAAATAACTGTCATGCAGTTCACAGGTCACTCTCTTCTGGTGCATCATTGAAGTGGGACCTTCACCTTGTCCCATATTATCAGCCGAGCACACCTGCGCGCTTTCTTTCGATTATTGGCCATTGGGATTTGTCACATCCGCTATCTTCGGAATTGCAGGTGTGGTCATCATCGAGCGGAAATAACTATCATGCAGTTCATAGGTCAATCTCTTCCGGCGCATCACTTTTTTTACGGCACAGTGAGAATTTTTACCTTGTCTCATATTGTGAGCCAAGCTGTATTTTACAGATGGCTAAGAAGGGAAACTTGAAGGGAGAAATTGGATCTATTTTTAAAATATTACAAAATAGTCGCATAAGAACTAATTATTTCAAATCTAAATCTTTAATACACGCGAGAATATCAAGTATATGACATGTGGTGAGAGAGAGTTAGTAGTTAATCGCATAAGCAAATGAGCAACTGGCACAAAAGGACAACAAGTTTAGGCATGATAGCGTGGGAAAGATGATTACTGGGAATTATGCAAGAGACTATAGTTTGTCTATGCTAACAATTCGTATGCAATAGTTGTTCAAATAGTTCAAATACTTACCCAAAAAGAAGAACATATCTAAACATTATTGCTATGGCAACGCTCTATGACTTTTCGTAACACTAGAAAAATATGAATAATTTTTTTTTTCGTTTACTTTTATAAGAAGTGCTGGTATGTTGCCACTGCAAAAAGGTTCAGCTATGGCTCATCTTTTTTTGAAAGGCTTATAACTTTTTTAACGAATCTTGTATTTGCGAACCAGAATAAGCCCTAGAAAATGAGACACATTCTATTCTCTGGACTGAAATATTAGTGGACAACTAAATGCCGACATGAAGATCGGACTTAGTGTTAATTAACAAGAAGAAACATTTTTATCGAGAGGATTTTGCTGTTTCAACGGATCATAGAGTTAAAATAATAGAAAGCAAAAAGATTCTTGGGTCTTGCCAAAGAACTAAAAAGAAAGCTGTTGAAAATGAAGTTGAGGGTTACGCAAATTGCTGTTGGTTCCCTTGAAAGGGTCTTCAAAGATCTGGAAGAGAGACTTGGGGAACTAGAAATCAGAGAAAGAATCGGACCACCCAGACCATGCATAGCAGTGTTAAAATCAACTAGCATATTTAGAAAAATCCTGAAGACCTGAATGAACTTGCTGGCAGGAATAAAATAATAATAATGAGAACAATTCATCTACTCATTGTTATATTGTTTTAATATTACTAATAAAACTACTTGAACCGTAGATAGGACCTTTGTAAGTATTATTAACCTTTTTCCTTATGAATCAGGAAATAAACGTAAAAATTAAAAGATAATGGGAAAAAATCGTGGTAATATTTTGCTTTAGAAATTAAATCATCTAAATTAAGAATTTTGTGGCATAAACAAAGATTTTCCCATACACGAGATTGAGAGTTCTTTGCTACGGATACAGTGCATATATTTACCTTCCATCCGCATGAACAGGATACAACAGAGGGTCAATGTTTAACAAGTTTGAATCCAGAGTTTTCCTTCTCCTCGACCAGTTGCCATACCTACTCTAAAGAGCCCAGTTTACCTTACTTTTATTTATAAATGAAGGAAGAATAGTTGAATCTGTACCTTTCCCAATGGTATTAGCGCAATGGGAAATGCAAACAGCCTCGTTAAGGTGTAGACTTCGTTTACTGTGTACATTTCTAATCATGATAACCAACACACCACGCCCTATTATGTATACAATGTAACCAATTGTATGTGAAATATACATATATATATATATATATATACGAGGTGCCTTCAATAAGTTTCCAGAGGTTTTAGTACAGGCATTTGGAATTGTCGTAGACTCTTAAAAATTCGGTATATTATTGCTATACATCTTATGAGAGGACTGACAAAGTTTTATGATTTCAGGTTCAAAGGAACAGCTACAGCACCAATTGGAATACACCCTACCTGATTATCATAGCTGGGGAATTTCAAAAATGCAATCTATATGTGAGGACACTTTAGAAAAACGATATACAATAAAATTCTGTTTTAAACTTGGAAAAAATGCCACAGAAACGTATGGAATGCTTCAGACTGTTTTGGGGACATCTTACGTGAATTGAGCATCAGTTTTTGAGTGGCATAAGAGATTCAAGAAAGGCAGGGAGTCTGTGAGGGATGATGAGAGGTGTGGGAGGAGTAAGGAAGTCAGAACACCAGAGTTGATTGACCAAATAAAGAATTTCATCAAAGCTGAGACGAACCTCACCATGTTCGCCAGACCTAGCTACGTACGACATTTTCTTTTATTTCTTAACTGAAAATGTATCTCGTTTGTAAAAGTTGAAGACGAGGGAAATATAAAAGAAATACGATGATCCAGACTCACATTACATCAAAGAAAATGTTTCAGAATTTCTTTGGTCGGTGGAAATTTTGCGGAAATAAAATGAATGTATGCTATGGGGTATATTTTGCCAAAATCTAACGTTTCTTTCATTGTTCTTTTCTCTCTCGGTAAATACAGCTTTATTTCATTTTATATCATAACATCTCTGGAGAGTTAGGGGAAGTTCTCCATGGATTAGTGGCTAATGTTCTGGACTGCAACATCGAAGTATGTAAGATCGAACTCCAGAAACGGTGTTGCGTTCACTTTCGGACTAATACCCTTGATAAAGGTATGAGTCCCCTTATTTCCTCACCCAGCTATAGGATAAATAGTACCATTGCAGTTCTTCTACAAGGAATGATTTGGTATTAAATAATCCATGAAGTTTGATATGCTATTAAACGAATTAATCATCTGGAGATGTTCAATTATTATTGCTCATAATTACCAATGATACATTTTTTGTGTATTTTCTAAGCATTAATTTATTCTAACGGCATGTCAACCTGTTTACACTTATTCTATTTCTTGAGGTTAGGGAATCACGTTCATTGTACATCTATTTTTATATGTTTTGCATACTTGCTTCTTAGATCTTTTTTTTTGCGCTCGGTTCAATTGAATTCGAATAATTTCTGAATATGTGTATTTGAACCCTAAATGGAACCCCAATTGTCTGTTTGTTTGGTATATCATCATTTGTTGGTCATGTAACACCAAATCTTCTTCATATATATATATATATATATATATATATATATATATATACATATATTATTTGTAAACAATCTTTGTAAAGAGCAATTTTGAATGAGCCAGAGCTCATTATTTAAGCACAAAGTTAAATGGGTTCAAGTGTTTCTGATACAAATAATTCTATCAATCATGTGTTGAACGTTTCCACGAATTACTATGTGACACAAACAATTTGATTTAACATCAGTTAAATGGTTTTACATATGATTTGTAAGTAAATAGATTGTTGGGAATTTTATTTTTAAATGAGAACTAATTCATTTGTACACAAGTATTGAATTGTTTCGATACACTCAAATGGTTTCAATAATAGCAATCTAACACAAATACTTCAATTTAAAATTATTTGTTAGCGGACAGGGAAGTGGTTTCAAGTATTTTTATTTAGCACTAATAATTCTATTCAACACTATTCCTTCATTTGCACACAGTCAATTGGTTCCAGTTATTGTTATGTAATACCAGTAATTCTATTTTGCATACAGGTAAATGATTTTAAGTATTCCCTACTAATAGTTTATTTGCTCTCAGTTAAATAGTTCTAAGTATTGCTATGTATCACTAAAAGTTTAATTGAACGTCAGTCATTTGTTTACACTCAGTTGAAAGGTCAAATAGTTCAATTTCTAACAATTTGATTTAACGTAAATCATTTGTTTGCACAAAGTTTAAATGGTCAAGCAGTTTTATTTGACGAATAGATAGGACCCTATCAGGCACAATGACTCCGGGTCAGATTAGACCGTGGAACAATGATAATGAAGGGGTACTCCACCTTAACCTAATAAGATGATTTAGTGTCATATCATGGAGATTGGTTGGAAGTCTTACCCCTTTGCAGAGATGCAGCCGGTGTATTCTACAGCCCCAGCAGACTGGACTAAGACCCTAGTAGGTAATACCACTCCAGGTTCGATTGGATTCGACAGTAATATCAATGAAGGTGTACTCCCCACTCCCTCCAGAAATTAAGCATCACCATCAGATGAAATTTAGTGTCTTACCAGGATGCATATATTTTGTGTGAGGGAGACACTTACCCCACTTCCGGGGATGCAGCGTATTCTCAGCCCCACTTGGCAGAGGGTAATATCTTTTAAAGTAAATTTGTTTTGATTAAGTTGAAAAGAAGGTGAGAAAAGCAGTCAGCACAGATGATCGCCATCCCGATGCTTGAATCTTTATTAAATTTCAAGTTGGGGAGAGTCCCAGTAGTGAAGTGGCTAACCTGTTGAATTGCGACATTATAGTGAGTGAGTTCGAACTCCAGTCAGGCTATCACCTTCACCTATGGACTAATACTAAAATGTATGAACCCCTTTAATTCCGTCAACTATGGATTAGATATTACTACTACTTCTGTCTTTCTATAGGGATGGCTTTAGCATTAAATAACCCACGCAGGTTGACATGCCATTTAACAAAGAAATTGAAATTAAACCTGCTGTTTATCCTACACAAAAATACGGAAAATAATCAAGAACCAATCTCCATGTTTAAAAGGAAAAAAAAAAATGAAAAGAAAACCCGCCCAACTGGCATTTCGGTATCAATTTATTGTTATTTCTCTGATTGGGTTTTATCGATCAGACATCATTGATCTGATTTGATTTGATTAAACAGAAACAGAGATCTCTATGTGACCACAAGAAAACTCATTGCTACAGACAGTCCCCTGTTCCAACAATAGGTGTATAATTCAAAACAAACAGTAAGAAAACGACAATGGATTGATAGATCAGTAGTCAAGCATTCTATATCACTAAATGTGATTTGAAAAGGCAAACGTCTCTTCTTTACAACAACTTTAACTAAGCCTAATCTTCGATTATCCGGGGTAGGAATAGACGGTGACGCAGATGAACTAGTACGAAAAATAATATAATTAGCTATGATCTTGAGATTTCTTTTCTTCTAATAGTTATGTGATCGATTTTCGGGCTTCACTCAATGAATAAAGATATCTTAGAATATGCATATCCAGATCTAATATCAAAATGGCATTCATTTTTTACGCAGTACTGGAATCCTCTTAATAAATATGGATATTTATCAAGGGAAATTAACTGAGAAAATTATGAAGGCACCCAATAGGCGAATATATTATAAGGTTTTCGCAAAAGCAATTGGATTGGTGTCAGGCCAAGAAGAATTCACTTCTCAGTGAGAACTAAACAAAATGGTGAAAAGTAGGTGTCAAATGCAAAGAGCCAACATAGATCATCATCATCCCGAGACTTGAATGTTTATCAAATTTCAAGAAGTGAGAATCTCTGTAGCTTAGTGGCTAACGTTGCTTGATTGTGACACTTTATTGAGCGAGTTCGAACTCCTGTCGCGCTATTTTGTTCACTTTCACAACACGAAAGATATACAGTCAAGTCATGTTGAAAGCATTAGTTTCTGACAGATCGTCGATGAACCAGGTCAGTTTTTAAATGAGTGACAATTTAGTCATAGCAGATACTCTACACAATCTGAGTTCCACATACGTGAAATTAATCAAAGCTTAGTAAATAACAAATTGTATAGCAGTAAACCTAGTCTGATAAGTGACATTTTAATCATAGTATGTACTGTAGCAATCTGAGGCTTGCTTGCGAAACTAGGCAAAGCTTAGTAAGTTAAGCACTATTGAAACTGGTCAGATGGGTTACTACTCAGTGACAGCCAAATGTTTCATATTGCAGACAAATTAAAACAATCTTTATTCTTGCATTTATCAATTATAAACTGTTTCTCTTCTTTTCTATTGTGTAAACGTTTTAAATTCAAGAGAAAAGAACGGATCGATCAAAACATCGTGTTAACATAAAAACACAAAGTTCTGGTTCCGTTTTGCTGATAATTAATACTAAGCTAAATGTTCATTTAACCACCCGAACTTGGACATGTTTAAAGATCAAATGGTCAAACCTGTGCTAGTTACGTGTTGAAATATAACTTTGCTTAAAAGAGGGCTTTTTCTTTCTAGATAAACTTACAAAACTGTTATTTACCAACCTGATGAGAAGATTTTCATTTATGCTTCAATACACTCGAGTATACTTAACACGGAGATAGAAAATATTCTCTGAATATCGAATACTCATCTTTGAGCGGGAATTTTTTGTGTTTTTGTCTTTGGATATGGTTTGTCAAAGAAAAGTAAGGCAACCCTAGTTTCTGGGATTCCAAATCTATGCTAGTTTCTCCCTATTTGTACTAAAGGGAGAAAGTCGAAGTAATCACGGGATCAAGGCCTTTTTGGGCATTACTTACGTATGTATAGAAAATATCATAAGCTGATTACGCATCGTATAATACAACCGAGGACGTATAGCTAATTAGAGGATTTTATATAAACAAACAGGATTTTTAATCAAGTGTCACAAACAAACAATAAATTGATTTTGCTTTAACATTTAAATGTAAATTATCTTTGTTGCGATGTTTTCATAACAGAATCTTTTACTTTCTAATAGGAATTTTTAAAAAAATTATCTCCTACAAAAAATGAGGAATCGGTTTCGAAAAGTAAGACAGTTTATCAGCTTAACCAGTTTTCTGAAACATTTAACAAGCAAAACTAATCTATGATGAATGAGCATTAAGAAGAGAAAATGTCATCATTAAAAAGAAATTTGCATCAGTCGCACCTCTACCCATCACCTGAAGTTGTTGAATACGCCGACTGCACTACTGCAGAGGGATAAGACCCCCACCCAACGAGTATCCCGGGTATGACACTAAACTGCATCGGATGTTGAGGCTCCAATCCAGGGGCTTTGGGAAGTGTGGTGTACGATTTGATTGTCATAATTCCCAGGTCTATTCTGAGCCAGAATGCTAGTACCTGTTAGGGTACCATCAATGAGTCAAATAGAACTGTTTAATCTTTTACAAAGGATTATTAGTTGTTTGAAACTATACAGCTTAGTTTAATAACTAATTAAGCTGTACATATAACTTATTTATATCACATAAGAATACTTGGTAAATAGAATTACTAATGACCAATCGCAATTATTGAAACCATTTACCAATGTGCATCTAATTGATTAATCATCATCATCATCATCATCATGTCAAGCTATTAGCACGGATATTTCTGATCATCTCTCACAACATCTCCCTATTGTCCACTGCTTCCGGCAGGTCCTCAAGGCTATATACCGTATCGGCACAGAGCTGCTGTATGTAGGTTTGATCTAGTCGTCCTGCCTTTGCACGTCCATGTGAAGGGTTCCACAGGACTACATCACTTATTAGCTCGTCCCTACTTCTCCAGCAGTGTCCCGAATGTCTGGTTCGTCTAATTTTGATAGTTTTCGCGATGGGTGGTTGGTGGCCGTACAGCTGCTGCTTTTTAGGGTGCTGTCTCCTGTACTTGTTCAATATTGCTCGCAGCATTCTTGTGTAACTGTCGACAAGCTTTTTCTCCATCCGTTTAGCTAGCGTCCATGTGGTGAATCCATATATCAGTATAGACACGACCGCTGCTTGGAAGAAACTGTGCTTCATTTTATCGGACAAGTCTGACTTCCATATGACCGATAACTTATCGTTAGCTGTCCATGCCTTTGGTAGTTGCGTGTAGATGTCTGTCACAGTTGATGAGACACTGCTCCCTAGGTATGTGAACTTGTCAACTTGTTTCAGAGAGCTACCGTTTAGTGTGGAGATGTCACCTGTTTTATTGAAGCACATATATTCCGTTTTGTGTGCATTGACATGTAGGTCAATGCCTGCAGCGGCTCGTTCCAGACTATGTAGCAAGGTTTTGGCTTGGGCAGGAGCATTTACCAGAAGCGCTATAATATCGGCGTAGTCGGTGGCAGTAATTGTTTTTTCGGGGTGCCTTCTGCTTCTTTCTTTTGTTAGCTTGAATCCTTTTTCTTTGATTTTATCGCTCGATGTTCTAAGCACGTAATCTAGACAGATGATAAAGAGGTTTGGGGCTAATGTGTCTCCTTGCAGTACGCCTGCTTCAATGTCGAAGTTGTCTGTGTCTCTATCAGGGGAACGGACTTTTACTTTGGTGTTTCTATAGAGCACATTATGGCTGCAATGGTTTCCTTTAGTAGGTCGTAGGCGAGAAGAATTTGCTCCATCTTTCTTCTGTGAATGGAGTCAAAGGCCTTAGTAAATTCAACATATAATATTGTTGCCTGTAGGTTTTTTGTGTGTACACCTTCAAGAATTCGACGGATAGTCAAAATTCGTAACGTCGTGGATCTATTTCTCCGGAAGCCATTTTGGTTCTTCCTAAGTATATTGTCAATTTTGGGTTCTATGCGTTTGCGTAGAAGGGCATTGTATATCTTGGCCTCAATTAACGTAGGTGTTATACCCGTGTAGTTCTTGGCTAATTCGACGTCAACTTTTTTAGAGAAGGGGAGGAGGCATCCCTTCATCTACTGTAAATAATTAATATTAAATAGAATTATTAATGTTAGATTGAAATAATTGAAACCATTTCACTGCGAGCAAAAACTGAGCTCTAATACAGATCAATATATAAATATATATATATATATATATATGTGTGTGTGTGTGTGTGTGTGTGTGTGTGTGTGAAGATGATTTTTGGCTTTAAATAACTTGCAAGGGTTAATACACTATAAAACACAACCCCACAAACAGTCGCATCTAAATGTAAATATATCAGAGTGTTAAGTACGATTTAAACAAACAAATAAAAAACGCATTTAGTTTGTCTTTGGAGAAATATGTTCTTGGGATCGTTTAATTATTTACATTCTATATATTGTAAACTGTCGTTCTAATGATGCTTTTCAACGAAATACGTATACTAACGGCGCTTAAGCATATAATCAACAGAAAAGATATAATATTGGTTTTTTTCATTACGAGATACAGAAAATTAACGTTGGTTGAGCTAATTAATACCAAAATAAGATTTTTTGCGAAGAACTACGTGTTCGCCAATAGTCCTGGAGACCTAGGTTCAATCCCAGGTCAAGTCATACCAAAGACTTTTAAAATGTTACTTGAAAACTCCTTGCTTAACACTCAGCAATATAAGGTATTTATCACGGGTAAAGTGGAGCAATTCAGGGAAAGGAGTACTGCCCTCTCCTATACCTCGGTGTAGTAGCTATTGAAAAGGGAGCCTTCTGGTAGCCCTTTACTACGGTCGCCAACTTTAGTTACAACAACTTCAAAACTATCCAAAATCCTTTTTACATAGTTGAATGGTTTTAATGGTTGGGAGGCGTTCGTGGTGTAATGGTTACTGTTGTAGGAAATGGACACTGTGACACGAGTTCAAATCCTGGACGAGACTCTTTGCATTTCACATTACGTTAATGCCCTTGGGAAAGATATGAACTTAATTATTCTCTTTTCAGCTATTTGCAGACTGGGCGATTAAACCTTAGTATGGCAACTGGTTTAGGAGAAAGAAAAATCTGAATGCAAACCTGTTAAACTCCGCTTAAAAACTGACCTTGTGTCGCATCCTGCTCGTGTGGATGGGTGATTGATATATACATAGTTTCAATCATTGATTGATTAATGAATGAGATCTTAACAAATAATGCTACTCCAGGCCAGAGTTGACCTGGGAGTAATGGCCACGAAGAGCACACTTTCCATTGCTTCAGAACTACTGCCTTGCCACCGGATGAAGTTTAGTGTCCTGTACCAAATGAAGTTTAGTGCCATGTCGCAAATGAGGTTTAGGCTCATTAAATTATATACAGATGCAGTCAAACTCAACCGACAGAACAATTTCCAAGATGTGCCTAAAATATTTATCGATCATCTGTCATAGAGCAACCCGGTTTGAATGACAGTCTTTCGTGACACACGCATTCTTGCATTATTTGTGTTTTTATATTCTTACAAGATTATCAATCAAGGTAATCTATAGATATATGCCGGACAAATGGCGACAGAACTGAACCAAAGTATAATTGGTAAACCAAAATTTACTGTATAATATGTTAAATGGTTGGCATAAATATTGATTTTGTTTCGTTTTATTTTATCACATATCAACCATTGTTGGTTGTTTAATGCCAAACCCTGTTTTTGCTTATACATTTAATATATTATGTGTAAACACATTTTAAGATACGCATAGTTAAATGATTAAACAGTTCTATTTCTAAGTAAAATTATTAGCAGAAGTTAATAAGGTTCAAGGATTCTAATTGTTGCTATGTATCACTAAAAATTTAATTAATCATCAGTTATTCGTTTACACACAGTTAAATGATCAAACAATTCTATTTCTAACAACTAAATTTAGCATGTCAATGGTTTGCATTCAGTTTGAATGTCAAACAGTTCTATTTGATCCATAGATGGGACCCAATCAGATGTTTCCACACGTAGTCAGAGTTGATCTGGAAGCAATGGTAATAAAGGGTAACTCTGCATTCCCCAAAGCCCCAACATTATTGGATCCTCACTTGTTTGATGTCATAATCATGACACTCGTTGGTGGGGATCCCATCCTTCTGCAAAGGTGCTGTCGTTGTATTATACAGCCCCAGCCGACTGGGCAAAATTATTGAGTGGAACAGTTTTATGTATACATATAAATATATAGATATGTATGTATGTATGTATGTATGTATGTAAGATATAAATATACATATCACGCTCTCTCTCTCTCTCTCTATATATATATATATATATATATATATGTGTGTGTGTGTGTGATAGAAATATGTGGAAGGTTGGATAAACCTCTACGAGGCTGAGATTATTTTCTAAGTTTTTCTATTTAAAAGCATGTGAGGAGAGTGGAGCAGGTATAGTTGTAGCAGGAAAAGTTTGGAGGGATTTAAAGTCAAATGTTTCATTAAAGATTTTTTGTTTGAAAGTGAAAATAGATCGTAGGGAGTCGATAAGAAATAAGTAGGTAAGTGTTTGGGTGAAAGGGGGGTTTGGCATGATTTGTTTTCATGGAAAAGATATTGACTATACTATGACGTCGCAGAAAATTGTTTATATTTTGGTGTCTGGGTTGTAATTGGGATGAAATAAACCTAAGAAGAAAGTGATCATGAAAAGCAAAAAATGATTTTCAAAAGTATGGTGGCACAGAGTGAAAAAATGTTTTTTTTTGTTCAGTAAGATGTCCGCCAGGAGTGGTGAGATTTGTTAAAAACCTGGACGTAGTTTTATATGGTTTGTTTTGGAGATGACAGCAGATTCTCGTAGTCTTCGGGATGTTGTGCTGTGTATAGGTTTGAGTAGGGTGGCTTCGGAAAAATCGAATGTGTGTTTGAGTTCTAACATGTGGGAGAATAGGGCATTTCAATCGTCATTTATTTCAATTGATCATTTGTGCTTTCAGAAAATGTTTAATGGTTTTTAGAATAACTTTAGACGGATTTTAAAAGAATTTAGAAAGGGGTTGATATGCTGTATTAAAAGCGAAATTAAATGTACATTTGGCGTAGTATATCCATTAGTTTGAAGAATGCTGTCTCATAAAAGTGTTTCTGGTTAGTCTTATCTATCTATCTTAGTTATAAGAGCACCTGCTTTAATGCATTTCAATTCGGATTTGAGCGATTGTGTTTAAAATTAGCAGTGACTTGACCGATTGTTGCTTTTTTGTTTATATCGATTTTTTTAAAAACACTTATTGAAAATAATACAATGAAAATTCCGATAATATACAAATATATATATATATATATATATAGAGAGAGAGAGAGAGAGAGAAACAGAGAGATAGAGAGAGAAAGAGATTGATAGATAGATTCAATTTAGTAAAATATTTTCAGATCAACACCGCTTTAATTATTATTCCTGGGCGTCTGACTTTAGCATCGCTTTCTCTTAAGTTGTCGAAGAGTTATTGATTTTTCAATTTTGATCAAATTCCAGCCTGTTATCAGAAGGATCCTAATCATCTTATAAATATTTTCAAGTGTTTATAAACTGAAATGACGATTCTCTCTCATGCTGTGTATTATTATTATTATTATTATTTACTCCGTGAGAGTTTTTCACATCAGTGTTAGTTGATAATGATTCACTGGAGTTTGAGTGACTGCAAGTCTCCTCAAGTCTCCAGGACTCACTATTCTGGCCGTTTTCAGTAATGTTGTACAGGGTGGAACAATAAGATTGACGCCCTAGAAAAGACGACATGATTCCATTTCCGTATAATGAAATCCAGTTTTCTTTTTTTGTTGCAGACCATCTACTAGTTGGCCAGTTGTATACAAATCCCAAGAGCGATAGGAGCCTTCTATCATGTCTGAAAGGGACACAATGTTCAACGAGCGAGATCGGAGATGCGCCGCTGTACAACTCATGCTCTCTACCGATCCAAATTATGACAACAGGACCACTGCCCGCACCCTCAAAATGCAAAAGCGGACGGTTCAACATGCCCAGGGTGATGAAAAGCAGGATTCGGCGCCGGCGTACAAGTCCAAAAAGATCCAGGCTTGGCTTCAGAAGGAGTGCTACGACTTTGTAATCTTCTCTCACTGGCCCCCCTCCTACCCCGACATGAACCCGCTGGACTACTTCGTTTGGTCATGCGTCGAGAACATCAACAACAAGACCTCTCAAAACACCAAAGGCAGCCTGATCGCCTCCATCCGCCGAGTATTCGCCGAGCTCCCGCCGGCGCTTGTAAAAAAGGTATGCTCCCAGTTCCGGGTCCGTATTGAGGCGGTGATTGAGGCTGAAGGCGACTACATTGAATAGATGTCAGCTATCTACATAATCAAGTTACCTGAATTAATTTTTTCAATAAAAGTTTTAAAATAAAGCTTTAGTGTTTTTTTCTTTAGGACGACAATTTTATCGTTCCACCCTGTAGTTTGGATTGTTTCCCCGCGTCCACCTATCTCTAAGTCCTCCAGTCCTTTTAATAATCCTCTGGTGACTTTACTAAAAGTAACAATCACGATTGGTAATAATTGTCACCTTCATGTTCCATAATTTTTTTTCAATTCCCTGGTAAGGTCGAGGAACTTATCCTTCTTTTCACTTTCCTTCAGTTTTATTCTGTAGTTAGCCGGGACAACAAAGTCCACAATCTGGGAAGTTCTCTTTCTTTTTTTTCCTTTTTTTTTGATGATTATTAAAAGGTCTGGTCATTTAGCCGAGATTAGGTCATCCGTTTGTATGTTAAAATCTCATAGGAGTTTATGTGTCTCATTCTCCAGGAGAGATGCTGGGTTGTGCGTATGTCATTTGTTCATATGATCAAATTTAAATTTCTTGCACAACGCCCAGTGGATCACCTTGCTCACCCTGTTATGTCTACTCGTATACTCCTTCTGTACTAATTTGCTGCATTCTCTTATGATGTGATTGATGGTTTCGTTTCTATCACCACATAACCTACATGTGCTATGTTGTTGCATCTTATCTATTCTTGCTTTTGATATGATCGGCTATTATATTGGATTTTTGTACTGTTATTAGAAGAGACTCTCTTTCTATCTTAAGATTCCCTTTTCTTATCCACGTCCACATTTTCTCGTATTAGATATTGCTTATGAGTCGTTTAAAACGTCCATAGAGTTTTTTTTCTCTCCTCTTCCTTACTTGATACATATAGTCTGTCAACGTCATCGATGGGATGTAATGTCTTATGCATGGTCATTAGTTTTCTTCTTATTATTGTTATTATTTATTTTTTCTTATGACTTTGTAAAATTGTCCTTGCTTTCGTCTAAGTAGTTTGGTTTGGTTTCTTTTTTCAATGGCATAGCTACCTTTGTGGGTTATCTAATTCAAAAGATATATTTGTAGAAGAACAGTTACCAAATGTTGGGGTGTACAGAGGTTCCCACCTTTATTGAGTGGATTAATCTGAATGTGAATATAATCGCATGACTGGAGTTTAAATTTTCCATTCAATTATTAATTTGTTATTATAAGATTCAATTACCATAACTTTTGAGCCCACGTCGTATAACAAGAAACTTTTGAAGTATCTGTGGCTGAATGATTAATGTTCTTAAGTGTGATATCAAACACTAGTCTTATTATTTCGTTATTTTCGGATTATTACACTTGGGAAAGGTAAGAACCTCGTTCTTTCTCTTGTTATTGGTTAAATAGAATCACAACTGTTTTTGTTTTGTTTTGTTTTTTTACTAGGATGCATTTGCTATTCGATAACTCAAGTTAATATGCAACTAAACAAGAAACCAGATCAACCAAACCCAGATTTAAATGAAATCTCGATATCTAGATAACAGTCCTCAATGAATAATCAATTTTTACCTATTTTTTCGGTTGTGCCCATGTCTTCATTTAAATTCAAAATTTCTAAATATCTTTAAAAATTTAATCGCTGTAGAATTTTTAATCACATCTTACGTAGTTTGTATTGTAATATAATGGCCTTTCACTTTAGTTAGGCTGAGAACCTTTCGCTTAGCGCATGGGTTAGTTAGGTGCAACATGAACGCAAGTGTTCACGCGCGCGCGGGGAGGATGTGTCATTTAGAGATGTCAAAATAAAAATCCCTGATAGAAATATAACCGGGGGATGTAAATGACGTCATGCACCAGAAGCGTGCGCGGAGGATTTTGGGGACTTGAGAAAAGTCAGTGAGTTGAGTTTTAGCGTCCGAGGAAGACTGTTGACATGGTGGTGGTGGTGTTGGTGGTGGGAGGCAGATGGAAAAGTCATCATAGAAAGATTGTGCCTCTTTCTTCTTTATTTCGAAAAACCTTTTAACTCAAAGGTAATAAAAAGTTTCGTACCTGAACTTAGAAGTCGTCAAGTGTTTTTCGTGTTACGAGATTCCTATGTTATCTATAGATGTGCGTTATAAACATTCTATGTACATTTCACATATCCGTATTCATGTATGGATATGTTACAGTATTATGATGCCTCATATTGTTTACTAATGACTATAAATAGTTCCTTGAAATCATATAACCTTGTGCTAGTAAATAACTTATCAAATAAAAATAATTACTTCAAAATATACAATTATTAATGTAAGCTCAGAATACTTGAAACTATACAACTGTATTCATATAATTTGAGAGGAAAACTTCATACGATATAATTGTGTATAAAGGACTATTAAGAAATAAATTCGAAAAAAGGTAGATATAAGCATAAAATATACACAATACTCTATTAGGCATAGTGGGGGGTCCTTGTGGTGTAATGGTTAAAGTGATGGACAGCGGAATCGTCGTAAACGAGTTCGTACCCCTGTCGCGCTATTACGTTCACTTTCGGGAAAATACCTCTTGGGAAAGGTAACCCCCTTATCCTCCCAGCTATGGGTTAAATAGTATCACTACTGTCCTTCTCGGAGAATGGCTTTGGCATTAAATGACCTACAAAGGTTGATATGCTATTGATTAAAGAAACCAAACCAAACCATGTATTAAGCATAAAGTTACCCTAAATGGGATGACAATTAACAAGGTGTGATATATGTTTGTTTAAATATATTATAGGATTTAGGGATTCTATTTAATTACCATTTGGACAAGCTCGACGGATCAGATGGGTTACTTGACGAACTTAACCATTATTGGCTGAGAAATATCACGTGATTTTAACCGACAATTGAAATCTTGCTCCTTGGTCTTGGGACAAAATGAGATAGATAGATAGATAGATGGATATGAACAGGCTGAGACAAAAAACGTACATGATGATACTGAAACAGTTTCTAATCTGATCAAGTGGTTTTTTTATAGATGATCGGGAACTAAATATTTTAGGAAAAACATACATATACTATACATATAATATACATGCAATATAAAATAACTTGCATGATACAATGGCCCAGTCAGCTGAGGCTGCAGAATACACCAACTGTATCTTTACAGAGGGGTAAGACTCCCCTAACGAGTGTCTTGACATGACAATAAACAATCTGATAGTGACGCTCCAGTAATGCTGGAGCTTTGGGGAATGCAGAGTATCCCTTCATTTCCATCGCTCCCAGGTCCACTCTGGCCAAGAGTGGTAGCACCCGATCACGCCCCATCTATCGGTCAAATAGAACTTTTTGACATTTTAACTGAGTGCAAACAAATTACTTCTGCAAAACTGAATTGCTTGAAATAGAACTACCTGTTCATTTAAATGTGTGTAAACAAATGACTGATATTTATTTGAATAGTTAATGTTAAATTGAAACATTTGAAATCATTTAACAGTGTGCAAATAAATAATTAATAGTAAATAGTAAATAGAATTATTCGTATTAGATAGAAATTAGTGAAAACATTTAACAGTGAGCCAAAAAAAATGTTATCAACAAAATGTCTTTAAAAATCATATATATATATATATATATATATATATATATATATATATATAAGGATTTGGCATTAAATAAGCTACAATGGTTTATATGCCATAAAACCGAACCAAACCAAACCAAACCAAACCAAATCAAACCAATCTATTCAGATGTCCAGGACTTTTCTAAGTATTTGAGCCGATTTCATTAGTGGTCTATGTGATTTCAATTCTTCCAATTAATCTGGACCTATTTAAGCCTTTCTGAACTTTTCTAAAGGCTCCAAGTAAGACTGGTATCAATGTGCTCTCAGGGATAGATAAAATATGCAAATCTCTATGCAAAATTTTAACGTTTTGTCGAAAAATTTACGTACGACCACGTACTAGAAAAGAAGAAAAAAGTACGTATATTAAGACACAAATTGAGGAATTTAAAAGCGCTAATTTAAAGTAAATGGAAAATTAGGAGAATGGAAAAATTACGTATTGAAATTCAGAGACAAAACTTGAGTTGGATAAATCTACCGAGATCAGACAACAAAAAATCGTGGGAATGTTTCTTTGTACCCAACAAGAACAAAAAAAAACTGTTCGAGCTATCCAATAAGGGTCAGAATGCTGAAAATGAAAACATATTTTCTCAAAAATTACATTTACTTTGCACTTTAGAAGATACGAAAATCTCAACAAACCCGACAGCGCAAACTGGGCAGGTTTCAAGAAGGTTCGTTTGCTACTAAGAAAATTTGGTACAGTTGAACATACCAAATTCGTGAATTATACATACCCACCACAAAAAAAAAAAAGAAAAAAAAAGCGACCTGACATTCACTAAAGGGGTACAATTGTTAACCGAATTATTCTGCCCAAAAACATCTTTCGTCCATAAAAGAGGGAAATATATGAATATCACAAGTAAAGACGAAGATTATATAACCTTCGCTGGCGTAGTAAAAAAACGCTGCGATTATTTTAAATTATCGGAATTGAGCGTTAACAACTGCAAGTGGTTGATCGTCGTACAGGGTTTAGCATCCAACAAGGACGCAGAAATCAGCCGAAGAGTTCTTCATAAACTCGGGAATTAAATTAACCAAATTTAACGCTGCAACAAATCGCCGAAGACTGCCAACGTTTTGTTAGTGTTCGCAAAGACTCGAGAGACATGGAGGAACGCAGCCTATCTCGTATTAAAAAATACACAACAAAAAACAAAACAAAACCAGTCACCTACTAAATCTGGTAAACTGAAGAAAAATCATTGTAGTTTACCCTCTTAACCGAGTTTTAGCCGCAGGCAGTTGCATTAGTATAAAAACTGTCCATATAGACTATAAAAGTGTTTGACTTGTGACCGATTCGGATACAAAAGCACACACTGCAGAGCTAAAAAGAAAACTAATTTTGTAAATAATCGCTAAGACTAACGAATTAGAAGCCCGAAACATTAGGAAATTCGCACGGGTTCAAATATTAAGGAAAAGTATAAAGTTACAATTCGACTCGGGCTCAGATGTGTCGATGATAAATTTACATACATGGAGGAAATCGGACAAACCGACAATGATAAAAACTAACAAAATCGCGAGAAGTGTCACTGGCGAAAAATAAAATTTGTGGGCCAATTAATTACAAACGTCACTTTCAACGAAAAAAACCTTGAAATTAAAACAATCTTTTCGGTACTCACTGGATGGAACAATTCCAATTATTGGATATGCCAATAAATTCTGCCAAAAAATTCAGACTTTAACTGCCGAAGCGGACAAGTTAAAAGAAGAATTAAAAGAAACGTTCCCTGAAGTCTTCTCCGGTTGACTTGGCAGATGTGAGATGTCCGCCAAGTTTGAATTGAAACCAAATATCCAACCAGTTTTTAAAAAGGAAATGCGCCATTCTCATCGTTAAATCAGATCGACGAACAAATAGGCATACAATCAAAAGTGGAGTACAGTGAGTGGGCTTCACCTACAGTCAGTTATAAGTAAAGAGATCTTTGTTTGCGCAGATTTATCCACAGGATTGAACAATGCATTAAAAGATTACCACTACCCTCTCCCAAGTCCAGAAGAGATCTTAGCAAATCTTAGCGATGGAAATTTTTTTTTCCAAAAATCGATTTGAGTGATGCCTATCCCCAGATACAGGTGGACGAGGTGTGCTCGAAGCTGCTATATCTAAACACCCATATAGAGTTTATTCACGTTCGGACGATTATCATTCAGGGTCAGGTAGTGCCAGCCATCTTCCAACAAGTCATGGACACTTTGCTTAGTGGACTGGAATTTATGATAGCGTACCTTGAATATGAATAGTCAAAACGGCGACCAAAACAAAGTACACATGTACAAAGTCTTCAAGAGAATCCCGGACGATGAATTCAAACTAAAAGAGGTAAAGTGCAAATTTCTTATTAACAAAATATTTTGGTCAAATTATAGATAAAGGCGGTAGAAGACCAGACCCAGAACGAGCTAGTGCGATAAAAAAAAAAACTTGCCGGCGCCTGAAAACGTGTCTTCACTTCAAAGTTTTTTGGTCTAGCAAATTACTATAGTTTGTGACTAACAGGCACAGTTTGCGAGCTCCTCTTCATGAATTACTAAAAAAGACAAATATTTGGTCTTGGTCGACTGAATGGCTGGAAGAATTTAAAAAATAAGTCTTTGCATCGGATTTATTCATTACACATCATAATCCATTCCTCAAAATCGTTGAGTCAAGTGATGCTAGTTCGTACGATATTGGAGCTTGCATATTACACAAAATGGAAGACGGATCACTAAAACCAATCGCCCATGCATCAAGGACGCTGTTACCTGCAGATCGAGAAGGAAGCACAGGGAGTTATTATTTTTGCAGTTACGAAATTCCATAGATACATCCATGGAAGACAATTTATTTTGCAGACAGGCCATAAACCACTACTCACGATCTATGGTTTTAAAAAGGGCTTACCAACTTATACAGCAAACATGCTGCAAAGATGGAGGACGACCATTCTCCTTACTTATAATTTTGAAATGGAGTTTCTCTCATTTCAAAAATTACTCATACCGACAGATTGTCGAGATTTATCCCAAAACCTACTGAACCCCTTGAAGACATTATGATTGCCCCCCCTACGAACAGAAGTAAAAAAATAAATTATACAACACTGTCAGAGCTTCCAGTAACATTTGGTGAGATTAAAAAATCGTTCGATAAGGAATCTATAAAAGAAATAAAAAAAAACAAAAACCAGGACCATCAAATTTCGGACGCTTACTCAATCTGTTATGAAGTCGTTATGTACAGTGATCAAGCGGCATCGCAGAAAAAATACTAAAAGAATTTAATGTCCGCCATCACGGATGTCGAGGATAAAAACCCTCATGAGAAGCTATATCTATGGGACAATTATAGAGAGGGGAGTCGAAAATACAGTAAAAGCCTACAAAGGTTGTCTTGGTGGCACCTCCCATATAACTCAGCCCCTGGCCAAAAACCGACCGACCGACCGTTGTTTAGGATCCACATTGATTTTGCTGGTCCACTGGATAGTTACTACTACCTGATTGTAGTAGACAGCTTTTCAAAATGGTCAAAAATATTTAGATGAAAAAAGGCAACCAGGGAGGTAGTAAACAGCTTCTTACACGTGTTATTCGCCATTGTCTCAGATAATGGAAGCCAATTTATGTCCAGTGAATTCAAAGAATTCTGTCAAACATTCTCAGTGGAACATCACGATTGCATCATATCACCCATGAAGTAATGGTTAGGCGGAACATTTCGTCGATACTTTTAAGAACGCAAGAGATACTCCGACCAATACAGCAATTTCTGAGGGTTTACAGAGTGACATCTAATAAGAATTTTCCATCTACAATGACGCCAACAGGTTATGTTTGCAAGGAAGAGCAAGTCAATGTTGGACACATTCTTACCAAACCAATCAAAACCTTGACACCCAAAGTCACTAGAAAGCGATTCAAAATTGGCTAAAGTTTTCTTCCGCATGTTTCAAAGCAACAAGTCATCCTGGGAGACAGGTACAGTGGACTGACAGATTGGAAACATGATATACATAATCAAAGGGTCCATGCTTACCAATAAAAGGCACCTGAACTAAACAAGGAAGATGTATTCGAATACCGTCGAGAGGAAGACTAATGGATGTCTTGCCGAGTTGGCTAGAATACACACACTGTTTCTCTGCAGATGGGTAAGACCTTCCCATCGAGTGTCCTTGATATGACACTAAACAATCGGATGGTCAGGTTCCAGGAATGCTAGATATTTGAGGAATGAGGATTACCCCTTCATTGCTATCGCTCCCAAGTCCACTCAGTCCAGGAATGGTAGTTCCTGATAATCTATGGGTTCAGTAGAACTAAACCGTTTGTTTGGGTTAACTATTTTTTGCATTTAAACTGCATACATGTGCTTAACTGAATTGCTCGAAATACAAACTGTTTTGACATTTAACCCTGGGTATTTAACCCTGGGGCTATAGAATACTCCGACTGCACCCTTGCAGAGGGTTAAGACTACCACCCCAATGAGTGTCCTGTGTATGACACTAAACAATCTGATGGTGAGGTTCCAGTGATGTTGGAGCTTTGGAGAATGCAGAAGACCCCTTCATTGCTATTGCTCTCAGGTCCATTCTTGCCAGGATTGGTAGCACCTGATCGGGCCCTATCTATGGGTTAAATAGAACTAACTGCATACTTATGCTAATCTGAATTGTTTGAACTAGAACTGTTTGAATAAACTAAATAGCTTTAAATAGGAATGTTTTTGACAATTAAACTGTACTTATATTTAAACTGCTTGCTAATGCTAAACTGAATTGTTTGAAAGGGAACTGTTTTTGACATTGAAACTATACTTACACTAAACTGGATTGTTTAATATAGGACTGTTTTGGCATTTAACTGTGTAAACAAAATCTGTACTAATTAGCTGAATTAGAACTGACAATTTGCATAAAAATGGATATGGTGTTAAATAACCCACAGAGGTTGATATGCTATAAAACCCAAATAGCCAGCCAATGGATATCGTGTTCGACACGTTCGAGGTTCCGATACCACCGACACCTTCAAAACAAAAGATAAAAACAACAAAAAAAAAAACTAGAAATAACGGATTTGAGATAAACCCCAAAAAAGAAAAAATATTGACTCCATACGAAGCAAGGCTAAAAAGGGGGTGTTATGGTGATATAGCCCATGACGTCACTGCATGAACCCTCCCCGACACTATAGTGACTGGTGCGATAAACGAAGCGAGTGAGTTTAGTCAGTTACCGTTACTGTTTATATTTCCGTAAAATATACTGCTGTAAGCCTGACATCTCTTTGTATCATTCATTTCTGGCCCTTCAAGACCACAACACAAAGCCGTATTTGTAGAAGAACTAGTGATTCAATTTAACCCACAGGTGGGAGGATAAGGGGTTATACCTTTCTCAGGGGTATTTATTCAAAATAATCGTAACTGTGACTAGAGTTTAAATTCGCTCATTTCAAGGCTATTGTCTTGTACTTTAGCCGATATGCCACGAGGATTCCCCATAACAAAATATTGGGGGGGGACCCCGTAGTGTAGAGGGTGACGTGCTTAATTGTGTCATTGTTGTGAACAAGTTTCAACACCAGTCACGCTATTACGTTCACATTCGAACTCATGCCTCTCAGGAAAAGTATGACCCCGCCCAGCTTTTGGCTAAATAGTACAACTGTCCTTCAAAAGAGTGGCTTTGTCATAACCCACGAAGCTTGATATGCCATTAATCAAAGAAGCCAAACTATGTAAAGATTAACGGAATCATTATTTTTTTAATTAATTAGTTTTTGTCAGTGCTTTTCAATCAATGGAACAAAATATAAGTCGGTGATTAAATCACCAACTAATTTAAAAGAAATTACTTTTAAAAATTTATAATCTGTTTTATTTGAGAAATATTATATCCCGCAATTTGTTCTAAGTTATTTGCAAGACTCAAAATAATCATAATTAAAAGGAAAAATATTACTTCATTTTCTTTTTTCTTAGACAAAAAAACTTACGGAACAATTACATAACTCCACAAAAATATATAACTATAAATGTATAATATAAGCGATTGCTAATCCGGAAGGCATAAAATAGTCCTACACAGTTTGACATGCGCTTAAAATCGATCGATCATAAATACTAAAAGGTATGTTCAGTGTATGGATGCCTTTATAAATTATTAGATAAATCGATAAAAGTTTCAGTAATCAACGTGAGACTGCCATGTTGGATATTACACAGTCTGCCAAAAACTTAAATTTGAAATTAAATTCATACATTTGTTTCTTAGATGGAAAGAAATTGAACTCGAAAACGATGGTATTTCCTCCCTAAGCAGAATATTCAAAACCAATTTGTAATATATATATATATATATATATATATATATATATATATACCACACGGACCCACAAATTCCATTTCCAAAACGTTTTGTACTTCGAACTGTTTCATGCAATATAATTACTTTTACAAATATGGCCATAAGTCAGTTGCAATTTATTTTCAATTCCAGCAACTAAATTGAATTAACATTTTACATTTGATCATTTTCACTGAACACTATAAATTGAGAGTTTTAAATTATTGACCAGAATAAAAACACACACGTATACTTTGATAATATTGATTGCTATATTTATAAAGAATGCTCACAATTGGTGATAGTATTGTTTAGATAAAGAGTAATGGCACAAGGAGACTGTCAGTTTCTTTCCTATGTGATATATACTGAATTATAGGGAGAAAGACATGGAAAGAGATATATGTATGCACACGAGGGTGGGAGAAAAAGTTCATATTGTGATACTATTGGGTCGGGTACGACTTTCTGTTCACAACCAGGATCAGCACGTTATTTTTGGTTCAGGCTGTGTGCGTAATTGCCAGTTGATTATGGTTTTAATAATTAATACAAAGCCAAGATGACCTGGAGTTTTATTTCGTTACTTCCTAGAGCGTCAGGGGAATCATGTGGCTTGTATTTGTGGTGAGTAATGTTAAATCTTTTGATTTTACTGTTGAATATTCAACGAATTCTGTCGGCCTAATCTCTTCGTTCCGAAGTTTGGGTTCCACCTGAATCTTCCCTCGACTGCCGTCGGTGGTCTGCTTCTGCCTAGTATCTGTTACGCCAGTCGGTGTCCCAAGTCACGTCGGCTTCACAGACCTTCACACACACACTCTCTCTCTTTCTCTCTCTCTCTCTCTCTCTCTCTCTGACCTTTTAAAAAAAAGTAAAGTTGGTGACCAGAGTCGAGGGTGACTCGAAGGCTTCCTTTTCAATAGCTACCCCAGCGTTGTGTAGGGGTGAGCGGTACTCCATTCATTGGATTGCCCCACTTTACCCTTGATCCTTATCTTATCATGCTGAGGGTTAAGCATGGTCGCATCAAGTGCCATTTTTTTGAGTATTTGGTATGACTTTATCTGGGATTGAACCCCGATTTACCGGACCATTGGCGAACACTCTCTGCATTAGGCCAAAAACTCTTGAGGGGCTTCGATCCACTCCTAGACGTGTGTCAAATTCTCAATTCTATTTCCAGAATCAATCTAATTACCCAATCTCCATTTGATTGGTTAAGTCTCTGGCCATTATAAAAATTAATTTAGAATGTGGATGATCCTGTATCTTTTATTCAGCAGTTTTTATACTCTAGTTTATAATCACTAAAAAGAAATTAATCTTTTTCACGGACCGTCTTGTTTAGTAATGGTCAATTGAACACCTAAAAAGATTCCCTAATCTTCCAAACAGTCTGAGTAAAGAGAATTTGTTTTGTTTCTTTTTTCTATTTTTGATTTGTCTAATTTTGGATTCATGAATTTATCTCCGGTAACATTACAGTTTCGGGTGGTGTTGAACTTTTATAATACCCTTATTTACAGCCCCCAGGAAAAAAGGCTGTCAAGTTCATTAATACTTTAATCTCCTAAACTTGCTGTCTGAATTGAGGAACTTATCCTTTTTCTTTCCTTTGTGTTTCTTCAGACATGCTGTCTATTTCATTTTCTGTTGTTTTTTTTTTTGACTAATCTTAAAATCATATTTTACTCCTAATTTTCGTGTCACTACTTCAACTTATTCGGCCACAATATAATGACATCATATCTGCCGTAGATGATTTAATCGACCAATGGTATTAAAGAACTGCAACACCAATGAAAGAGTCGAGTGATCCAGAGGGAGGACTGTTGAAAAATAAACCTCATTTGGTTACATTCTTTGATTATATAAACATCTCAATCGACACTTGTATATATGTATCTATCATATTTACCACCCACTCAGCTGGGACAGGATATGACACAAGGTCATTTTTAAGCGGAGTTTAACAGGTTTGAATTCAGAGTTTTTCTTTCTCCTAAACTAGTTGCCTCACCAAGGCTGAAGAACCTAGTTTGCCCTACTATTTACACTAGGGAGAGAATAATTGGATTTGAACTCGTGCCGCCGTGTCCATTTCCTACGACGATAACCATTACACCACGGGCACCTCCACAAGTATATATGTATTTATAAGCAATGTTGTACCCATGTCATATAAGTTTATTCAGAAAACAAACAAACTTTAAATGAAATATCTGCATCTTTATGGTAGACTATTTCTTTCGAGGAAAATTCAACATATATATGTAAAGAAAACTGCGATCAAGCCAATGTAAGTATTTCAACGGAAATAAATTGGGGTTGAGTTTCCATAGTCTTGTGGCTAACATTCGGGATTGTGACATCATAGTAAGCAATTTAGAATTCCAGTCGGACGATTACGTTCCCTTTTGATTTAATACTCTTAGAAAAGGTACGAATCTTCTTATTCGGTATTCGGTTAAATAATACTGTTACCTTTGTTCTTTAACGATAGCTTTGGAATTACAAACCCACGAAGGTTTGATATGCTATTAAACAAAGAAACTAAACCAAACCAAACCCAATAAACAACTTAACTCCTGTTTTACCATTTAAATTATTTCTTTGGAAGAGATAGATTCTATGAATCCATAGATAGTTACAGTCTATTCTGCCACTTTATACCACACCCACTAGATTTTATTGCTCAAATTTTCATTTCTCCCTGCAAATTACTTTTATTTCTAACTTCTCTCTCTGCCTCCCCTTCTCTCTCTCTCTCTCTCTCTCTCTGTTAGTTTTCAGACGACCATTCTTCCGAATGTTGACACTTAATCTACTTACTCAAATTAGATTGAATTGATTCATTTCAAATCAAGTAAACGCCAACTTTTATTGGCTCGAAGCCAATTACAGCTTCGCTCTGTTGGTGAGGTTTAGAATATGTTGACTGTATTCCCTGCAGAGGGGTAAGACCTCCTCCAAATAAAGTATAGTATGTGGATATGATTGTAAACAGCATCTGATTGTGAGGCTCCAGATTTGGAAATCTAGCAATTGTAGAGAACTAGGTCTTTGCCATTATTCCCAGGTCCACTCTGACCCGGGGTGAAAGTACTTCTTAGGGTCCAATTGATGGATCAAATTGATGGATCAAATAGAGTTGTTTGCCAATTATATGAATTTGATAGGAATACTTGACATATAACTAAATTATTGATTTAAGAAATTGATACTTGAAGTTATGATTGTTTTTTTACGGATTATTGTTAGATGAAACCCTACAAATATAAGTAAGATTGTTAAAATTATAAAACTGTTTGGAAATTATAGAAAGTCAAATGTTTATTCTTTTAAAATGTTGAAAATCCCAGATTTATAATTGAGTTAATAAACAATATTTGAAAACTTCTAAATTAGAACATAATGATTAGTGTGCGCCAATGGTCCGGAAGACCTGGTTTCTCTCCCTGGTGGAGTCGTACAGAAGACTCAAAAATGGTACTTGATGCCCTCTTGCTTCCCACAGAATTATAAAGTGGAGCAATCCAGGAAACGGAGTTGCCCCCTCTTACACCGCTAAGTGTAATAGCAATCGAAAAGAGAGTTTTCGGGTCGCCCAGGACTACAGTCGGCTAAACATTTAAAAAATACATGTGGTGTACGTTCGTTACAGTTGATCCCCCAAAGAAAATTGAGAAAGAAGAATACAGTAAACATCGTGATTATTGAAGAAATAAACAAAATGTTAGACATGAAGTTTTTATAATAATATAAAGAAACCTTGAATTTTATGATATAAGATATCTTCAAAAATATCGAGTCTGAAGCTGTATTTACTGCGACAGATAGACTAATTGTTATGTTTTGACCTTTTGACCCGGCCAAAAATGCCATTCAAGATGATGCACCGGAAGGAAGCGAAACATTCTAATGGCAGTTATGAGAGGAAATCGCGTGGGCGGAAATTGGCTGATGAAATAGGACGAGGTAAAAAAAAATCCTGTTATACTCTCATAGACTGGCGCACCGGAAGAGAGTGACCTCTGAACTGCATGGCAGTTATTTCCACTCGATGACGATCACACAGGTCATTCCAAAGATAGCGGAAGTGACACATCCCGATCGCCAGATATCGGAAGAAATTGCGGAGGCGTGGAGGCGTGTCCATATCACCGCGTGGGAGTTTGAAGGTAATATAAGGCCGACAAATTGAACAGAAGGCAGGACAGTTGAGTTCGAGTGCCAGTTGGAGTGAAGATGTGGTAGGGAAAGTCACACTCGGCCGAAGGGGCTCTCGGGAGCCCTGATTGAATTGGGGTCCAGAGGAGAACGAGAAAGACACGACGTTGCCGACCATAACTTTGGGGTCAAAATATTTCAGTTATGTTCGGTCTCTAGCTCCCTCTCACATGCAAACCTTGAGTAACCCTTTTCGAACCCTTGAGAGGTAAATATTTTTATAAAAAAGTCTTCCTGCGTCTGTCTTTGTCAATGCGTCTTTATTAGTGTGTTGTTGTGATGCTGTAGATGAGCATGTAACATAATCAGCCGGGGCCGTAGAATACACCGACTGCATCAATGTCGATAGGAAGACTTCCCCAAAACAATGACCTTAAACCATCTAATGGTAAAGCTACAACCCTGGGGCTTTTGGAAATGTAGAGTAACCTTTCATTGCCATTACTAACAGGATACTCTGACCCTGTGAGGTTGTATCTGTTAGTGCCCCATAAATATGTCAAAAAGAACCGTTTCATCATTTAATTTTCTTGTAAGCATTTAACCCTGTGCAAATAAAACTATTAATGCTAAAAAAACAATATTTGAAACCATTGAGCTCGTTTCAAAATTATTTTACAACCCATATAAATTTGATATATAGGTATAAACAGAATATGGGATTAAATAACCTACCAGGGTTGACATGCCGTAAAACACAACCAATCAATCAACCTTACAGAGAAAGAAATGAACAGAATTTTTTAAATTTCTTTAAAAACATTTAAGCACTAAGCAGACTTAATCCAACGAGGTTTTCATTGGTCAAAGCGCTTTTATAGTTACTTCCACGCAGATCTTTCGCAGTTTTAAATTGGCTGGACAAATATCAATTACGAAGATCACAACTAACAACTTATAACTTATGAAGGAGAAAGTATTTGTCTCTTCCCTTCCTATTAAATAATATTATATAAAACAATGTTATCACAATAGCTGTCGCTATTGTGTCATATTTGCATTCATGGTTTGATCGATAAGTAATTATTCTTCAATATAGATAAGGAAAATTTAATTAAGAATTTACCGAAGATAAATGTTGGCCAGGTATGCTGTCTCACAACTTACATAGTTATGTATTGCTCAGTTTTATGCTCTAAGGTAGTAACCATTTAGAAAATGGGCAAAATTTGGATCATTTTTCAGCTCCGATGTTCCTAACTTCAAAGAAGATAAGCGTTCTTAATTACATTATTATAACAACCTATTAGACTGTTGTAACTTTCCCCAATATTTTTCCTGACATTTCCTTTCTAATCAGTATCTACTGAAGGTCATGCAGAGCGAAACGATATAAATATATATATATATATATATATATATATATATATATATATATATATGACATTATATATACAGATATATATATATATATATATATATATATACAAGCGGGAACACATACAAAATCACGCACACAAACTTAGGCGTACATACACACAAACGAAACCCTCCCTTCCAACACCACCAACACAAAAAATTGACCAAATAACCGTTTTTTTTTTAAATTTTCATTGTCTGATGAATTCGTAAACCATGAAACCTGGGGTCACAAATATTACCATTTGATATATATATATATATATATATCATGTCGTGCCACTAGCACAGATTTCCCTGATTCCCCCTAGCCATTCGTCTCTATCGTTCATCGCTTCCGTCAGGTCTTCTAGACAACATCCTGTGTCAGTACAGAGCTGTTGTAGGTAAGTTCTGCCTGGTCATCCGACACCTACTCGTCTGTGCGACGGGGTACATAGGCGAACGTCGCTTATGAGTATGTCCTTACTTCTCCAGCAGTGTCCCGTATGTCCTGTTCGTCTTATTTGGTGGTTTATAGATAGCAGGTAGGTGGTCGTACATCTGTTGTTTTGTGGGATGTTGCTTCCAGGATTTATTCAATATAGTGAGGAGCATTCGTGCGCAATGCCGTCTAGCTTTTTCTCTATACGGTCAGCGTCCATGTGGTGCATCCATATGGTAGTATTTACTCAACTGCTACTTGGAAAAATTGCGTTTTGTTTTATCGCATCGGTCTGACTTCCATGTGACCGATAACCTAGCGATAGCAGTTAGTGCCTTCGCTAGTCGTATTTTGATGTAATTTTCCGCAGATGAGACGCTGCTTACAAGGTAAGTGAACTTGTCCATTAGTTTTAGAAAACCGCTATTTAGTTTAGAGATGTCTCTTCTTTCTATAAAGCATATGTACTCTGTTTTGTCTGCATTCACATGGAGGTCTATGGCACTTGCTTCCTGCTCCAGACTATACTGTAGGGATTCAGCCTGGGCAGGTGTATTTGGTCCAACGATAGAAAAGTATATATCGTAAAATTCATAGGTCTGCAAATGATTTCAAATTGGTATTTCGGTTTATTGATCTATTCATTCATTTACCTATTCATTTATTGATCATTCCATAGACCAGAAGCGACATGTCATCAGCGTAGTCCACGTCCGTAATAGTGCAGGATGCGCCTGCTTCTTGCTTTATCACTGTATATTCCCCCAACCCACACACACACACTGAGAGCAATATTGAATAAGTCCTGGCGGTAACACTCCACAAAGCACCAACTATACGGCCACCTGCCTCCCACCACGAAAACTATCCAAGTTAGACGAACCAGACACGCAGGACACTCCTGGAGAAGCAGAAACGAGCTCATAAGTGATGTACTCCTATGGACCCCCACATATGACCGAGCAAAATCAGGACGACCAGCTAGAACATACATACAGCAGCTATTTGAGGATACGGGATGTAGCCCTGAAGACCTGCCTGAGGCGATGAACGATAGGGTAAATTGGCGAGAGAGGGTCAGGGATATCAGTGCTAGCGGCACGACATGATATATATATATATATATATATATATATATATATATCCAGTGTCCGAAGATAGTGTGTGTGGATTATTCGTGTATAGAATATATGAGGAATATCATAAATCTATTTGAGTGCTCGATGTATGGCTATTGTTACCTCTCTTTTTTCTTCCAGGTTTATATAACAAAACTCACATACAGAGCGTATATATTGCAATTAGAAAGAAACTCAAACCTGGTTAAATTGTCATTATAAATTTATTTCGCCGGAGAATATCATTATACTCTCCGTCTCGTAACATGTAAAATCATCTGACGAGACGGAGAGTACAATATTATTCTCCGGCGAAATAAATTAATAATAACAATTTAACTAGGTTTGAGTTTCCTTCTAACTGCACTATATATATATATATATGACAACTCTATCACTGCTTTTGAGTACTCTACTAATAATATCGCAAAAATTTGGTCCACTATTGATTCATCAAGTGAGCTAATGATTCCCATAATCTATTACAATATATATATATATATATATCGAGGTATGTTGTTGTGATTTTCTCGCACACCCAGTTATTTCGTTTCTTTCAAAAATAGGAATCACAGGTCTCAATTTGAAAGTTGCCTCAAATCGTCTTAAGACCGCGGCGCAATATGCATCAAGTTGGATTTGGTCGAAAGCGAGAAGTTTTCAGCATGAAGGAAACACACGTGGAACCACCATTCCCGTGTGATTACGTAAGAAACCCGTAATAACATTAACAGCTGAAAGTAAACGCGATTTTTTGTTTGTTTGTTTGTTTGTTTGTTTTTTTTAATCACAAACTGCCCACTAAAAATGAAGATTAACGTCCAATGTAGTCTCTGCTCTCAACTGATCTGGCGTATATATATATATATATATATATATATATATATATATATATATAATTCTCTTAATAACCTGTCCGGTGGCAAAAGCTGCTTGGTAGTACCAGGAGTGGCAGTACCGCCTTGAGCTACCGAAACTGTGTTATTACTTCTGGTTGGCAGCTGAGGAGGACAGTGTATCGCACGTGCTTTCATACATTGTATGATGAATATATATATATATATATATATATATATATATATATATATATATATATATATATATATATATATATATCCCACCAAGTTGTTTTCATGCCTTTCATATTCTATCTATATATCTAGTTAAACTTACCTATTTCTAGGATTTTATGTTCAAGCCCGAGTAAATCCTTGATTTTAGATGGTGAATTTACAAAAATATTTAAACTAAAACACTCATTGTTTTTGTTAGATAAACAATCTAGGACAAGAAACTCAAACCGTCTTTACTCAACTTAAAGTTTGACATAGAGTCATATCCTAATCGTAGTGGGGGTTAGGTAAATACATACTTAATTGCTGAGGTTTTCGTGAATCTTATAGAGATCTGTGTTTAATCTCAAAGAGAGAAATAAGTTTTAAAACAGGCAGGATCTCATTATACAAAAGAGATTGGCGCAAAACGCACCAACTATCCCGAATTTGGTACCGCCTTTGAAATATGTTTAGAAAATCAATGAAGCATGTATGTTGGTATAATACGTTCTTTCAACTATTCATGAATGATTGTACATCGTAGGATAAATTGGCCTTTTTAGGCTTGGTCGAGGCATTGTTATTGTTTAGGAAATATAAAACCTTGATTTTTACATTCTGAGTTGATAAGAAGGAATGTACGGAATCACTGTAATAGTCTTTGTAAATTAGTTCTCTAAGAGAGTTAGTCTGAAAGTATTCTTCTACTTTAGTCTACGATATAAGCAAATGATAGGATTGCCTGCAAATACATTTAGGTGTTGTCTTCTTTGCCAGTCAAAATACTTTTTTTTCACAGAAGACAGAAACCATTAAATTTTTATTCTCCACATTCTCTACTGTATTCTTTTATTGATTCCAATTAGAGAATTGTCTTCTAACGTTCTCGTATTTCACTGAGTACAGAAATATGTCAAGTCACAGATATTATAATAGCAGTCCATCTATAGCTGCAACTGGTGCGAAAATTCGTAATAATAATGACTAATGATTATTTCTGCACCAATTCTTACGAGTTTGGATACAAATGAACAACTTGATTTGGATATTTTCCACATACAGAACACATCTATTGATATAATGTCGTTACTATATCTGTGACCCGATATGTTACAGAGCTCAGTGTTGCCTGATGTATGTCTTTACCTTATTCCTTCCGCCATGAGTAGGATGTGACACATGAAAGGGGAAAAGCTAGTTTGAATTCAGTTATCCTTCTCCAAGGTACGTTAATGTACCAAGGCTTGAGTGTTCTCTCTGACCATTTATTTACTCAGAGCTAAGAGTAGAAGAGATGGCTTTCCGCCAAAGTGGGTAGAGTGTTCGTTAATGGCCCGGGAAACCTGGGTTCAATCCCAGGTCACGTCATACCATAGACTTTAAAAATTGTACTTGATACTCCCTCACTTAACACTCAGTAATATAAGGTGCGTATTTAGGGTAAAGTGGAGCAACCCAGCGAACGGAGTAGCGCCCTCCCGTACACCTCGGTGTAGTAACTATTGAAAAGGGAGCCTTTGGGTTGCCCTCGACTACGCCCGGCAACTTTACTTACTTACTTATATATATATATATATATATATATATATATATATATATATATATATATATAAAGTAAAAGGTGTCAAAATGATTTCAGATTTGATATGTAGCGTTTTTATTTAGTTATCATTATTCCATATACTTCTCCTAGACTTACGGATTAAACTGACCAAAACCCCTGCAATACAAGTATAAGGAATAGTAAAAAAAATTCTTGCAGAAAATATTTTAGCTGAAACTAAAACATTGTTCTCCCCCCCCCCAATACTCCTATAATTATAAATGATTTTTCTTTTTTCTTTCCATTTAGACATTGCATTATAGTCAATGTCCTAGATGAGATGTGATAGGCCTGAACCCCTGCCTCCCTCCCCATCCCTCTATCCTACCTCTTTACTTCCCTTTCATTTTCTCTGTCTCAAAACCTCTCCCCTTCTCATATTTCTCCCTTTCTCACTGAAAATAATTCTCCTCTCTCAGGTCAAATCTCCGATGAAACGTGATACACTTAACGGGTGCCTAGCCTTGACCATCAACCCAGATGGTCACAGTTAAAACCTATAGCACCTGTCACCATTACTCAAACCTATGTCTATTTCGCTCCCTTTTCTTTCCTTGTCTATCTCTTGTCTTTTGACCCTTCTTTTATATTTTCATATTTTCATCATTATTCTATCTATTTCAAAATTGCTAAAATTTAGACAATTTTTTTTTTGTCTGAAGAAATTCTTCCTTGAATAAAGACCGAAATATCACTACAAAACACGTTGTAAGTGTTTGGTTTATCCATTTTTCCTCTTATGTTATCATTGATAAATAAACCGAATCACCAATTTAAAATCATTTGCAGACTTATGAATTTTACAATTTATACTTTTCTATTGTTGGACCAACAACAATCTTTATATACATACACTCTCTCTCACACGCATGCACTCATATATATATATATATATATATATATATATATATATATATATATGAACAATATGAGTCCTATGGGTACATATACATCCCTTTTACCTCAAGAGAAAGTGTCGCTTTCTATATAAGAAATGACGGTGACAAAGTCATAATTGTAATGAGCAGGACATGATATGCTATTTGGCTAAAAGGTCACCGAAGTTTTTTTAAGCGTAAATTAAACTGCATTCTCTTTATCGAAATAATTTATGAGTTTTCTTTAAATTTTAGTCATAAATAAAGTATTATTTATCTTCTTTCTAAGCAAAGAGAAAATGATATTATAAAAAATCGAACCACGCCTAATTAACATCAAACAATTTTTTCAGATGTGTATTTTTCTATTCAAATTATTTCTGATGCAAAAGATTAGCTTCTAGTAGAATGTAATTTAAACGAGATTTTTTTCCAATAATCATATTACTTTCCTTGAGATACAAGATATGGAGATATATAACATTGTAAAAAGGAATGTTCAAATGGTTTGTGGTTATATATTGCTCTCGTGGAGAAATAAATAAATACATAATCTAGCAAGTTTTCCTTTGGATATGGTGTAACACGTCAATTGTATTTTTTTAATGTCCACCGCGTCCTCATTTCAAGAAAATATAGTTTTAAAAAATGTTCCCTACGTAACTAGGCTTGCTGAATATTTATTTTAGGAAAACATCATAAAAAAATTCTTTCGTACAGTTACTGTGAAAATGGAGGGGGTTGCATTTGCACAGATTTGTCTCCCCAAAAATTACTGATTGAAGGGTACCGAATCTGACACATTTTATTTTTCGAAATGGGACAGATACAGGCAGAATAGACACCTAGATTGGATCACTTTATCATATAAAGTCTTTGTGCAAATAAATAGTTGGAATTACATTTGAAGCTTATAAGCAATCATTAACCAGTGAGACAGTGTAAGGCTCTATGTCTCACATACATTAAGAAAGATCACACTCTTACTAAAGATTGGGAAAAGGTCAGTAAAATGGGTTGGGTACACACGCTTACATCTCTCTCTCTCTATCTCTCTCTATCTCTCTCACTCTGTCTGTCTGTCTGTCTCTGTCTCTCTCTCTCTCTATATATATATATATATATATATATACACGAAATACAGCATAAAAGACCAAGCCTGAAGCTTTAAATTCAAATTTGAATTTAAATGAAGATGTTTTCGAGCAATTTCTGTAAAATGAATTGATGATGTCAAAATATTTCTACCAGGACTTTTCAAAATGGTCCATATTCTAGACATGTCTTCATTTTAATTTTTAATCAAAAAAATCCATCTTATTACTTTTTTACTCACAGCTCATAGTTTTTTTTAATGAATCCTTAAGTTTGACAAACTGTAAATATAAGGTTACTGGTACAGTGAGAAATCTATTCTGATGAATTTTTAGAAATACTTCAGGAAAATATTCCTGAAATCGGACATGAGTGTACAATGAAATTATAAGCGCGTTCTGGTTGAGTGGGTAGAGTGTTCGCCAATGGTCCGGGAGACCTGGGTTCAATCCCAGGTCGCGTCATACCAAAGACTTTCAAAATGGTACTTGATACCTCCTTGCTTAACACTCGGCAATATGAGGTACGTATCAAGTGTAAAGTGGAACAATCTAGAGAAAATAGTAACGCCCTCCCCTATACCTTGGTGTAGTAGCTATTGAAAAGGGAGCCTTTTGGTGGCCCTCAACTACGGTCGCCAACTTTGCTTTATAGAGCATTTGAGATCTGGAGAGTAGGGAGTACTGCCATTACTCCGAGGTCCTTAATGACTTATGTAGTAGTACTTTTAAGGGTACCATATATGGGTAAAATATATTTATTTGAAAAATATTAAAATCTGATATGAATATGTGAAGCCATTTGAATGTAAACGAAATATCTTTATTAAATACAGTTATTAACCATTTTATTGTATGCAAATAATTTGTTTCAAGTTACATAAAGCTATATTTTTTTAATGGGATTATTATTATAATTTACAAGTTACCATATAAATTCTTGCTAATTATTGGTATTAGATACAATTGTGAAAACCTGTTGGTGACTGTGCAAACAAATGATATTATATAGGAGTACTTACTTTAAATCAGAGGAACGTACATTTTTTTCGGATTGCAAGCTTCTTTTTCAGATCGCGTGAAATGATCAACCTTTATCAAAAACGCTTCAGCTGGTGGGTATGGAGGATGCAGTAAAGTTGTCCATCTGAATGAGGTAATTGTCTCCCTTGTCCTGATGCAGAAGGAGGACATTATCAGTTGCTAAGATTTAGTGTCTTCAGACTATCATCGCTTCAACCACGTAAAAGAGGGTTTAAAAGGTGAATATTATGCCAGTGACAAGGAAGTGAAAACTGCAGTGATGAAGTGGCTCAAAGAACAGTTAGAATTCTGCAAGGCAGGAATAGATGCTCTCATTCAATGGTGGTACACTAATATTTAGAGAAACGGTGACTATGTAGAGAAGTAGGGATGTCATCCACAGAGGACCAGCTTCATTTTGATGATAAGTATTCCTCTGTCGGTAATTATCCCTGTACTAAAAAAAAAACATTACTTTATGACTCACCCTTGTATCGATTTGAATATCTGTTGAAACATATGTATATACTGGGTATACTCTATATATGCAATATATATTTGTATAATTTGTTTTTCTGTATGAACCCTTACAGCAAAGTACAATTGAATCCATTTATATTCGCTGTCTTATTCTGATGAGCTGAACTGAACAGAATCAATCAGAGTTGCATAGTCCGGACATAACTACTGTCAGCCAGCCTCGAGCAATGTTCATCAGTCAGTAGACTTAATCATCTTCCTATGGGAAGTCAAATAATGCATTCAAGAATGTAGCACATTTCCTTTTTTTTTTTTTTTTTTTTTTGAATGGTCGAGCAATCAACTCGCGCTTCCTTTCCGATCTATATACTCTTTGTTTGCGATAAACGTATAGGTTTGGTTTGGTTTGGTTTCAGTTGCTTCATTGCTCATCTTCGAGGGTTATTTAATGCCAAGGTAGTCCTTGCCGAAGAAAAAAAAAGTGATACTATTTAACCCATAGTCGGGAGGATAACGTAGATCATACCTTTTTGAAAAGTATTAGTCCAAAAGTGAAAGTAGTAGCGCGACTGGAGTTTGAACTCGTTTACAACCCCAACATTGGGAATCCTTCTCGACGTATAAGGCATTCTGGCTTTAAACCACATAATGCCGTATAACATGATATTAGATTAGAACAGATGGAACCATATACAATTGTCCAAACAAATGATTATAGACAAAAAAAATGTAATAAAAAAATCAAATGGAACATTGAAAATATAGTTATGATTGCAATGAAATATTTATAATGAATCAAATTTCAGCATTAAATAACGCATAACAAATTTATATACCGTTAAACAAATCAGCCAGCCAAATAGTTAACATGATTCTTGTCAGTAACAAAGTAGGATTGATTTGTTTTGGTTTGGTTTTATGGCATATCAACCATTGTGGGTTATTTAATGCCAAATCATTTTAACAAATACATATGAAATTTATGATTTCTAAACAGATTTTGTTGATGACATTTTTAAACATCATTCATTTTTTGCCCACAGGTAAATGGTTTCACTTATTTCTATCTAATACTAATAATTCTATTTACGATTAATCATTTGTTTGCACACAGTTAAATACTTTCTAGTGTTGCTATATTAGACTGACGATTCCATTAAACATCAGTCATTTGTTTACACACAGTTAATATAAAAACAGTTCTATTTCAAGGAATTCAGTTTAGCATAAATAGTTTGTGCACAGTTTAAATGTCAAACAGTTTTATTTGACCCATAGATAGGACCCTATCAGGTGCTACCACTCCGGGTCAGAGTGAAGCTGGGAGCGATGGCAATGAAAGAGTACTCCACATTACCCACATTACCGGAGCCTCGCCATCAGATTGTTTAGTTTCATGTCCAGGACACTGGTTAGAGGAGTCTTACACCTCTGCAAAGATGCGCTCAGTGTATTCTACAGCCCCAGCCAACTGGGCCAAACAATATAGGAATCAGGACTGATGATTTGGAAACTGCAAAGTTAAAAGTACCGTCTTGCTATTTTGATGACACTTCGTATAATAGAAATAGAAATTTTCAAGATGTGTTCAGTAGATCTGTAATCAACGTTACAAGCATAATCCTAACAAATATCCATTCAAAAGTTGCATAATATTTTTTTACTCTTAAGAAGAGAGGCAAATTCAATTTTTTAAAAAAGTAATAATTAAAATCATGCAAGGAAATATATTTAATCTTTAAATCTTAGCATATAAATCACAGTATTTTTTTGTTTTTGTTTTTATATGGAATCTTCATTATTCTTAAATTTTTAATAATGAGTTAAGCCTGAAATATGATATTTCGCAGATGATATTTTATTCAAATCAATAAAGGCCACTCGAAAAAGATATTTGTTTCATAATTTTTAATTAAAAATTTGAATGGGCAATATCTTGTTATAATTTTTCTAATGTCTTTTTTTTAAAGTTATAACCACGAAATATTATATAGTTTCTCACGAGCTACATGGTTTTGACAGTTTCGTTTTAATTTCAGAAACTTTTAAACTTTTTAAGAAAGGCTTTGATTTACTATGTAACTGCAATAGTAAACGGAACCTTTTAGATAGGTTAAACGAAAACATACAATTTGGACATCGGGCTAACTTCTTGTCCTGTCAGTTTCACTTATGCATCAATGCAGACAGCTAAGACTCCGCTCAAAAAAGGGATGCTTTGGATATGATACAAAAATTGCATCTGGTGGTGAGACTACAGTTTTTGAGCTCTTAGTAGTGTGGAGTACTCCTTCTTTGTCATGACTCCTAGGTTCACTGTTCCACGGATTGGTAGAGTCTGTTAAGCCCCCATCATTAAGTCAAATAAATTTTGCAAATGATCAGTATAAGATTGGATTATTTGATGTCATATTAATGTGGGCAAAAAACATAAGAAACTGAACAGAAACGAAAATGTAAATGAAAATCAATGCAATTTTCTAACATTTAGGTATAAAATATTCCTTGACCGTTTGACCTGCCATTAAAATTAAAGTTATCTTCTTTTTTCTTTCTTGATAACTTATTTTAAACTAATTTTTGGACGTTGTAAACATGGTGTCACATAGGGTGTTGGAATGCTATGTTGGATGTTGTAACCATGGTGACACGTTGGGTGTTGGAATGCTCTGTAGGGTGTTGTAACCATGGTGCCACGTTGGGTGTTGCCTGGACTTTCACTGTGACAATAACTAAGGACGAAAAATAACAATACTGTCACAACATGCACTTTCTGCCCAATAAGAGATCCAGATATATGGCAAAGACTTATACAATTTACCGTTTAATTTGTTTAAAATGTCATAATTTTTTTTTTTATATAGGAAGCACACTCAGATCACTCCACATCAGAACTAAAGAACACCTAAACACACGTGTATCCTCATTCCATAAACGTTTAATTAGAAGGAAAAATAAAGACAATGATTTTCCATTAGAATAGAAGCAATACTACGTAATGTTGGTAATCTCAGAATTAAGGAGGCTTTATTAATAACTAAGTTACGCCCTCAGATTAACAATAGATTAGAATTAAATATTGAATATATCATTAACATGCGCATTCATTAAATACATATCTAAATTTAAAAAAAAATGAAATTGATTAAGACAACTGAAGTCACGTCTTTTCCACATGGCATTTACACATCCCACGTGGTACCATGGTTACAACACCCAACATAGCACTGCAACACCCCACGTGACACTATGTTTACAACGTCCAAAAAGAAATTTGAATATATAACTCCGAGTTCATGTTTAAAATACTTCCAAATTAATTAGACTCGATTATTTTGCATTGCAATAATAACCCTCTAAACAAATAGAATACAATAGATAGATAGATAGACAAGCAAAAGAAATTTTCCGTGTTTAAAAAAGATAATATCCTACAAAACCTAATAAACTTACAAATTAAAGATTTCTATAAAATATAAAACATTACATATTTAGGCTGCAGTTATTCATAAGACAAGTTTGGAGTAAAAAAGTTAAAGAAAAATTGCTTTCATTCCATCAAGAATTATCATGCCCAACCTGATTATGATCTATCTATCTATCTATCTATCTATCTATCTATCTATCTTAGTTTAGAGAAAGTTCCCGCGGCGTAGAGGCTAACATGATGGATTTTTGACATGGTAGAAAGCGAGGTCGTCCTATTGTGCTCATTGTCGGACTAATATCATTGGGAGAAATATGAACCTATTATTTCCCGATCAATGCATTTAATAGTACTACTACAGTTCTACAAGGATGACTTTGGCATTAAATAAACCACGATTGTTGATATGTCATCAAACAATAATCCAACCAACCGAACAACCAACCAAATCACTATCTGTTTCTATATATCTTTTATCCCATTTATAACTTCCAAAAATTGTGGGTTGCACCCTCAATCGCATAGAGGGGCCTGTTTTAAAATTTTCTTTTTTAATTATTTCCTGTATTCCGAGCTAATTTATTGATTTCTGAATAGATGGAAACTTTTTGACTAATTTTCCTCTAAAACGTTCGTGGTTACTCACTGTGATTGAGTGGTACTCCAGAGAATGTCAATTCTTTTTGCTTTTTGAACAAAAATGATTGATAACACCAAATATTTGGACATCTCCCTGCGGCTGCTTCCGCTTCCTAATTGGGATGGGGGAAGTTTCTGCGGATAAAACTTTTTTTTTTTTACTTTCTGAATGAATAAGAACTTCATCGCAAATATTCCGCAAAAATTTTCCCGACGCAGCCGAAGTTGGGGGCTGCCTGGTTCTCTCCTAGCTGAAAGATTTCCTTGAGGTCAAGTTTGCTGACTTAACAAGTTTCATCAATATTTTACCATCAGATTAGGAATCTATTTGTAACAAGTAAGGTGCAAGAAAAAGACTATTAGATTGCTCCGAAAATAATTTCCCATTTTAGAATAAACTTTCATTCCTGACTTAATGGACTTAATGTTTTAATCAGTTAAAATATCTGCATCTCCGTTCATAATCAACAAGGTTATTTATGCTTGTACGTTAAAACTCTAAAGGCAATTTTTTTAAAATTCAGTTTCTGCTTCTCTTCTGGAACGGAATGTAGTCATGCGTAAAAAAGGGACCTGATGCTGGAAACAAAGAGATTGTGAGTGGAGATCAGAAAAATATGGTTGATGCGGAAAAGAGTCATACCTCAAGTCGGTGAAATTCTGCTTTGTCAGTCTTTGAACGTGTGGCCGAGCATTGTCATTTTGGCAATATGTGGTGGCCGAGCATTGTCATGAAGACAAATTATGAGCAGGTTTGAACTCAAACAAAACACGAGTGAGTTTAAGTCTCACTGAAGACCCCATTAACAAGGCTTTTTACCATGTATGTTCTCTGACGAAAGCAACAAGCTGGAAACATACACATATATAACATGCATGTAAGAAGAAATAAATGAATTAAAAAAATGCAAATCTACTCGTGGACCTACCTATTTTAAAATTTATTTTTTATTCTTTCAATATACCGACAATAAACATTTATATATATATATATATATATATATATATATATATATATATATATTCGGCTGGGGTAAAGTCAGTAAGCTTTCTGTCCGAGCTTCCAGAATCTCGCGAGTCTAGCCACACTGAAGGATGGTGATACAACGAAAAAGTCTGTCTGTGGTCGACAATATATATATATATATATATATATATATATATATATATATATATATATATAAATGGGGTGTTGTGTCGATGTTTACTTAACAAATGCAATTTATCCAGTGTGAATCATTTCCAATGTTTCATCGTAGGTCAAATCAACTACATGATTATTCTTTGAAATAGAATAAATAAAGAGAAAGATTTGGCTGCGAATTAAAAAATCTTTGTACGAAAAAAGAAAAAAAACGACATTTTTATTGGCAAATGAATAGCTACAAGGAATAAGAAAAATCAGTTAATATCGTAAAAGAAACAGCCCTGTTGAAATTGATTTTTGAACAGATAACACAACGCATTTCACGAGAAGTCGAGTTGCCTTCATTCATTCTCTTTCCAATTAACATGCTTTCAGTGCATGTTAATTTAATTTTATTATTTTGTTCAGAATTATTTTTTACAAATGTTATGGAAAGCTATACATCAACGGTCGGACACAAAGAAATTGTCAGCGGAAAATGTCAAGCAAACATCATCTTCTGTGATCCTATTCGAAGTCAGGCTTCTGGCCTTTTGGATAAAAGAAAAATCTCCTATCTCTTGTTATCATCTGATATATAAGTAATTTAAATTGATTAAAACTTCAAAAAAATGATTTCGTTGATATAATATTAAATGAAATAAAGATTTCATTTTACAAATTCATTACACAACTTTTTTCTTACAATATACACTTTTTCGTGAATAATTTACTGTAAATTTTTATGGAAATTAGATAATTAGTAGATGTTTAAAATTTAGATGTTTTTGGTTAAGATTTCTTATGCCAACTATTTTATGTGGTGTTGTAAAGGTTATCGTAATAGGAAGTGAATTCAGCTACTCGAGTTCAAACCCTGAATGAGGCTGTTTGCATTTTACCTGGCCTTAATATCCTTGGGAGAGGTATAAATTCAACTATTTTCACTTCAGTTATGGGTAAATAGTAGGGCAGACAGGACTCTTTAAAGTTGTTTTGGCAACTGGTCTAGAAGAAAGAAATCTTTTCGAACAATTTGTAGACCTGGAGATGGATGGGCTTCATCTGACTATTCGTGTCAATGAAACGGCTATACCACTAAACCAGATCAAGAAACCAGTTAGAGAACAATTACATTGATTTAGCTTAGTTTGGCAGGTGAGAAATATTGGACCCAATATGACTCAAACTCAGTCACCTAGTATTCTAACCATTATATAAAACTAGGAGACTAAAGAACATAGAAGATCTCTCGAATTTGAGTTGTAACGGTACCATTTGTGCTACCATTCTTTTTCGTCGAAAAACAATATATTTTTCGAATAACAGACTTTCCAAACCTGTATTGACCTTTTTTAAAGGATATATAAAAAAGTGTCAACAAGTTCAGAGGACTTTGCTATATATATATATATATATATATATATATATATATATATATATATATATATTCTACAATTATGCTTCTATATATGTATACAGATCCACGCGCACCCATAAGCATATACGTTTAAATACACAACACGAATACACTACATGCTCACAAATATGCTAGTATTTACTTGGATATATATTATTACAAACTTGACATGTGGAACAAGGGACAGAAGAACTTAAAGTGTCACATCCATGCTGCTCAGAATCCACAATTTCTGGCTCGATTTCAATCAAACTTTCGGAAATTGTAAGTGCCATGTCTTTAGATATTTTAAACCGTATCCAATGATATTCCACAAGTAGCGATCTGTCTCTTATAATCAATGCTTTGCTGCCTCCCCTTACTGTCAAAGGGTATAAATTTCATAAGAATTAACCGCTCTCCGGGTAAACGTTACCATTAGGGAATGACTCTCTGCACTTACATATTATTAGATACTCTCTGTCGCAGCTAGATGTCGCACTAAGAGGGAATATATTTAATCTCAGCGGTCAACTGGAAAAAAGACTTAGAAACTCAATTGAAAAATAAATGAATTCATGAATAAATATTACTTTATGTCTTGAAAATAGCAAAATCAAATATTCATTTTAAATATTGGTTTTATGAAGATTTCGAAGGAATATTAAATCTTCGATCATATCCGAAGTCGCACGGTGTAAAAAGCAGTAACTCGTTGTAAATAAACAATAGATTAGAATAAAACAACCTTTAAATAATAATAACTATCCTAAACTTTAATAAAAACATAACGGGTGTTTCACAATTTTTAAATCAAAATGATCGGGCACATATCCAGGACTACAAATCATAGATAATGGAAATTATATTTATTGAAAAGTAAAAAGATAACATTTTAGAATCTGCAAACAGGAATGAAAAATGACAAAAAGAGGCCTTGATTATATGTTCCAGATGTCCATTGTGCAGTTGAAGGCGGCGTAGAAAGTTGTTCGTAATACTGGCACATTCCTCTAAGGTGCTCGGATTGTGATCAGTCAAGAAACCGCTCTACTCCAATCTTCACAAATACCAAGAGCTTCAAAATTCTTGACCAACTTGAAAATCTGACTTCCTCTTTGGAAATGTGTTGAAAATGAACTTCCATTTGTATCTTACTTAGATAAATTTAAAAGACTTTGTTTGGTAATAAGTCATCACACTAAAGATCTGTTCCATCGTCCTACACATGATTTCACTATATTTAGTTAAATATAACAAAATATTAAATATTTCTCAGCAATGATCTGTAAAGAGATAGATAGATAGATAGATATAGAGAGAGACAGAGAGACAGAGAGAATAAAGTCAACAAGAAAGATCTCTACTTTATTTCAACAAATGTGAAGCACTTTGTAATTCTTGTTTATTTTTAAATATAACAATCTTGCTATCCGTACGTAATATTGGATGAGGAAAAATATAAATGCCCGAACATTGAGATGCATAGAGTCACAATCACAACACATTTGTGATGGTGTTGTGGTTTTGTTGAAAGTGTTTACGGAGTGGAACTGCTAGCCCCATAATTGTGAAATCAGACTTTTTCTTCTCTTGAATCAATTGCCTTTCCAATGCTAAAGAGTCACTCTATTCTGCTATATATCTATAGTCATTAAGAGAAGAGAGTTATTAATAATTTTGTCGAGGGCATAACTAAAGTTATTCTTGAATGATTGCCCTATCAAAGCTATAGAACTCCAGCCTGTCCTATTATTTACCCATAACTGGGGGGAAATATAGATCCATTCTTTTCCCAAGAGCATTAGAGCAAAATGAAAAAAAACCCCGCCTTATCTAGGATATGAAATCGGTCCTCAATCGGTCGGTTGAGGCTGTAGAACACACTGATTGCACCTCGGCAAACAAGTAAGACCCCCTTCCACAACCAGTGTCCTAGATATACCTTTAAACCTTTCACGATGAGGTATCAGCCCAGGAGCTTTCAAGAATATGAAGTACGCATTAAATTCCATTACTCCCAGGTTCATTCTGACCTAGTGCGGTAATACCTGTTTGCGTCTCTTCTATGGGTTAAATATTTAATCATTTAACTATACAAACAAATGATTTATATTAATTATATTAAGTATTAGTGTTTAATAGTAATATCGAAACTAAATAGCAACACTTGAAACCATTTAACTGTGTGAAAATAAAACTTTTAATGTTGAATGACAAAACTTTAAACCATTTCAATCAGTGCAAACAAATAAGTTCTGATTTGTTAAAAATGTTTCCAACAGTTACTTACAAGTCATATCCATGCAATATGTGTATGAGCATGTATAAACAGGATTTGGCATTAAATAACCCACACGGGTTGATATACTATAAAACACAAGCAAACCATCGAATCTATTTCTTATGCAGATAACCGTTACGTCAAACTCTTCCGATAGAATTTGGCACGTTATTCTAGTTATAGTAATTTGCTCTTGAGATGTATGCACTTTATTAATGTTTAAGATTTGTTTTAAGATACATTGAAGCTGGTAACTTATAAAAAACCGTCTGAAAAATTAAAGGATTGTGTAAAGATTGGATTTTAAATAACGAATTTTACATTACTGTTATACAAGTTGCTGAACAAAAGATCTTGGTATTTGACGATGAAAATCTAAGGGAATATGTTTTTGAACAAAATAACTGTTTGTTTGTTTTTTTTGTTTTTTTTTAGGTGAGATGCTTTTTTTCTGTTTTCTTTTTTGGACAGCAAATTCTTGATTAACACGGCTTCAAATATCACAGCTCTCAAATTTACACGGCTGATAAATTGATACTAAATCTCGGTTAACAAAGACCTAATCTTGATTTTAGCTCCGAAACAGTTTCAAGTGTTGTAAATAAGAAAAGGAAAATCAAGTTTCTGATAAAAGTGAGCAACAAAAGAAGGAATTTATTATAAAAGAAGTTGATACAATATTTCAGGGAATCTGAAAAATGAAAGCAATTAATAATGCTATGTAAGTTCGAGGAAATTAGGTTTAGTTCGATTATTTGATTTAAAGGTATTTCGACCCTTGTGGGTTTTCTAATGCCAAACGAAGTTCACACACACACACACACACACACACACACATACACACACACACACACACACACACATATATATATATATATATATAATTTGTAAGAGGCTTCAGTATTGTAATGTTTACGTCGTAAAAAATAGACACGGCGAATCGACTTAAAAACCTGCATAAGGCTGTTCGTATTTCACCTCGCGCCAATAACCTTTGGAAAAATATGAATCTTCCTAATCTTTCTCCGGCCATGAGTGAAAAGTAGGGCAGGCTAGGCTCTTTGACTTTCGTATGACAACCGGTCTAGGAGAAGCAAAACTCTGAATTAAAATATATCAAATTCAGCTTTAAGATTTACCTTTTATCGCATACTGTTCACGCGGAGGGGTTGGGTATATATATATATATGATTTCTTGACAAATACTTTGACAGTGCCTTTTTAAAAGGCGTTCATTTGTTTGCAGACAAATAGTTTCAAGTATTTCAATTAAACATAAAATATGGTTATTAATATTAATCATTTGTTTACACAGTAAAGAACAAAGTGGGGTGTTGCAAGCCACTTAACCCCATCGGTTGCTGGGTCGCAGATACAAAGATCCCGTCCTCAAGCATTTCGGGTCGCCATCAAGAGTCAAGAGGTTTTTTCTATGAGGTCTGACACTTCTGCTGAAGTGCATTCGACAGTACCAACCAAAATGGCGGGAAAAAACGTTGATTTTACAAGCAGATGAATACAGATTAAAAAAAAAGATAGAAATGTGGCGTAAATGATTCTGGATCATATTTTCCTAGGAGATATGTTACTATTTGATTTATATTATTTCTTTTACTTTTTATATTATATTAGCAATCCTGTCGTGTGTTGCAAACTCCTATGCAGATGCATGCAGAATCATAACGACGACACAATAAAGACGAGCGACACAGTTCATTAGAAAAATATACCTCTCACTTTATTTGAAATGGTTCGAAAGGGTTACTAAAGGTTTTACTGTGAGAGGGAGTTGGAGGCTGAACAGAACTGCAACATATTGACCCCCACTCTTATGGCCATAACAGCGTTTCTTTCCCGTTCTTCTGGGCTGCTCAACCGGGGGCCTGGGGACCCAGCCTCTCTGGGACATGTTCCTCATTCTAGCATCTTCTCTCCAACTGGTCTGATCTGTAACTGCTCATTTGGGGCCTGAGGGCCCCCTCTGCTGGATGCTGGTTTTCTCTACCGCATCTTATCTCCTTGATGGAACTTCCTGTGCACCGAGTTATATAATAGTTCGACATCCACCTTCTTCTTGTGAGCGTCACAAATTGCACTCATTCAACCCGTCCACGGTCAAGGTTGTATTCTAATATTCCTCGACCGGATGCACCAGTTACTTACACAGGTGCATTTCTTATTTTGACAGTCCGGTCGGGTCGGAGGTCAATATACAACACGTGTACAATGTCTGAATTCCTAAATTTCGGTTACAGATAGGAAACTCTAGACTAAGGGATTTGTAGTTGGAGCTTGTGTAAAACCTGCCACATTTTTTAGATGAGCTGATAAAAGTAAAGGGATGCAACATATTCGATAGATTAGGTATATAATTCTAATCATTATAATGTTTTTCTATTGTATCAAATGAAAACTATGAACTTAACCAAAGCTCAACAAATGAACTGCACTTCTGATTTGATTTATAGAGTTGATGGTTTGTGTATGATTAGCTACACTTTTGTGATGAGCAGCTAACAGAATAAAGATGTTATAGATCTGATTGATAATGCATATGATTTTATTTATCTAATTTATTCAATGAAGATCATTAACTTAAGCAAAGCTTAGCAAATTAACTCCATATTTATAGTCTTGATGGCTTGCGAATGATCAGTCACACTTTTGGGATGAGCAGCTAAAAAAAGAATGGTGTTACAGAGTTAATAGATAATGTATATTATCTTAGTCATAATAATATTTATATATCGTATTCAACGACTACCATTAACAAACCAAAGCTTAGCAAATGAACTATACGGGTTATTTATTAATAGTGTTGATGACTTGTGTATAACAGCCACATTTTGGGGATGAGCTGATAACAGAATTGTTCAACTGTATGCCACAGTTTCTTCCGAAAAATAGTCCACAGGATCTGACTTCAGGGTTCTTCCTTTTCATTGGCTAATCCCAACTATTCTACCCTTAGTTCGAAGTTGGCTGAAAAGAAGAGGTCAGAGCTTTTATAAGGATATTAGCGCGAAGTGAAAGGGAAACAGCTTTAACCAGGATTTGAAATCTGCTTTTTTAATCTTTTCCCTTAGACGATAACCGTTAAGCACTTTCTTCTTTTCATGTACATAGCATAAAGTAATGTTTTTCCAACTTCCCAGTAGGTCAAAATTGCCATAAATTTATTTTTTTGTAATAGACAACACAGGAATCAAAACATGTGCAACCGTCGCAAAAATGCTTGGTCTAATAGGTTTTCCTTTTTAGAGGTTCCTCAGGGGCCGAGCAATAAACTCTGCCCAGCCTCTTTTAGACAAGAGAGGAGGTGATGCTTGGGGAAAGGCTCCCTGAAATTAGGCGATTAATCAATCTGACGCGAACAGCAGGTGAGCCCTAAAAACGATGTTGTTATATACTTTTTATATACACAAGACTAAAATTTGATACTTCTATATCAACAAATTACTGAGTTGTGAGTTCAAGTTCATATTTATAATTATCGCAACTAATACTGCTACAGCAGTAAATACCGTCGATATGTAGTCGAGGGTATGATTATATACTTAAATAGCGTGACATTTACCATCGGAGGAAGTTAGGTTGGGTTAAGTACTTTAGTTTAATGGTATATCAACCATTGTTGGTTATTTAATGACAGATCCTCTTTATACCAATGAACTTATTAGTAAACAGTTTGTTGGTAAACAAACATGTGCTCATTTAATACACACAGTTCAATGGTTTGAAATATAACTATTTATTGTTTGCACACAGTTAAATGTTATCAAGTATACCTATCAAATACTAATTATTCAATTTAGTATTTATCATTTGTCTCCACACAGTTGAATGATTTCACGTATAGCAAATGATTAACCCATTCTATTTGACCCATAGATGGGACCCTGACAGGTACTGCTACCTGGAGTTAGAGTTGACCTGGGATTAATGGTAATAAAGAAGTAGTCCACATTTGCCACACTTATAGAACTTAGGTTCACAATCAGGTAGTTTAGTATCATATCCAGACTCTCGTTGGGAGTGTCTTAATTCTCTACAGGTAGGCAGTTGGTATATTCTACATCCCCAGCCGGCTGGACTGACCATTGGACGAAATAAACTTGACATGCCGAATTCAAACCCCGGACGAAGCTATTTGTGTTTTAGTTCCGTTTGAATTGTTTTCCATTGTAAAAAGCATGATTTTTCTCTTTTTCCTCAAGCTATGGACAAATCATTGTTCGTAGGTTTCTTTGTTTAATAGCATATCAACCTTCCTGGGTTATTTTAATGCCGATTACATTCTTATTATAGAACTGTAGTGGTACATTTTAGCCCATAGCTTAAGGGTTAAGTGGAGTTCATACCTTTCCTAAAGGTATTAGTCAGAAAATGAACGTATTAACTGCAAACTCACTTTCTACGATGTTCAGCACGTAAGTGACAACATCAGGGGAGCTCCCTCGAGTAAATAGTCGGTCAGACTGCACTATTTAGCCTTCGTAAGGCAACCAGTCACTTTGAAAAAGTAAAAAAAAAAAATCTAAATTGAAAGCCTGTGAACTATTGTCCGGTAGACCCTATGGCACATTGGAGTAACATTTCTCTATTTTGAGATCATTGAACAAGTATAGCTGTTTCTAGAGAGGCTTTCACTATTTCAAACCAAACCACTATCTTAGTAGTTTAGTGATCCAAATAAATAAAATAAATACTGGATTGTCATACGACGGGAGATTCATGTTTTGAAACCCATGTAATATAATGGCTATCGTCAATGGGTTCGGCTCAATTCAAATAAGCCGAACTCAGTTTAAAAATTAACCTTGTGTTGCATTGAGTTTTCATGAATACCTAGTCAAATGAATTCTTTCATATTTAAACTAGTGACTTTCTGACTGTGAAACGCAGCCATTTGAATTTGTCAACTTCACAATGATAATACATTGAAAGTATAGTAATAGTATAGGAATGATGCAAAAAATTAAGACTATAATCATAAAAGTCAGTATTTAGAAAGTCTTTAAACTAATTACTGCATTTTCAGTTAACTCTCTGTTGATTTGGATGGGATTTTCAGACGTTAATTGTTCTGAACATGATTTTCTTCTCTCTATATATACCTAAGTCACCGTAAGAACAGGATATAACAGAAGGCTAATTTTTATACGACTTTTAAGAGGTTTGAATTCAGATTTTTTCTGCTCTCAGACCGGTTGTCATGCCCAGGTTAAAGAGCCTAACTTTTATTCATAACTGGATTTATAACTTTCCGAAATGTATTATCATTATATAAAATACAAACAGTTTCGTCCCGGATTTGAACTCCGGTCTGTGTGTTCATTTCCTTCGACGGTAACCTTTGCATTACGGACGCCTCCATGATTTTCTATATATGATGCGCAATTAAAAGTTATAAAGACTTAAATTTTACATATTTAAAATGTTTATTATTAACATTCAAATGTAGGTATTTGAACCCCTGAGAAACTTATATAATTGTAATGGTTCAATGGTTGAATTTTTTCTTTTTTTATCAAGGACGAATTTGACTGGCGCTAACTCTCAATTCAAAAACCTTTTAGAGTAACGAATAAATTGAGAAATGAGATAGAATTAGAGAAGAAAAAAGAAAAAGTTAAAGAGAATAGGGAAGAGAGGTTGGAGAAAATTGCGTCAGGGCAGACGACAGCGTTTGGTCAGGGCAGACGACAGTTTTTAGAAAGTAGTAGAGACGTGAGTTTTAGAAACACACGGACGAAAATTATGGGTCCTTATAAACTTATCATATTTTTTGTAACCCGTTGTAAATTGAATAATAATGATAACACACACACACACACACACTCACACACACACACATATATATATATATATATATATATATATATATATATATATATATATATAAGACAAGTCTAAGGTAACTCTAACTTCTCTGTTCGTTACTTTTACTGTTTGTTTTCTTTTATTGACATTTCATTTCACTTAAAAATTTTGTTCGTTACCTTCCAATATAGACTCGGTAAGCATTACAACTAAGAACGTCAATACCATCCCAACTACAATATAATCTTGGTGGAGTGTTGTTCTTGGCGAAAAACACGATCACGAAAATGCATATAGTCATCGGAACTTTTTGCTCCACGCGACGTTTATCTTGGTTTTTTTAAAGTTAATCTCTGGCAAAATATTTCGTAAAGTGGAAGACATCAAAATAAACACTACATCATATAAAAGGAAAAGTTTTATTGATGTTTCGACCAATGGAAATCTCTTAGGAATAAGTGGATTGAATGGCGTGGAGATGATTTTGAAGAAACTTAATGTTGCATTCATTGATCATTTCAAGTCTTTTAAAATAGCCTTTCAGTCTCAATAAGTTTTTGATATAACTCATATTTGGAACTGCAGTATTTGTTACAAATTTGATACCTTTTAATGCAAATATTTTTGTTGCCATTCATAACGGATGTTCATTTCACAGCACAAAATGTTCTTCTCCTAAATAGCGTATATGTAATTGACAAATATATATTACATATGTATATGTATATGTAGTTACTTTCTTTTATTTTGCTACTGATTTTTTTCAATATTTGTCACGAAATGATTTGAGAAAATATATTTAGCGTGCCACCTACATAAACCAACGCTCCATACTGCCCTGAATCTGTTCCATTTTCTTTTCCTTTTTTCTTTTTGAGTTGGATACAAAGAAAACTTAGGCAAAAAAAAAAAAAGAATATATTAAAACATTTAACAAAAATATCATATTAACAACAAAACAGTCAAACATTAAAGATATTCACGGAAAAAGAGGAAAAAATCAAAACAAAAAGGACACATCGTAATAAACTAATATGAAGAGCAAATAGTAGCGAATTATTCATAAGAGATTCATTTGTTTTCGGATTTTCTGTCGTCATGTCTCATTGGAATGATTCTGTAAGAAAAAACAAATTTCTTTGTAATTGAATGAGAAAGACAGAAAAGAAGAGCAGAACATTTTTGGCACAAGACAAATCTTTCTAAGCTACGAATTCCATCAACATAACAGAGTTTCATGACATTTTTACGGGTTTTACACGTGCCTGTATCAGTTCAAATCCCAAACCTGTACAACACACACACACACACATATATATATATATATATATGTGTGTGTGTGTGTGTGTGTGTGTAAAATCTGTAGAAATGTTTGGAATTTGTAACCACTATATGAATATGTGTGTATGTATGTGTTTAAAATCTATAGAAAGGTTTAAATATAACTGCTGTGTGTGTGTGTGTGTGTGTGTGTGTGTGTGTGTGTGTGTGTGTGTGTGTGTGTGTGTGTGACATATATAAAAATGTGTTGATAATGTAACAGCTTTATATTTGAGGGCTGGCTAAAAATTTCATTGGCTGAAGTTTATTTTATGACGTCATGTTGATATGCTTTAGACCAATGGAATCCAAGCTTAGCAATACTGATGGAAAAGTGTGTTGATAGCGAAGGGTACTTCAAAAAAAAAAGTGGGGAAAAGATTGGTCAGATTCCATGAAACTATCTTGGTCAGCATATTAACTTTCCAGCTAATCCTCGAATGTATATGTATATATGTTTAAAACCTGGAAAAATATGATAGTATAAGCTTCATCTATCAATCTATCCCCCTTATATATATATATATATATATATATATATACATATATATATATATATATATATATATATGTGTGTGTGTGTGTGTGTGTGCGTGTGTCTGTGTGAATATTACCTGGGGAGTAAGCGATATGAAGCACTGTCTATTGTTGCACTTTTTTATAATAAATAAATTTTAATGGTTCTTTCATGTCCCAGCATAACATTCTTTACTGACTTCTGCACCCGGTACTTTTTTTTACCGAAGAGTCAGTGTACTGTCTTTTCAAATCAGGCTCGTAATGATGAACTCATGTTTATCCGATTTGTCATAATTTTTAAACTAAAATAGGCTGCTTTGTACATAATGATTTACAAAGCTATTTGGTTCGATATGGCACAAGGACGAATGAATGGGACGCCCAATGAGACTCGAGCTCACTCGTGTAGTTTTGCTAGTCTAGCTTGCTAACCGTAGGCTGCTTTGTACATAGCATACATACTTTTGCGAATTCCACAAGATGAGCTGCCCAAAATTTGACGTCAGGACTCTGTTTAAACCTGGAGTACGCAGTTTGATGTCCCTTCATTTCAAATAAGCCCAAAGAAAAATGTTTGCGACATTGAAATGATTTTTGCCCTAAACATATTCCAAAGAAAGTATTTGGGGAAAGTATTGCTCCAAAAAGAATTTGCTTTTTGCAAAAAATATCCTTATTTATTGAATAACCCTGATATATAAGTATGTGTGCCTGTGTGTAAAAGCTGAAAAAATGTTCTGATGTACCACCGTTATATACACACTGTTTCACAACTTTTGAAAACAAAGAATCGGATAAAAGTCAAAGATAATTTACGATATAGTAATGAAAATTACATTTATTGAAAGGTTAATGGATAATATTTTTGAATCTTCTATTATTTTTTTACTGACTTGAAGAAAAAAATGTTAGGAGGAGCCCAAGAATACCTGCCTCAGATATCCAGGGTTCAGATCTTTACCGAATCTGGCCTACTTGCTCTTGAACCCTGGTGATATTCTTAAATGTTCAGATTTTTATTGGAGGCCTAGATGGTGAGAACCCCGTGGCTCTACCATCTTCACAAATTCCATGAGCTTCAAAGTTCTTGACCAACTAGGAAATCTTTCTTCCTGTTCGGAAGGGTGTTGAATTTGGATTTCAATTTGTATCTTGCTTAAACAATCTTGAAAAGCTTAAACTCATAATAAGTCTTCACACAAAAGATCCTCTACTCCATCGTCTAAGACATGATTTCTCTATATCTGGCAGAATATATTAATATGATGATCATTTCCCAGCACTAACATGAAAAGAGAAAGAGAATAAAGCTAACATGAAAGACCTGAGAGGCCACTACTTTGTTTCAACAATTGTGAAACGTCTAGTACATTACATGTTTCACACACACACACACACACACACACACACACACATATATATATATATATATATATATATATATATATATATATATATATATATAAAACAGCAATGTGTTTGTTTTCCGGAACCGGTTACAACACAAGAATTGAGGCGCCAACACACTTGGAGTGGTAATGCAAAATTTATTTAAAATCTGATCTTTGCTCTGAAATCTTTCAAGATGGAATTTATTTATATATTTTACCATTAGTATATAACAATACAATCAGTCATTTTTGGCCTTTCGTCACATCATTCAAATACGAAAGCAATATTCAGCCTCTTCCTTCTTTGTTTCATTCACAACTTTTCCACTTTTAACAAGTTTCTCACTAGCCTGCTTTATAACCAACACGTCCGCCAAATGGAGTTTTCTTATTTGCATATCTTTATTTGAAAATTGCTTACGACGAAACAAACAAAAAAGAAAAGTAAATTGCTTACGACGAAACAAACCAAAAAGAAAAGTAAAAGAAACACATTGTCGGTAAATATTTTTGTTTAATTATTCATTTTCAATGCTATTATTTTAATATTACGTTTACTTTCTCTTAATACGATATTGCTTTTTCGATTAAATGTGACCTCACGGATAGAACAACGTTTTCATTTTTTTAACGCTAACCACTCACCTTAAAGCTAACCAATCTTTCTTTAAAATCACCATTATTATCAAGTTGTGATGGGAGCATTGAGTCCTTTGACTCTCTCTTTCTCCGTCTGTTCTTCTGGCAGGTCCTCTTGAGAGTATCCAGTGGTTGCTCAGAGCTGATATATGCAAATCTTTGCAAGTCGGCCAACATTAACGTGTCCATGTGTTGATGTACACAAGGTTCTGCTTAATTTATTTCCTCGTAGGTCCTCGTAGTACCTGGCATGTCTTGTTTATCTTCAATGGTTTCTGCAAATGAAGCTACATCTCTTCTTTTGTAGGATTCCACAAAGAGGGGATTGTTTATGTTTTGATATAGTTCAATTAAAAAAACAACTTGTAAGCGTATAATTCAGCCCGACGCGTTGGCTTGATTTTAAATCTAAAATAGAAATATAAATCGACAAGGACTTCTGATGGTGACTCTAAAATCAGGTGTGGTTTCAGAACAGAAATATCATCACCTCTGATCCTAAGCGCCCTAACACCAACTTTCAATACCAACCATCTTAGTTAGATTTCTGTTATGTCGTGAAAATACCAAATCAAATGTCCCGTCATTGTGTAGTTCTTCATTGTTTACAGTTTTTCAGCAAATAGTAATTACTTCAATGATGTAAGATTTCATTTAACTGAGTAGATAGTAATCACCAAGGTCTCAGCTTTTGTAAGATATTGCATCATCATCTAATTAAGGCTTTGTTAGCTGAATTGCAGTTTTTTTGTAATATATACATATATTTTAGTGCGGGCGGGGATTGCCTATATAATGTAGGGATTGTTGGGTTGTGTTCAATGAGGGAAATCCAAGATGTTTTTGTTTCTAACAGTTTTTTTAGATAATTTGTTGAATGATTTAATGTCATTGTTAATGGTGATTAAATTGGATAATTCCTAAGTGTTTGTGTCAGCTAAAAGTCAATTGATTTTGTCAATGCAAATATGTTTATTCAAAATAACAACGACGCCGATTTTATCAGCAGGGGAAATGACGATGTTAGAATTTTGGGGTAGGTTCAAAAGTGTCTGCAACTATCTTTTAGGAAGAGAAAAATCATTGGGTTGATAGAAATGGCAAGAATAATTCCTTGGATAAAGCCCCAGGAAAGATTGATGCCCAGTTGGCTCCCAGGTCCATTCTGGCCCGGCATGGTAGCACCTGATAGGACCTTATCTATGGATTAAATAGAACTAACGGCATACTTATGCTAAACTGAATATCTTGAATTACAAATGTTTTTTGACAATTGAACCATGCTTCAATTTTAATTGTGGGCATATGCTAAACTGAATTATTTCGAATAGAACTGTTTTTGACATTGAACCTCTATTTACACTAAACTGAATTATTTAACGTAGAACTGTTTTGACATGTAACTGGGTGTAAACAAAATCTGTACTTTTACTAAACAGAATTAGCTGAATTAGAATTGCTTGGCTAAACTGAATAGCTCGAAATGGAAATGTTTTTTACATCTAAACTGTACTTACATTTAAACAGCGTGCTTATGCTAAACTGAATTGTTTTAAATTGAACTATTTTTTACATTGAAACTATACTTACACTAAAGTGAATTGTTATATATAACTGCTTGAATAGTTTGAAATAGAAATGTTTTTGACAATTAAATTGTGTACTCATGCTAAACTGAATTAGTTTTAGATAGAACTGATTATTTAAGTAAAAATGTATTTGGCGTTAAATAACCTACAAAGGTTGATATGCCATAAAACCCAACAAACCAAACCAAGCCAATCAGGAAAAATTGTTATTTTTGTTTCTATATGTGCTGGGAATAGTATCTTTCTAGAAATTATTAAGAAAATTCGTGAGAAACAAAAACAAACAAACTTGGACTTCCCTAGTTGAACACCACCTACATCCCTACATGGTATAGCCTACCCAAAATCTATAAACCAAACGCTCCTTTACGACACACACACACACACACACACACACACACACACATATATATATATATATATGTTGATATGCCAATCAACAAATAAACCAAACGAACGAAACAGCTTTTATCTTTTAATATGAATACAAATATTTCCATGAGTTCAAATGTGGAAGTTACCTTAAAGGGATAAAATTCCTTATGACGATAATGATTCTCAAGACGAAGCTGTTATCTACGAATATAAGAGAAGTGCTTTCAATCCCAAACAGAACATTCAATATTCAATGTTTATTAAGTAAAGACGAAGCAAGAGATGATTCATGCCCGAAGGAAAGAATTACAATGACCCTTCTCAACACCTTAAGGCTTATATAAAAAGGGATTTTTTTTGTGAGTAGAAATATAATTTTTTATTTTGTTTTCTTAAATGCTTCAATGTTTGTTTAGTCAATTCATTGATGCAGAGCAGAAGACAGGGTTGTGAGGTCTTTAGTTTGAGGCTAATTTTATGTGGCACCATAAGTTATATGAATCCACTGACAAAAAAAAAAAAAAGAATAAAAAAAACTCGTAGTCATCTTTCTTAGAACACGTTTCTTCGATTCTACACACGAGAATCTACGGTAGGCCTGACTCCGTAATAATTCTGTCAACAACGATCTTCAGTTGTGCGAAATACTGATACTGACTCTGTTAATTTGGCAAATTTCAAGGCATTTGAGAAATATTAGAATTGAAGCCTTATTTTCTAGTTTCTTAGATCTTTTAAAAGAAATCTCAAGTTAGAAAAGATGATGATATCAATAGGGTTTACACAAGAAAACAAAGAAAAACTCTTCTTATATTTTAGACAAAAGTTATTTTATCTTATAGTTGACCTTTCTGACTTTATGGATCTTACTTCAAATTAATAAGAATAATCTATTTTATTTAATAATCAACTCTGTGCCAAAAAAAAAGAAAGAAAGAAAAAGAGAGAAATACTCAAAAATGTGAATATAAATGTACAAAGAACGCAATTCTCGAACTTAGAAGCATAAAATAACCCAAAACGGATTGGCATGCAGTTAAAATCATTTAATCAATCATAGGATTAGATGTGGATTGGTCCAAAAATATGGATCAGCTTAAAAATCAGTTTCATCGGAAATGTTTTTCTTGCGTAGCTTCCACGTACAGCATCTATAGAGGTTCAATCCCAATACTCTGTAGTAATTAGTCTACTAGCTTGTAAACCATTACACTCCGACGAGTTGCAAGAACCCGAAGCTGTAAATAGAAATACAAATACGAATCTGCTTATAACTGAAAGGCAATCAAGTCTTCAATAATCAGATGTCGAAGAAGTTATAAGTTGCTACAATACTAACATCAAAAAGAGAAGTGCTTTTTTAATTGTTTTTTTTTATTATCTTCTTATTTTAGCTTTTCATTAATTAACTTTCAACTTCAAACAAGAATCGTAGACACAGGGAAGGAAATAGGTAAAGTAATGACAATAAAGACATCATTTGAAATCAATCAGTCACAATCAGTACAGAAGGCATAAAAATATATAAAAAAAACCCTATTGATATCATCAACTTTTCTAACTTGAGATTTCTTTTACAAGATCTAAGAAACTGGAAAATAAGGCTTCAACTCAAATGCCTTGAAATTTGCCAAATTAACAGAGTCAGTATCAGTATTTCTCACAATTGAAGATCGTTGTTGACAGAATTATTACAGGGTCAGGCCTACCGTAGATTCTCGTGTGTAGATCGAATGTTGAAAATCTGATTTTTTGGTAAAATTTGGCATCGACTTTTACGTAAGCAATAAATTTAGAATAAAAACATTTTTCTTATTCTATTGACATTGATCTTTTGGCTTTCTTTTCTCTTAAGTGAATTTATTGATTGATGGATTATTTAATTTTAACGGTATGTCAATCCGTCTAGGATTATTTTATGCTAAGAGGCTTGAGAAATGTGTTCATTGTACGTTCATATTTACATTACTTGTGTGCTTATTTTCAAGAGTTTTATTTTGCACACGGTACTATTAAATATGAACATTTTTTAAACAGATCTATTTGACCCGTAGAGGGAACCTTAACTGATATGAATCTGAGTGGACCTGTAAGTTATAAGGAATAAGGTTCTCTCTACACTGAGTAATACTTCAGAACTGGAACAAAACCATTAAATGCAGTTTAGTGTCATCTCTAGGATGACCTTTTAAGGAGAGGTCCCTATACCTTAGTTAGGGAGCAGCGTGCGTATTATAAGCCCCACCAACAAAGCGATTCTCTAATCTCTTGGAGTAAATTAACCCTTGAAGGATTGAGATGCCATTAAAAGCAACCAATTATACACTCACTGATGGAACTACAGCCTTACGACTCGGCGCATTTTAGTGTCTTATCCAACGATCCATTCTGCTGATATACATATACATAGGATATTACTCTCTTTGTAATTTTCTCTGATTTCTTTAAGAAACCTTCTCAGAAATGTTTAATAGATTGGCCTCTCGATTACTGCTGACAACGAATTGAAAAATCATCTCTAAAGAGACATGGCATATTTGAAATGAAATTATTTTTTAATGTCATTTTAATGAACAAATGAAAGAATGAAAACAAACTAATCAACACATTTCTGATAAAAATGTTCATCAGCAGAAATAAAAGTAAATAGATAAATAATAATAGCAGAGAAAAAGAAATCGAAGAATTTCAAGATGACTCCAAGGTGATCATAAACCTGGAATCGCGTAGAGTAACACTCAAAAAATACCAAAGTGGAAAACGCCAGGCCATCATGATTGGCCCTGCAATTTAGTAAATGCCTACGACAAGCTAGCACACTCGAATGGTTGACGAAGGAGAAAACTACCCTGATCCTGATGGACCTCAAAAAGGGACCGTCCCCAACAGCTATAGATTAATAACGTGTTTACCTATGATGTGGAAAATCTTCACTGCATAGATAAGAGAAGAAACCCATTACTCGCTGGTATATCGCGGATTATTCGTGAAAAAAGAAAGGATACCACTGGGGAACATCATGAACAAATAATCATCAATATTCGACCAGAACATTCTCAAAGAAACCAAAAGGAGTCGGAAACATGTAGTTATTGCATGGGGTGACCACAAAAGGGCGTATGATACGGTATGGCTAACTTGGATAATAGTGTCTGAAAATGTACAAAATATCCCACATAGTCATAAAGTTCATCATGACTGCCATGAAAAAATTGGTGGGTGGAATTGAAAGCGAGAGGACAAACTCCAACAGAGGTGAAAATCCAAGGAGGCATCTTCCAGGGAAGTTCACTCTCGCACTACTATTCATTATATTAATGATGCCACTTAACCATGTACTTCGGAAGTGCACAGGGTGCTGTTATTTTATAAAAGCACAAGAAAAATTTAATGAATTTACGTTAATAGATAGCATAAAGGTACATGGAAAAAAATGAAAAAGAATTGGAGATTTGATACTATACAATAAGGCTGTAGAAATGGAATATGGCATTAAAAAATGTACCATGCAAAAAAGGGAAAGTGGGAAAAGAAAAGCAACGGAAGGTACAGGAAAGCATCAGAATGCAGTGAGAAGAAAAATTATATACACTAAGAAATATTGGAAATGGACCCCATCAGACAAGCAGAGATGAAAGAAAAGAATAAAAAAAGACTACATCAGAAGAATGAGAAAACCAAACTCTATGGCAGAAATTTCCTCAAAGAATTTATCATCTGGCCAGTCTCCTCAGGAGCATTGTTAAAATGGACATGGGAGGAATTCTGACAAATGGACAAAAAAAAATCTTGACAATGGTCAAGGTCCTCCACTCGAGAGATAACATAGGCAAAACTAGGTACGACTCAGTGGGAAAGGTGACACACTAGACATTTTTGCAAGAGAATAAATTTTAACCGTATATGTATAAAGCAGAATCCGTCCTGGAGAATGAGACGAATAAAATTTTTCAGGTTTTCTGAAGTACAAACGGATCCTCTAATTTAGTCCAGAAGACCAGATCTTGCGTTAATTAACAAAAAGAAAAAAGAGAAAAAAGAGAACTTATCGTCTAGAGGACTTCGCAACTCCACCGGACCATATACCGAAAATAAAAGGAAGCGGAAAGATAAGCAAATACTTGGACCTTTCAAGGGAACTAAACAGCAGTGGAACATGAAGAGGCAATGATACACTTGTAGTAGGTGCACTTGAAACGGTTCCCAATGTCATGGAAATAGGACTGGAGAAGTTGGAAATCAAATGAATAAGTGAGAACATCCAGACCACTGCATTGTTAATATCGGCTAGAATACTGAGTAGAGTCCTGGAAACTTGAGGAGACTTGCTGTCATTCAAACTCCAATGAAAGACTTTCAGTTCACGCTAGTGTGTAAAACTATCAAGGACTGAAATTATAATAATCTGAAATAAACAAACATTTTAACAGAAGAAATGATTTAGAATATTCTCCCATTTTATCATTTTGCTTCTATTTCTTTCTTTTCTTTCAGCGATGGTTCACGAAATTGGAATAACGGAATTGTTGTGATTAATCAACTGCAGGAAAACAAGGATTAACCTTTGTTTCTGCGCAGATTTACAATGGAAGGTAACTGAGGTAACTAAGATAGATTAGGATCTGGCATTCCGCTCCCCACCCTAAGAAGCTTCAATTAATACAACCCATAACGTGACTGTCATAACAAAAGAGAAACATAATAAGCAGTTGAGGAAAGACAATCCAAATGGAGATTAATTCTTCGTAATCTTGTGAGAAATCCGTGACAAAACTAATAGAATTGAATATTTCCATCCATTTTGAAATCTGCCCACATTATGTGTCGTGCACTTTGCATGCATGTGCTATTTTGCATAGGGTACTAGATGACAGGTGCGCGGTTTATTACCGCTCATAACTGCGGTCCATGATGATATGGATGATTCTGTTTAGTCTGAAGTGAAGGATTCGAATAAGGATTTTATAGTTAACGGTGATCCATGATGATATTGATGCTTTTTTTTTTTTTTACAAAGGAATGAAGGAATCTAGCCAGAATTTTATAGTTAAGGTGATCCATGATGGTATTGATTCTTTTATTTACGATGTAATGAAGGGTTCTAATTAGCATTTAATAGTTAACAGCAGACCATGATGATAATAATGCTTCTATTTAGTAGGGATGGAGCATTTTGATGAGCATTTCATAGTGAAAAGCTGTCAATGATGATATTGATGTTTCTATTTAGTAAGTAGTGAAGGTTTCTAATCAGCTTTTCGGAGTTAAAAGATTTCGATGATGATATTGATATTTCTATGTTTGCAAAGAATTCTCGTCAATATTTCATAATTAACACCTGTCCATGATAATATCGATGCTACTGTTAAGAGGAAAGGATTCCAATCAGAATTTCATAGCTAACAGCTGTGTATGAGGATATACAAAATTCTATTTAATAATTAGAGAAGGATCCTAATGAGTATTTCATTGTAAACAGCTGTCTATGATTACATAGATAGTTCTGGTTGGTACAGAATTTCTTAAGAAGTGAAGGATTCTAATCGGTCGTTCATAACAATGATAGCATTGGGGGGGATGTCCTTGTGGTGTAATGGTCAAAGCGATGGACTGCGCAATCGTAGTAAGCTAGTTCGAAATCCAGTCGCGCTATTACGTTCACTTTCGGGCAAATACTCTTAGGAAAGATATGAACCCCCTTATCCTCCCAGCTATGGATTAAATAGTACCACTACTGTTCTTCTAGGAGAATAGCTTTGGCATTAAATAACCTAGAAAAGTTGATGTTCCATTAAACAAAAGAAACCAAACCAAACTATGATAGCATTGATGTTAGAAGTAATGGAATGTAGAAGTGTTTCATTGTTGTACCGATAATTTCTATAGTGAAAAAATGATATTAAGATAATGGAAAGTTCCATAAAATGACCATTCGGTTGTAAACTGGACTTTAAGTATCTTTGGGGTGTCCTCGTGGTGTAATGGTTAAAGCGATGGACTGCGGAATCGTAGTACGCGAGTTCGTACTCCAGTCGCGCTATTACGTTCACTTTCGGGCAAATACCCTTGGGAAAGGTATGAACCCACTTATCCTCCAAGCTATGGGCTAAATAGTACCAGTACTGTTCTTCTAGGAGAATGGCTTTGGCATTAAATAACCTAAAAGAGTTGATATGCCATTAAACAAAGAAACCTAGAACCTTTAAGTATCCTTCTCTCATTAAAGAACCATATAATGACATATAATGGGATACTTTTATATATATACACAATAACTAGTAAATGTATTACTAAAATTCTCATTATTTGTATATGTTGGGTGTATAAATAATCACAGATAAATAAATAAAACACTGACAATTTGTTGTAAAATTTTCATATATATATATATATATATATATGAATTTGCATGTGCGTTTTTATTACAATTTTAGTTATCGATATTGTTTCTTGAATACAAAAACAATTTCTGTAAACGCTACTAAATTAAACTAAAGTTGGTGTACCCACGAATACATGTTCATGAACTCACATATATAAGAAAAAAGAAAAATCACCATTATATCGGGGCATCCTATATATATACAAGGTGCATACGATAAGTTTCCAGACTTTTTCCGTATGGGTACTTTTATTAATAGTACACACATGAAACTCTAACCCCCTTCGAAGTAATCTCCTCTGGTTGCAATGCACTTGTTGTACCGTTACCACAACTTATGGAAGGCTCCATGGAATTCCACTTCTGTGAGCGTGTCAATGACTTTCGTTACAGCCTCTTTCATCTCCTCAGTTGTCTCATTACGACAGCCTCTGAGCTTAGCGAATAACCAAAAGTCACAGGGAGCAAGGTCTCGACGATAGGGAGGGTGAGCAACTGTTTTGATGTCCATCTTCGTCAAATAGTCTATGACAAGGATGGAGTTGTGGACTGGTGCATTTTCCTCGAGGAATTGCCACAGTCCCGATTTAAGAGTGCTGACCTCTTCCGGCGCAATCTCTTCGCGAACTTGCTTAAAACATCAACATAGTAACCCTAACCCTAAGCCTAACCGTTTGGCCAATCAACTCTGGTATTCTGACTTCCTTACTCTTTCCACACCTCTCATCATCCCTCACAGATTCCCTGCCTTCCTTGAATCTCTTATGCCACTCAAAAACTGATGCTCGATTCATGCAAGATGCTCCAAAAGCAGTCTGAAGCATTCCATACTTTTCTGTAGCATTCTTTCCAAGTTTAAAACAGAATCTTATTGCATATCGTTCTTCTAAAGTGTCAGATTGCATTTTTGAAATTCACCAGCTGTGACAATCAGACTTTAGTCGGGTTTATTCCAATTCCTGCTGTAGCTATTCATTTGAATCTGAAATATTAGAAATTGATCAGTCATCTCCTAAGATGCATAGCAATAACATTGTGAATTTACAAGGGTCTACGACAATTTTAAATGCCCTTACGAAAAAAGTGTAGAAACTTATCGTATGCACCTCGTATATATATATATATATATATATATATATATATATATATATATATAATGAACATAGATATTAATAGTGTGATAGATAAATACATAGATAATCAGTAAAGTGATATATATATATATATATATATATATATATATATATATATATATATAAAGAGGGAGAGAAACACAGAGACAGAGAGACGGAGAAGTATCGATCGATCAGGATCACAATGAATAAATAGATAAATCGTTAGATAGAAAGAAAGATCATAAAGACGGATTATAAACAATCAAACACACACATACACACGCACATGCACACCAACAAGAACGCATACGCACCAATACACACACACACACACACACATGCACACACAGATAGATAGATAGATAGATAAGACGATATAGTGGCTGAGGTTACCACAAAGTTTTTCATCGACGCCTGCAAATTAAAATGCAAACCCACTGATTTTATTCGTCTGGTAAACAGGCTCTTCCATTCTAAATATTCGCTCAACAAATTCACGTCGTATTTTCTTTAAAATTACTAAAATTAATTTTGTTTCCTTATTTTCCCAAGACTTCCGCTCGTTTTTACTTCTGCTTTTTTTTATTCGTTCTTACATTGGCAAAGATACTTTCGATCATTCTTTCATCAATTCATTTTTTCTTTATTATTTTCTACTTTTCCGATTAATCTTTCTCTTTCATTCGAGGCCATTTTCTTTCTTCTTTCTTATCATGACATCCTGCCTCTATTTATTTAATTATTTTTTGTTAATGTTCTTAAATTTCCCAGTCTTCTTCTTCTTCTTCTTCTTCTTCTTCTTCTTCTTCTTCTTCTTCTTCTTCTTCTTCTTCTTCTTCTTTCGAAGTTCGAATAAGCGGCCAAAATAATATTAAAAGAGAAACACTACCATCCAGTAACAAACACCAGACCAAACAGAAAGTTTAATAAACAAATTCAGATCAAATGTAAATATAGCAAATAGATTTTCAACAGCTGTGTTTGTATCTGAAGAGAGAAAGCAACCAGATGGTGGCTTATAACGCTGTTATCGGTACACTAACCCTGCTGGCCTTCCATCATACCCAAACCTCAATCTTTCTAAACCTAACTCAATCAGTAATAATCTTATATTCTACCTTGAGATTTCCAACAAAAAACTGAATTTTTACCAACCTGGTCATCGTGGAGGGATGGGACAATAACAAATTCATGCCAGTCGCCATACCAATAACGAAAGAGATGCTCAGTAAATGCCTTCTGAAAGAAATGGTCAAAAAATTTACGTACACAAAATGAAAGAAGAGTCAATAGAAAAAAATTCGTAAAATGTTTACCTCCAAAGTTGTTACTTTAACCACTTCCTTTTCACGAACAGTGAATTGTCGAATTGCTGGATCTCGTTGACAAGGATGAGCTGAAAATATATCAAAGTGTTCTTAAAAAAGAAATAAAAGTCAGATACGTGGTCACAAAAACGGTACCATTAACTTCATTCGTGTGTTCCAGCATTGTCTAGACCGGTCGCAAATCAGGAATACATAGAATGGTATTTTTGTATTCTATGATTGAAAGATCCTATGGCTTCATAAATCGTAGTGCCACCTTCAAGGGTAAGAGTTATAATTAGCGGAAATAGAAACAGTGATTTGAGTTTCACATCGTGCAAAGGTATTTGATGAGACACTTAAAGCGCTCAATAATACTTTGTTGAGGGTAAATTGTAATACCCCTTCTTTTAGGAGATATTGACAATTTGTATCCACGGATATTTTCTCCGTCCGTTTCGTCTCCTACGCTGATAGAAAAGAAAGTCCAAGATTCTTTTGATTTGGATGTTTTTTTTTTTTTCATTTCTCTCAATCGGACTTGAGAGAGGTGACGTGACACTCAGCGCTACCATATTTTACTCTTTCTGTTGGCACGTGCAAAAGCCCCCGGCACGTGCGGACCTCCTGCTATCACAACTGCCTCTTAGCACGTGTGAAGACAACTGCCCCTTTCTCTCAAAAAGCTACCCCTATTTATTTAGATAATCCGGAACTAAATTTCTCGCCGATTGAGGAAACATACATTTTTTATCAGGTCGAGAATCTAAAATTTGTTGGTACTAAAAAATCTACCAGTTTGATCTCTCTGGGGCATGAACTCAAAACTAGACTTAATGGCGGCCAGTGATCTGACATCTCAAGAGAAAGAAAAACTTTTCTTTCTCTTTTTTTTTAATTCACTCGAGGAGGCCCACCCACGTTCAAATCCGGACACCCACACACACACACACACACACACACACATTAGTTCAACTTCATATTCAACATGATACAAAAAAAATGTTCACCTCTGCATCGTGTCACAAAATGAACGATTGGAAATCGTTAGAAATTCTATTTCAAAGGAGGCAGATTTGGTTTAAAGAATATTTATATTCCTAATAAGACATCATATAGAATATTGTATAAAGGCCTGGTTTCCAGTGTCAGTACTTGGAAATTAGAGTGCAGTACTAACATTGGCGGGCTTGCAAACAAAAGTGACCATAATAATGAAAAGAGCAAAAAATACTGGGAAAGATTAAAGAAATTATTATTCACTACTTTACTTGAAAAAAAGAATGAGAGCTGATCTAAATGAAACTTTCATAATAATTAATAGGATTTCTAATCATGGTTAATATTTTTCCCGATTTTTCATCAAACTGAAATGGGAAGAAAAATAACTGTAGGGATATTTCAAGCGACCAACTGATGAGATTCCGCTCGAGAAGACAGGAATTTATGGAAGAAAGAGAAATCTAATTTTGGGGAATATGGAGTTATATTTTAGAGCAAATTGCTTAATCAGATCGAAAATATTAATAGTGCTAAAAATTAGATTAAAGTGGATGATTTCAGAAAAAAATCTTAGAAAAACAATTTTTGAGGGGAATTCGGGGGAACATGATTTATTCAGCAAATAGATATTGTATAAATAGTTTATATGATCTGAGCAAAGAGTCTTTTTGTAAAGTTGCTGTGAGAAGATAGTAAAAGGGGGTTATGCCCAAAAGGGTGAGGGGGGTGTCCTCGTGGTGTAATGGTTAAAGCGATGGACTGCGGAATCGTAGTACGCGAGTTCGTACTCAAGTCGCGCTATTACGTTCACTTTCGGACAAATACCCTTGGGAAAGGTATGAACCCCCTTATCCTCCCAGCTATGGGTTAAATAGTACCACTACTGTTCTTCTAGGAGAATGGCTTTGGCATTAAATAACCTAAAAAGAGTTGATATGCCATTAAACAAAGAAACCAACCAATCAACCAAAAGGGAGAAACTCAGAAAAATCGATCTAATGAGAAGAAAACTGCTGACAAAGAGATGACAGAGAGATGACATAGACAGACTTTAAAGTGTCAGGAAAAGGGGGAGGAAGAGAGTAGTTCACCACTATTGATGATTGCGTTAATGCATAGAGAAAAGGACTCGACGACGACATTAAAAAGAATATAAAAACATTAATTCAAGCAGCTACTTGGTGCCTTCCATATGTTTCCAGACTTATTTTGTACAGGCATTTAAAATTGTCTAGACTCTTGAAAATTCACAATCTTATTGCTATTCATCTTATGAGATGACTGATCAATTTTTATGATTTCAGATTCAAATGAACAGCAAAAGCAGCAATTGGAATGCACCCTACTAAAGTCTGATTGTCAAGGCTGGTGAATTTCAAAAATTCAATCTGGACGTGAGGACACTTTAAAAGAATGATATGTAATAAGATTCTGTTTTAAACTAGGAAAAATGCCACAGAAACGTATGGAATGCTTCAGACTGCTTTTGGGGCATCTTGCATGAATCGAGCATCAGTTTTTGAGTGGCATAAGAGATTCATGGAAGGTAGAGAGTCTGTGAGGGATGATGAGAGCTGTGGAAGGAGTAAGGAAGTCAGAACACCATAGCTGATAGGCCAAACGGTTAGGGTTAGGGTTACTATGTTGAAATTTTAAGGCAGTTCAGGCAGAGATTCCTAGGGAAGAGGCCAGCAGTCTTAAATCGGGACAGTGGCAATTCCAGCAGGACAATACACCAGTCCACAACTCCATCCTTGTCACAGACTATTTGACGAAGATGGGCATCAAGACAGTTTCTCACCCTCCCTATAGTCCAGACCTTACTCCCTGTGACTTTTGGTTATTCGCTAAGCTCTGAGGCTGTCGTTATGATACAATTGAGGAGATGAAAGAGGCTGTGACGAAGGTGATTGACACGCTCACAGAAGAGGACTTCCATGGAGCCTTCCAGAAGTTGTGGGAACGGTACAACAAGTGCATTGCAGCCGGAGGAGATTACTTCGAAGGGGGTTAGAGTTTCATGTGTGTACTATCAATAAAAGTCCCCATACGAAAAAAGTCTGTAAACTTATTTAATGATCCTCGTAATTACATCTATGGAGTCAAAAGTACAGAGAGAAGAAAAAAAACAACCCCCCCCTAGGAAACAGAAATGTGAAGAAATATAACTGTATGGATATTTCAGTTGACAAATTGATGAGATTGCATGTGAGAAGGCATGAACATGACTAAGAGAAGGAAATCGCAAGGGAGAAATCAAATATCTTCTAATAGTTACATAAAACAACACCATAATGAGCTGTTATGCTCAAGCGAAAATTTATAATACGCAACAGTGACATCATCATCATCATCATCATGTCACGCTATCAACACGGATATTTCTGACTCTCTCTCGCCACCCTTCCCTATCGTCCATTGCTTTTGGCAGGTTATCAGGGCTACATCCAGTATCGGCACAGAGCTGCTGTATCTATGTTCGAGCTGGGCGTCCTACTTTTGCTCGTCCCGGTGAAGGGGTCCACAGGAGTATATCACTTACGAGCTCGTCCCTACTTCTCCAGCAGTGTCCCCTATGTCTGGTTTGTCTAATTTTGATAGTTTTCGAGACGGGTGGTCGGTGGCCGTACAGTTGCTGTTTTGTTGGATGCTGTCTCCAGGACTTTTTCAATATTACTCGCAGAATTCTTGTGTAATAGCCGTCAGGTTTTTTCTCCATATGTTTTGTAGCAACAGTGTAAGTGTAGGTTATGTGGAGAAAAAGATGAAACGATTACTGGTATAGTGAATATAGCAAACTGACACAAAAGAAGTGTTGGGTGGGAAAGATGACACACTGAAAATTGTGCAAGAGATTGAATTTTTACCATAATACGAATTGATATATGCACAAATACGAATCCATCCTAAAGAATTAGGCACATAATTATGTGCCTAATTCTTTAGGATGGATTCGTATTTGTGCATATATCAATTCGTATTATGGTAAAAATTCAATCTCATCTGGGATTTTGAGATATAAATGGATAACCCACTCCCGGCCAATGACCCGACAAAGTGGTAATTAATAAAAAAGAGAGAGAACTTGACATCTAGTGGACTAAGATAATCCGTCGGACGACAGAGGAAAAAATTAAAGAAGGGGAAAAGATCGAATAATACTTGGACCTTGCCGGAGAACTAAAAAAGCTATAGAACTTGAGAGTAATGGAGATATCAATTGTAATTGGCGCCCTTTGAACGTTTGCCGAAAAACTTGGGAAAAAGACTGGAGGATTTGAAAATCAAAGGAAAAATCAAGACCAGCCGAACCAGAGACCTGAGAGGACTTGCTGTTAGACTCAAGTGAAAGACAACGGCTGATACTAATGTGGAAAACTCGCAAGGTGTGAAATAATGATAATATATATATATATATATATATATATGTGTGTGTGTGTGTGTGTGTGTGTGTGTGTGTATATATATATATATATACATGTATACATATATATATATATACATGTATATATATATGTGTGTGTGTGTGTGCATGTTTTGCAATCGTTTCCAAAGTCAGTCAATGTTAATAGTAAGGAAAGATAATTTTTATAATGGTCATCTGAGCAGTTATCCTAAGCTTTTAGAAAAATGACTCTTATTTAACTATATTATCAGAAACTGTCTGGGTCATATCTGGGAAGATTCTAAACTGTACTTAAACATCTGGTTCACTGTTTTTTGTTTGATGAAATCTGTCTCTCAGACATTTTGTTTTATTATCCAACGTGCTGGAAAAAGTTGTCTGTCTTACACCCAGCCTTACTAAATCACTAACTTGGTAATCATTATGAGAGGAAGACGACAATCTCTCTCTCTCTCTCTCTCTCTCTCTCTCTCTCAATACACATATATATATATATGGGAAAAACTTTAAATAAATCAGATCGTACAAAAATGTATGGAGATAAAATAAAAACACCAGGTCTTCGGAGTAGGACTCAATTAATTGAAATACTTGCCAACGTTTCGACTTTCATCAGCGGAAGTCGAACACGCTTACTTGGAGGTTGCACCCCAGCACTTAAGCCATTTCCAAACGGCAACCTCTGGTGGTGTAATGGTTAGCAAGCTCGACTAGCAAACCTACACGAGTGAGTTCGAGTCTCATTGGGTGCCCCTTTCATATGGCCTTGTGCCACATCTAAGCAAAAAGCTTAGTAAATTTCCATTTCCCAACGGCAACTACCCCGTTCTTTGAATATCAACAATCATCGTGAGATTTAATTAAAGCGACTCTATGTTCTTAATTTTCAACAATTATCTTCTTACATATCATATGGAAAGTAAATGAGTTTTTCTTAGTTTTCTTTATAAGTTTAATTGAAGAAAGTCTGCAAGGGATACTTATGGTCAGTGGCGTTTCTTCTAAATCTACAAGGGGGAAGGCAACGATTTATAAAGATATTTACAAAATGAAGGCATTCCGAGTGTAAGGGAAATGGAATCGGCAACTCCGGTTGAAATTGTAGATGAGGCTGCTTACGTTTCACTTGAAACAAATACTGTTAGAAAAGAGACGAATTCACATGAAACATTCTCTCGCCGCTAGAAGTAAATTGTGGGGTTGACTGGGCTCTTCAATCTTAGCAAGGTAACAGGGAGCAGAACGTAACATCGTTGTAAGCAAGTTCCGATTCCAGTGGTGCTATTACATTTATTTTCAGATTAATATCCTTGGGGAAAGTACGAAACCGCAAATCCCCCCTCCGTGTCCATTTGCTACGACCATTGCACCACGAGCACACCTTGCAGTAAGCCAGTTTAAACTCTAGTTGCACACTATTAGGTTCACTTTTAGACAAATATCCTTGTGTAATATACTAGCTTAGCTTGCGACAGCGTGCCATGGTCGAACTTAGCAGGTTCAATGCGGTCGCAAGATAATATCAACAAAGAGGGTCACAGGAAAGGAGGATGGGTGAAGAAAATAATTTATTTCCTATGGATAGAATAACAGATATTTCCGTTCGTAGATAAGATTAACAAATTACCGGAAAAACAGAAGTATGTAAGTTCCGATAACCAGCCAGAAATAGAAAAATACGTGAAGCGAAGACGAAATTCATACTTCCGCATGGGACTTGGAAAGACAATATTAGGTCAGTAATTTTGGACTGAAGACAGAGGCCCGCTGGTCACTCAAGCAGACCTGTCAGCTCCTCGTGTATGTTCTCCGGCCATCGCACTACTTCACAAAAAGGCTCCCGCCACAAAAAAAAAGATACGTGCTAACTCTCTCTAACGGTATTCCTATTACACACAATCGTCGGGAGGTGCCCGTAGTGTAATGGTTATCGTCACAGGATATGGAAACGGCGATACGAGTTCAATTCCTGGACAAGACTGATTGCATTTCACATAGCACTAATACCCTTGGGAAAGGTATGAATCCAATTACTCTCCCTCCAGCTATGGGTAAATAGTAGGGCAGACTAGGTTCTTCAGCCTTGGTGAGGCAACTAGTCTAGGAGAAGGAAAACTCTGAATTCAAACCTCTTAAACTCCGCTTAAAAAATGGACCTTGTATCATATCCTGCCCGAGCGGAGGGGTTGGGTAAATAGGATTATACACAATCGTCACCGTCGAAGAATAAAAATATAAATTATGTTTTTATATATCTACGAGTCCTTCGTTGATTGTCTATCGGTTTAATATACGACACTTGGGAAAGCTATGAATCTTTTATTCCTCAAGCTGTGGTTTAGATAGAACCTTTACAGTTATTCTCCAAGAATGGATTTGGCATAAAATAGCCCATGAAGTTGAAATGCAATCAAACAAAGAAACCAGAAAGCTGAACACCTTAACCTTGCTTGAGGGGGAGTGGTTTGATAAATACATAATCGATGATATGGAAAAACTGTTCCCCTATGACTTACCACTTACATCTATTTATCAAAATTATTGTAACAACCAAATTATCCTGGGATTCGGTGTGCTTCATCCTTATAAATAAAAAAGCGGGTAAATAGTCTAAGTTGGAAAGATCCAAAATACAGAATATCCGACTCAGCATTGTTTTTGTTTTGATCTGTCTTTTATCCGCTATAATTCAATGTTCCTATTTCTGTAATAGCCATTACACAACTCTTACCTACTATCTTAGTAACTGTCAAGAGATGCAGCTGCTTCACTTTTCTAGGTGAGCGAAACAATTCATGGAGGCGTAACGGCAATCGTCGTTGGAAATGGAAATGTCAAGTCGAGTTCATTGCCTATTTGAAGATGTTTGCATTTCGTATGGCACTAATCTAATACCCTTCGGAAAGGTATTCATCTTCAAGTTGTGTGTAAATAGAAGAGCCGATGGGGTTCTTTACCCTCGGTGTTCTTTACCCTCTTTACCTTCTGTGGCATTTTTTCCAAGTTTAAAACACAATTTTATTACATATCGTTCTTCTAAAGTGTCCTCACGTGTAGATTGCGTTTTTGAAATTCACCAGCTGTGACAATCAGGTTTTAGTAGGGTGTATTCCAATTGCTGCAGTAGCTGTTCATTTGAACCTGAAATCATAAAAATTGGTCAGTCATTTCATAAGATGTATATCAATAACATACTGAATTTTCAAGGGTCTAAGACAATTTTGAATGCCTGTACAAAAAAGTCTGGAAACTTATTGTATTCACCACCTATGTTTATATATATGTAAAAAAAATCTCTCAGAACGTGTTTTTTCTCTTAAGTCATCGTTGCGGGGACCAGTTGGTATATATATATATATATACTTTACGTTTCTTCGATTCTAAAAGGCAACTCAGAAATTATTGAAGGCACCACGTATATTTATATATATCTAAAACAAAAATCTCTCGGAACGTGTTTTTTCTCTCAAGTCATCGTTGTGGGGACCAGTTGGTATATATATATATATATATATATATAAATATATATATATATATATATATATATATATATATATATATATATATACTTTACGTTTCTTCGATTCTAAAAGGCAACTCAGAAAATACGACTAAAATATTCCACCGAATAATTTGCCATTTAAAATACTGACGAGATAATGGCTTTATCTCTACGAGAGAAAGTCCATCATTTTTCTATTGGCATGTAAAATTCTTCAAGAAGATTTTTTTTAATATGGGTTACAGGCCATCCCCCGATGTTACCTGGAACATTATGGTAAAACTCGGCAAGAAGGTTAAGTAAGTGCTGAAAGGTCAAATAAGTATAGAAATCAAATAGAACTATTATTAGCAGGGACGCTTTCTTCATTGTTGGTTGGGTGTCCTGCTGCTTATTGTCAGGAGTGACTGAAACATTTACTCTTAAAATTGATGTGGTAACCTTAATTCATTCAGAAAACAAATAAAATTGGCTTCCTCCCAGCGACGAAGGGTGTGTACTTGATTTTCCTGAAAGAAGAAAAATAATCTGTGAAATCATTCAAAGAATATACGCACTCCTTGAAAGTATTCTTTAGAAGAATACTGAATGTTGATGCCATGTTGACTGTTGATGCCATGCTGCAAACATACAAAATGCTATTGTGAACAAAGAAGAATAAAAGATCTAGTTAACTTGATGTGTAAATTGTTCTTTATGTCCATTGGTGAGTCAGTTTTGAAGCTCTAAAGAGTATACAGTACTCATCTATAAATATTACTCCCGGGTCAATTCTGACCTGGAGTATTGGATAGGAATATCTGAAAACATTATTTAGTGAAAACGAACAATTATCAACTTTAAACAGGTATTGTTACTTAAAAATATATATTTCGATATATGAATTATTATTATCAAATAGACAGAATGGGGCCAAATTATTTGTATTAGATTGGAATACATTCTATATAACCGCCGGCAAACAAATGATTATTATATACAAATAAAAAGTGAGTTTTAAAAGGAATTACAATGGAAGGTTCGAAATATAAAGTTATGATTATACTCAAGAATTTACAAAAAAATCCCAATCAAATAAAGCACACACACACACACATACACACACATTTATTTTTCTTTTTATCGATTGGGTCTTTCAAAAAAGTTCATATCATTTGAGATGTACAGCTTGATCGAGAAAAATTACTTGGAGTTTCACTTTAACAACTTGACCAATTCCCGTTCAAATGATATCAAATTTTGACTGCCTGTGTAGAAATAGCTCAAAATTTTATTTTTAATGTTTGAGTGCATTTTTCTTTCAAGTGAATGATATTTCTATCCCAAAAAAGAAAAAAAATAGCATAAAACATTAGAAATAGAACGTGGAGTTATTTCTTCAAATTCTGTAGAAATCTAAGATCATTTGAACAAGAATTGGTCGAATTATTTGATTACGAAATGATATCTTTTCTGAAAGACAGACAGGCACACACACACACACACGCCGGCGCGCAAGCACACACACACACACACACACACACACACACTTACACACACACATACGCCGGCGCGCAGGCACACACACACACACAAACGCCGGCGCGCAAGCACACACACAGACACACACATACGCCGGCACGCAGGCACACACACACGTATATATATATATATATATATATATTCGGAACAGTCTACTGGTATTGCCCTTAGCGATTGCAATTCTCACTCGGTCCATGCACAACTAACAGTTTGGTCTTTGATTACAGTTAACAATATAGAACATGTGAGTGAATTCAAAATCTATTCTTTTCTCCACTCTTTTCATAAGTCAGGGATTGTTACTCAATTTCTTTATCACTCAAGGCAGAACATATATATATATATATATATATATATATATACCTACTGGGAAAAATTCTTTTCTTTTGATGCTTTGTCACGAGTTAGTAGCCAGGTTCTTCAAACATATAACTTCTTCATAAGTCTGAACGGAAAATTTGAAGTGCAGAGGCAAAATCGCCGGGTATATATGACATCAGCTTGTTATCCTTGCACAAAGAGAGTTACAATTTTATGTAATGATGACAAAACTATTCAGTATTGAATATATTCAAATCATATCCATACTGCCTCAATGTATTCTTGCAAATTTTTCCTTATTCAAAAACCGAAGGTATATAGATGAATACATACAGAATACAGTGGAAAGCTAAAGAAAATTAAACAAGACGTGAATTGTGAAAGTATGTATTTACCCTTTCCGCCATCAACAAAATGTGAGACAAAATAAGTTTGATAAGTGGAGCACAGCGGGTTTGAATTATTGTTGTTTAAAATAGAATAAGCAACTCAAGTTCAAATACTGATCGAAGCTACTTGTGTTTCACTTCATGCTAATGCCCTTTGGAAAGGTATATATACATATCTTACAATTTACCAACTATGTGTAGAGAGTAGGACAGATTGAGTTATCAGGCCATGGAGAAGGAAATCACTGAATTCAAATCATCTATTCTCTTAAAATTTGATATTCTGTTAAATCCTGTTCGTAGCGTAAAAACAGCGGGGCAAGTACATACGCGATACTTTGTAAACACGTCTTTTTTGACGTTCATGAAACCCATTGTACTGACACACACACACACACACACACACACACACACACACGTATATATATATATATATATATGTGTGTGTGTGTGTGTATGTGTGTGTGTGCAAGACTCTGTGTATATGTGGTTTGCTATATTTATTAACAGATAGCACCCAACGTTGGCGAAACACTGTCAGTCAAAAAGAGTCGGTAGCTCTGTGAATACACTATTTAGATTAAGATTTCTCTCTCTCTCTCTCTCTCTCTCTCTTCCTATATATATAAAAATATATGTATGCGTGTGTTTTTTTGTGTCTGTGTATGTTTATTTGTATGTGTGTACGTGTGTGTGTATGTTTATTTGTGTGCATGTGCATGTATGCGTGTTTTGTGTAGTTGAGGGTGACCCGAAGGCTCCCTTTACGATAGCTACTGCACCAAGGTGTATGGGAGGGCGCTACTCCTTGTGTACCATGTGTATATGTCTGTTTGTGTGCGCGTGTGTGTGTGTGTGTATTTACCAACACTTCCGCAGGTGCATGATTCTACACAAGGTCAATTACTTGAGCGGAGTTTAACTGGTTTGGATTCAGAGTATTCGTTCTCCTAGATTAGTTGCCCTACCAAGTTTAAAGAACCAAGTCGGCCCTATCATTTACCTATAGCTGCAGGTAGAAAAGTTGGATATATACCTTTCCAGAGTGTATTAACGCTATGAGAAATTCAGACAACCTCGCCTAGGATCTGAACCATGATTTCCGTGTGTATTTTCTACAACGATAACCAATTCACCAAGAACGTCTCCATTATATATATATATATATATATATATATATATATATTGGTCTTGTGTGTAGAGTGTTCACGCCATTGGCCTGGGAGACCGGCGTTCGATCCCATACCAAAGACTCAAAAAATTGTGCTTGATACCTCTTTGCTTAAGACTCAGCACTATAAGGAACGTATCAAGGGTAAAGTGGAGCCATCCAGGAGTAGCGTCCACCCCTTCACCTCGGTGTAGTAGCAATTAATAAGGGAGCCTTCAGTTCGCTTTTGACTATGGTCGCCACCTTATATATATTTATATATATAACGAGATAGATAGATAGATAGATAGAGAGAGAGAGAGAGAGAGAGAGAGAGAGAGAGAGAGAAGCAAAAGGGATAAGACTAATGCGAATATTCCTTTGAAGTTATTTATTTTTTTATTCTTTTCAACTTCTTTCGTGTTGAGCGAGTTCAAAATCTAGTCATGCTATTATATTCATTTTCGTACTAATACTGTTAGGGAAATGCATGAACTTCCTCTTCCCGCTAACTGTGTGTTAAATACTGTTCTTCTATAAGAATGTATTAAATACTGTTTTTCTACAAAAATAGCTTTGGTATTGAATAACCCACATGGGAGTATTCCTTAGAAGTAAAGAACGCAAATAAAAACATCTAACATACAAAATCTAAAACATCTTTATGATGTTCACCGTATGACTTATCTTGTTTGTTTGGGTTAAATGGCATAGCAACCTTTGTAGATTATTTAATGCCAAATCCATGTTTATACAACAAGCAATTCTATTTCAAACAATTCCGTTTAGCATAAGTACACAGTTTAATTGTCAAAAACATTTCTTTTTCAAGCTATTCAGTTTAGTCAAACAGCTCTATTTAAAACAATTCAATTAATATGAGTATAGTTTTTGATTACACACAGTTAAATGTCAAAACAATTCTTTTTCAAACAATTCAGTTTAGCGTAAGTACAGTTTCAAGGTCAAAAACAGTTCCATTTCAAACAGTTCATCTTAGCATAAGTACGCAGTTTAAGTGTCAAAATAGATCTATTTCAAGCAATTCAGTTTAGCATCAGTTAACAGTTTTGTTCTCTTTGACTCATAAATAGGATCCTATCAGGTGCTACCACTCCGGGCCAGTGTAGATCTGGGAGCGATGGCAAAGTCGGGGTACTCTGCCTTCCCCAAAGCTCCAGCATTACTGGAACATCACCATCAGATTGTTTAGTGTAATATCCAGAATACTCATTTGAGTGGGGGGTTCTTACCCCTCTGGAAAGAAGCAGTCGGTGTTTTCTACAGCCCCAGCCGACTGGGCAATGTGGTTTATCTAAATAACCCACAAAGGTTGATATGCCATTAAAAAAGAAACAAATCCGGGCAATCTCTACAATGAAATGAAATAACATTTTAAGACAAAAATATAAAGTGACGTTTTTGAAAAACTAAAGGTAGAAATATTTTTAGAATCCAGTAGAAGGAGCTGCTGATTTGATGAAGGAGAAATTCCGACAATACCCGTAGCATCTTTCGATATTTTGGGCTTGAAATGAATATTTTATTGCTTCATTTGAATTCATTACCTATTATTGTAGTTTTTGAATAATAACATTAATATGAATAATTCAATAATACATGAAGAAATTATATTTCAATGGGGTAAACTTTTTCGAATCAATTAAAATTTGTTTGCAAAGTTATACACAAAGGTTAATATTATAAACGCAAACATCTCTTATGCATATTGTAAATTAATAATCTTTTTGTCGTATGAGTTTATAGGAGTGTTATTTGATTACTCTTAATATATATATACATATATATATAGTTTCATCTGTTAATGGATTTTAACCAACTTTTCATAAAAGGATCAGCCGAGTCGGCTTGAAGCGTAGAATACATCGGCAGCATCTCTTCATAGGAGTTGGAGCACCTCAATGAGTGCCTTTGATATGACACCTGATTAAAAGGTTCCAGTCCAGGAGCTTTGGGGAATGTGGAGTACCCCCTATTGCTATAGCTTCCAGGTACACTCTGTCCCGAAATGTTGGTGAGGGAACCTATCGATAGGTCAATAAGAAATAGCTTTTCACTTACTATACTTGAAAGCATTTAACTGTGGGGAAACAAAAGACTGAAGTGAAACTAAATTAGTTTTACATTGCAATAACTGGAAGCATTCATCTCTGTGCAAGCGAATAAAAAATGTCAAACAGAATTATTTGTGTTAGATAGAAATAATTGAAACTGTCTAACTGCATATAAACAAATGAATTCTGGCTCGTTAAACATATTACCTCGAGAATGTTCACTTACAAATTATATATATATATATATATATACGAGGTGCATACGATAAGTTTCCAGTCTTTTTTCGTATGGGGGCTTTTATTGATAGTACACACGTAAAACTCTTGTACCCTTCGAAGTAATCTCCTCCGGCTGCAATGCCCTTGTTGTATCGTTCCAACAACTTCTGGAAGGCTCCATGGAAGTTCTCTTGTGTGAGCGTGTCAATGACCTTCGTCACAGCCTCTTTCATCTCCTCAATTGTCTCATAACGACAGCCTCTGAGATAACGGAATAACCCAAAGTCACAGGCAGCAAGGTCTGGACTATTGGGAGGGTGAGGAGCTGTCTTGATGTCCATCTTCGTCAAATAGTCAGTGACAAGTATGGAGTTGTGAACTGGTGCATTGTCCTTCTGGAAATGCCACTGACTCGATTTGAAGAGTGCTGGATGGTTTCAGTCAGGCGGACAAAATGGTTCTAAAAGTTAATCAGATGGATATCGAAAACGAGAGCAGACCGAATTCCATCTGTGCTCTGATTACTGGCTCCTTGTTTACTCAGACTGCTGATGTGAAATTGATGTTGCCAAGAAATATAAAGTAATGTGTGCATATAAAGATGTGCCTGAGTTGTTTTTCCTGTCAATACAGAAGAAATGGAAATATTTCATGTGGCAACAACGAGCAACAACAAAGAGGTCTACATGAAAGAGGCACGAGGTGAAAGATAAGAAAACCGAAGAATAAAATAAGGATATGGACGCTGAGTGATCGTCTAAGTAAACGCTTTCTAACTATTTGTCTTCACCAAAGTCCTGTTAGGTTTCATGCCTGTGTTCAATACAATAATTTACTTGGACAGATGAACTTACACAACTTAAAATGGAGAATTCACCCTGGCGTAGTAGCTAATGTACTGAACTACGACATCCTACCAAACAAGTTCAAACTCAACTCGTTCTATTACGTTCACTTGTGGATTAATACACTTGGGATAAGTGTGAAACCCCTACAGTTATGGGTTAAATAGTACCGCTTCTATTGTTCTACAATGAGGGCTTTGGTATTAAATAACCCACGAAGATCAATGTGCCATTAAATAATGAAATGAAACTAAACCTAATCAAATCGGGATATAACATTTGCACCAATTGTTTTCATTATGAGAGTTTAAATTTTTTACTTTGAATGGTTAGCTTTGATATTAATCACGACAGCCAAGGTATTGTGGATGGTCTTGAAAATTTCATACATGCTTTGTGCAGATTGTTTACCAGTGTAGTTCAAGATCAACTTTGAAGGAGAAAAAACAATTTGGCATCTTTGAATGTATTCCCATCATCCCTTATAATTAGGTATTGATGGGATCACATGATTCGAAAAGATAGGTTGCATATCGAAAAGCTCTGCTTGGGACTGAAGTAATTGCATACTTTCTTCTCTCTCTCTCTCACTATGCCTCTGTCTCTTTGTCTCTCTGTCTCTCTCTCTATATATATATATCTACTAGCAACAAGAAGTGTGTATTTACCCAATCTTTCCACCATGGGCCGGATGTGACATAAGGTCATTTTTAAGCGGAGTATATCTGTTTTGAATTCAGAGTTATCTTTTTCCTCGACTTGTCACCTTACCACGGCTAAAGAGCTAAGTATAGCCTACTATTTACCCATAACTGGAACAGTTAAAGGCAACAGCATGAACTGAAACGCTAACATCTGAACTTGAGGCACCGATTCTATTTCATACGACTAAGACCATTTATACGAAGTGCAAATCCAAGTAATAATTAAAATTAATGTAAAAAGCAAATGTTTGCAATAAATTTAGAGTGCCCTAATGTTTACAAGTTGATCAGTTTAAAACTAAAAAGACGATTACAAACATTCTTATCACTTTTGCTGAAATTTTCATTTGGTGAAAAAAATTATCAGACAAGAGAAAAATCTTAATAGTCGTATCCATGGCCCACTGATGAATAAGGCCCAGTAAGTCACATTAAAGGCCGATTTATATCAAGCCGATTGAAATTGAAGCTAAAAACAATCAACAGATTGACATGCTTAGGTAATTAAAATTTTAAAGAGGCGTAACTTTTAGATTTACCTTTTTTGAACATAAATAAATAATTTATAAGTTTTAGGAGAATTTATCAGAACCTATTTTAATTTCTAAACATGTTTTCAACACTAAAATGCATGTTTACACTTTTGTTTTAAAAACTAAAACAATAAATAATTAGCAATCAAGAGTGATCTCGCTTGAATGATTTTCAATTGCGTAAGCGATGTTTTGTTTTTTAAACTCCATATTACATATTTTTGCTAACGCATTAATTGCATTTAGATATTGAATTTTAAAGTATTTTTGCGATATTTTTATTTGACAAAAATGGTTAACAAATATGTGGCATTTGGCTATTCTTGTGGATAGAATACTACCAATGAAAAAGTCTCCACATTCTCTTTTCCTCTTGAAGAATCCGATCTTATAGAAAAATGGATAAAATTTGTTCATCAAAATAATTGGTTTCCTACGAAAAATTCAGTTCTTTGCATCAAACGTTTTGAGGATAAATATATTTTGAAAGGTAAGAGAAACAAATTGAATTAGAATTTACAACTAATACCAACAATACATTTAGAAAAAATAATGAGACCATCTCTTTTGCCGACTTAAACAGATTTTAGAAAAACCCCAAAGCAACGACGGATTGAAAAAGATGAATTACAACATTTTATTTTAACTGACACTATACCAGATTTTACCCAATTGATTACGAAATGTATAGACAAATTATAGTAAAATGTATAGTAAAAAATTATGAATCCACGACAAGAGTGTCTGCAGAACAAGTTTTGGGAATATGTTCTCCAAAATATAGTTTTACATGTGAAAAACACATTGAAAAAGGACTTATATTTGCAATAAAAATTGTTGTAAATATATTTTACAACAATAAACAAAATATTTCATCTGATGAAGTTCGAAAGAATACTGTGGAATGTTTTTAAAAAAGGCAAAGGTCCAGAGAAAATCCATTTTAAAGAGAAAATGTTAAGTTCCTTTTACTTACATTTTTGTATTACTGCATTTAAAAAAAAAAATTTGTTTGCCTAAAATATTTTATTATTTTATCATTAATTTTCTGGAAAAAATATTCATGTATCTTTGCACAATTTTAATATTTTTCATATAAAATATACATAAATTGACAATAAAAGAAATCAGCCTGTTAGAAATCAGACTGTAAATGTGACATATGGGGCCATATTTATCAGTGGGCCATGTCACATCAACAGTTCAAAATTTGTTTCGTTGTTAGTATAAATATATCTAAATTTATGTAGTTGTTAGTATTACCAGGTCTGTTTTTTTGTTTTTGTTGTTGTCAGTATTGACGGTTGCAAATTTATTTACTAGTTGGTATCAAAAGGTCTAAATTTATTTTGTTGTTAAAAGTAACTGGTCCGACTTTCTTTTATTGTATTAGGAGGCTGCTTGGTTGGTTGGGTTTTATGGCATGTCAACCGTGAAGGTTATTTAATGCCAAATTCTGTTTATGCATATATATTAAATATATAGGATTTGTAAATACATATTGTAGATAGTATTTTGAAACGAGTCATAAATCATCTTAGCATACAAATTGTTTCGAGTATTGCAATTTAACAGTAACAACTTAATACCAATCATTTGTTTGGTTTGGTTTGGTTTTATGGCATATCAACCATTGTAGGTTATTAAATGCCAAATACTCTTTATGCAAATATATCAAATATATGAGTTGCAAATACATTTTCTTCAAAGCATTTTTGTTGAGGCGGAAATAATGTTTTTGCACCCGGTTAAATGCTTTCAAGTATTCCTAACACGAATAATTCTATTTACAATTAATCATTTCTTTGTGCACGGATAAATGGTTTCAATTGTTGCTATGTAACACTAATAAAACTATTCAACGTCAATCGTTTATTTGCTGATATGGAAGTGGTTACGAGTATTGCTATTTAATACTTATTCTAAAAATACAATTAATACATTTTCACAGGGTCAGATGGTTCCAAGTATTGTTACGCAATACCAATAATTCAATTTAAGGACACAGTTCAAGAGTTTCAACTACTGCTATTAAACACTAATAATTCTATTCGGCATTACTTGTTCGTTTCCTCACAGTTAAATGGTTCCAGATATTACTATATATCAATAACAATTTAATCAAACATCAATTATTTGTTTTAAAATAGTTGAATACTCAAACTTTTCTATTTCTGATAATTCAGTTTAACATAAATCATTTGTTTACACTAAGTTCAAATGTCAAACAATTCTATTTGACCCATAGATAGGACTCTATCAGGTGTTTCCACTCCGGGTAAGAGTGGACCTGGGAACGATGGCAATGATGGGGTAATACACTTTTTTCCAAAAGCTGCAGGACAGGGGCCTCACTATTAAATAGTTTAATGTCATAACAGGACACTCATTGGGGGGGGGTCTTACCTCTCTGCAGAGATGCTGTCGGCGTAATCAACTGCCACAACTGACTGAGCTATGTATCAACTGGTCCAAATTTATTTTGTTGTTCGTATTAACAGGTCTGAATTTATTTTATTGTTAGTATTAATAGTTCCAAATTTATTTTCTTGATGGTATTACCAGGTCCAAATAGACTTCCTTGATAGTATCAACAGGTACAAATCGATTTTGTTGTTAGTATTAAAAGTTTCAAATTGATTTTCTTAATAGTATTACCAGGTCCAAATTAACTTTCTTGATCGTATTAACAGGTCCAAATCCATTTATTTGTTACTAGTATTAAAAGCTCCAAATTTATTTTCGTATCTTTTCAATTTCCGAGATTCTTTTATTATTTGATGACTAGGGTATTTTCAACTACATGAAACTTATCATAACTGCAGTAAGACCGTGAATAATTGTATTTAATTTAGAACTATTTACATCGGGGAAACGTATGAACTCCCGTAATCCGCGAGATATAGGTTAAATAATACTACTAGGTCCATATGCAAAGATATCATTAGCCTTAAATTATTCACTAAGTTTGAAATACCATTAACCAAAGAAACCACATATAAAAATATAACAGAAATTTGAATAATATATTAATAGATGTGAGTGTTTGTATAACTTTTGTGTGTGCGTATATATATATATATATATATATTGAGCACTCTCCATATTATATTGCCCTTGGTTCGACACATACCCACAAAGTGATTTAGTGACAACGAACACTCTTATATATATATATATATATACACACACACACAAAAGTAATGTATATATATATATATATATATATATATATATATATATGTATGTACAAAAGTTATATATATATATATATATATATATATATATATATATATGATCTGAAATACATTTCTAGACACAGAGATTCCTATCATCGTTCTTTTTATATTGCAACTGACTTACTGTTGCTTTCTCGCCGGAAATCAAACTTACACCCGCCGTTTCACATCTAGTTTTAATTCATGTCTCCACGTCGGATTACTTTAAACATCTAAAGACACCGGAAATACTTCGATGCACATATATGCATATGAATGCCCGAACACAAAAACACAAATTATTATCATTTACTTAATATAGTCAGCCAAATATAAAAAAAGAACAAAATATTGTCATATACCATTATCTTGATTGGGCTCTTTTCCAAGGCAGTACGTAAGCAGTACGTTTTCTCATTTAGATACAAGCATGCTTCTAATGGAATAGCCTAATGGAAAAAAATAAGATGAGGATCTAAATCAGTTCTTCTTCAAGTGAAAACATGCAAGTGACTCGTGAAGAGAACGGAGGTTTTAAGAAGCACAAGAGTAATATAATAATCAAGAGATTATTTTTGTTCCGACCAAATCTGTATGACAAAATCTACATCACGAACATTTGGCGCATGATTTCTGCGGTAGAAAATTAACATGTTATTTCCGAGGTTTTACTTGAATTTTACTTGAAAATGATATTGTGTTAAGATCAATTTTTTTTTTCAATCATATCGAGATTTTTGTTTCCCGAAATACATTTCTGACCGCGCCACATCACAGTGGAACAAAGAATAAATGAACTTAATGGTCTTCCAAATATCATAATTTAATAGAGCAGGGCTTCGAGGGAAGTCCCTAGTTTCTTTCCAAGCAAAGAAACAAACAGAAACTCATAGAACATGAAGATCATGGACTTGTTCTTTGTGCCTTCCGGCTGGAAATTCCAAAGCTGATCTCACTGAACCAAACACACCCATCTCATTAAAACTGCAAAGACATTAGCGTCAAGAGATAACAAAAAATAATCACCCTATTCTTATTGCAGTGCCAAGTTCGACCTCTGTTCCCAGTAAATTTGTTAAACAAAAATAGAGGAAGCTTCACGAACCTTTTAAAAAACAACAGCGAGAGAGAGAGAGAGAGAGAGTTAATATGGGAAAGTAAAAAGACATTTACCGGACAATTTTTCTGTGTGTGTGTGTGTGTGTGTGTGTGTGTGTGTGTGTGTGTGTGTGTGTGTGTGTGTGTGTGTGTGTGTGCGTGCGTGGGCGCACTTGTTTAAGTGCTCGTGAGCGTGTGTGTTTGTGTATATACTATCTCCCATGAATAGGTGCATCCGTAAGAATTTATTGATAAAAAAATGTTTAAATTGTTCTAAAACAAAGAACACGAGATTTGATCATTTCTAGTTGAAATTTATACGTTCAAAACTGACATAATTTGTTATAGATTATTATCAAACTCTATAAGCAAAATGTGGAATATGAAGCAGTCAATAAAATTCCCTATATATATATATATATATATATATATATATAAGTATTGTAAAGTAGGCGACTGTAGTCGAGAGTGACCCGAAAACTCCTTTTTATTAGCTACAACACCGGATTGTAGGGGAGGGCACTACTCCTTTGCTTGAATTGCTCCACTTAACCCTTGATACTTGCCTGATAATGCTGAGCGTTAAGCAAGGATATATCAAGTAACATATTTTGAGTCTTTTATATGATACAATCAGGGATTGAACTTTAGTCTCTCGGGCCACTGGCGGACAATCTATCCACTTGGTTATATATATATATATATATATATATATGGCATTTACTTTATATATATATGCATTTGCATAAATATATGTAGAAATATATATATATACATATATATATATATATATATATATATATATATATATATATATATATATAGTGCCAATATTTTTGCATGGATGCACCACATGGACGCTAAAAAATGCTTCGAGAAAGGGCTTGCTGGGAACTACACAAGAATGCAATCAGATATTTTGAACTGATCTTAGGTACGACACCCCTCGTACGGCCATTTACCTCCTATCCCAAGAACCATTTATTTAAGACGAGCAAGACATGCTGAACAATGCTAGAAAAGCAAGGACGATTTCATAAGATACATTCTGTAATGGATCCCTACACATGAATGTGCAAGTGTTGGCCAACCAGCAAGAACTTATTTATATCAGCTTCGTGCGGACACAGGATGTAATTAGGAAGACCTGCCGGGAGCGATGGATGGGGAGAGAGAGAGATAGAGAGATAGGGTGAGAGAGTCAGAGAAATCCATGCTGTCAGCTCGACTTGATGATGATAGTGATTCTCTTCTGGGAGGATATAGGCACATCGCTTAGGCTGTTGTAATCAACTCTTTCATCGGGTGCTTTTATCGTTCTCGGTAACCTTTCAACCAAGACGAGTAAAGTGGTCCGTACTTTAGCAAAAAGATTTCTACCTAGAGAGCCTAAAACTTCACATTACACTTATTTTCTAAATCATCCCCTCTCTACGTGTCTTGAATCAATATATCAACACCAACTATAGTAATAACTCAAAAATAAATTTTTTATAGTTTATACATATTTTTTCTCTTCAGGTACAGAAATCCGATTCATTGGAAAATAAAATGCATTTAAACATTTGATGTAGAATTTTGAGTGGTTTCTACATATGCTATTAAGATCTGAAATCATTTGAATGATAATTGGTCAAGTTATTAGATTATAAAATTATATCAATTTTTCTGAAACACCCTGCATATAACCACTCGGCTGATGAACAATAAATAACGTACACTAAAGTTCACCTCAAACTATAATGATGAAAATTTAATTCGTATTCATGATTATTTGTTTTTCTTAAAAAATAATTAAATTTAGACTATTATTATTAACGAAAAACTCTGATATGACCGAAGAAAACCAAATCTTCATTGTCATTATTAGTTGCCTGGTTGTGTTTCACGGCAGGTTATTTAATGCCAAATCTTGTTTATACATATATTCAATATATATGATTTGTCAACAATTAGTTAATAGACTACATGTTTAAACGAGCGAATTTGTTTTCAGACAGTTAAAAAGTTCCAGGTATTGCAATGTAATACAGGGTGGAACGATAAAATTGTAGTCCTAAAGAAAACAACACTACAGCTTTATTTTAAAACTTTTATTGAAAAAATCAATTCAGGTAACTTGATTATGTAGTAGAGCTAATATCTATTCAATGTAGCCGCCTTCAGCCTCAATCACCGCCTCGATACGGATCCGGAACTAGGAGCATGCCTTTTCCACAAGTGCCGGCGGGAGCTTGGCGAATACTCCGCGGATGGCGGCGATCAGGCTGGCTTTGGTGTTGTAGGAGGTCATGTTGGTGATGTTCTCGACGTATGACCAAACGAAGTAGTCCAGTGGGTTCAGAGCGGGGGAATAGGGGGCCACTGAGAGATGGATACAAAGTCGTAGGCACTCCTTCTGAAGCCAAGCCTGGGTCTCTTTAGACTTGTGGGCCGGCACCGAGTCCTGCTGCCACACCCACGTCTGCCACCGACCACCTGATTGCACCAGGGGATCACCACACTATTCAGCACATCCAGGTATACTTTGGTGTTTACTTTCAAGCCGACTTCGAAGATGTCAGGTGGCATAAAACCACACCAAAGACCATAATCGTAGCCGGAAACTTTGTTTTCATTAGCCTGGGCACCTTGAACCGTCCGGATTTGCATTTTGAGGGTGCTGGCAATGGTCCTGTTATCATAACTTGGATCGATAGAGAGCATGTGTTGTACAGCAGTGCATCTCTGATCTCGCTCGTTGAACATTGTGTCACTTTCAGACATAATAGAAGGTTCCTATCGCTTTTGGGATTTGTACACAAATGGCCAACTAGTAGATGGTCTGCAACCAAAAAAGAAAACCGATTTTCATTAAACGAAAATGGAATCATGTCGTCCTTTCTAGGGCGACAATTTTATCGTTCCACCCTGTACTAATAATTCAGTTAAACATCAGTCATTTGTTTGCACACAGTTAAGTGGTTTTAAGTTTAAAGAATGATTACATTATTCAGTTTGGCTACAAAATAGAACCCTGACAGGTACTACCACTCCGGGTCATAGTGGGCTTGGGAGTAATTTCAATAATCAGGTATTCTATATACCTCAAAGCACCAGAACTGGAGCTTCACCATCAAACGTTTTAGTGTCGTATCCAGGACACTTGTTATTGTTGATTGTGTTGGGAGGTCTTTTTTCTCTGCTGAGATGAAATAAACGTGTTCTACACCCCAGGCGGCTGAGCAGAAAAAGTCAATTTCAGTATTGCCAGGTATTTAGTAGTGTGGGTGTTATTATGCAATTCAATATTTCATTTATAATAACGTTTCTACATTTTGATTTTAATCTAGAAACTGAAGACATTTTTTTTAAATAGGCTTTTTCTGTAAAAGCAAGAAAAATGTTGGCAATACTCAAATTACTTGAAAAGGGATATCGGGTTCGCGATAATCGCTTGAGGTGTCGAAGTTTTCTGATACTTGTGAGTCACAGAGATTTTTGCGACTGGCTACGTTCTTCATCGAATCACAAGATGAGAGATCCTTTATTTCAGGTGCCCTTTGGGTGGGTCAATATAATACGCCGACTGCATCTCTACAGAGCGGCAAGATACTCTCAACAAGTGTCCTGGATGTGACACTAAAGTATCTGGTGGTAGGGCTCCAATCCTGGAGCTTTATGGAAAGTCCAGTATCACGTCATTGCTCTTACTCCTAGGTCCGCCCTGACCCGAAGTGCCAATACTTGTTAGGTTCCATCTATTCGTCAAATAGGACTGTTTGGTCATTTCTCTGTGTACAAACAAATGACTGCTTCTGAATTGTATTGTAAGTATAACATACTAATAATTTGAACCATTTAACCGAGTGCAAACGTATGAGTAATGTTGAATAGAATTATTCGTGTGGAATAGAAATACTTGAAACCGTATAACTGTGTGCAAAAATTGAATAATTAGTATGACATAATAATACTTAGAACCATTTAACAGTGTGCAAGTCAACGGTGTTGAACAGAATTATTAGTGTAAGATAGCAATACTAGAAAACATTAAACTGCGTGCAAACAAATTAGCATTAAAAAATAAAATTATCAACAAACTATTCACTTACAGATCAACCACTTCATGCGTCCTACGTGTCTAGCCACCCAGAAGAGTTGTGATACAACGAAACAGTCTGTTGATGGATATATATATATATATATATATATATATATCCATTTAACTGAGTGCAAGCAAGTGATTAATATTGAATAGCATTATTGATGTTATATAGAAGTACTTGAAACTATCTGCCAACAAATAGAAGTACTTAACTATCTGCCAACAAATGAGGTCTGGCTCGTTTAAAATGTTATCTACAAACTAAGCGTTTGCAAATCGTATATATTTGATATCTTCAAACAAGATTTAGCTCTAAATAACCGAAAAAGTTTGATATGCCCTAAAACATAACAAAAAAAACATTTACTGTTTGTCTCTTGAGTTTTTTTTTTTTTTTTTTTTTTTGTGGGTGGCTGCACCTGATTTTGTAAGTGTGCAAAGAGTAACGAGAGACAGAAGAAGAGAGAGAGAGAAGTAGAGAATGAAAAATAGGGGGGGGGAATGAGAACAAAAACAATGACAGTCAAAGATTGAGTAACATTAATAGAATAAGATAGTGGTCGTCATCGATGCTGACAGACGGATTTTATTATTTATCATTTAATAAATTGCCGCATTTTGTTTAATAAGTAAAGAAAATTCTAGGATTATATAAATGACTCATTACCTTTTTTTTTTTTTTTTTTGACTTGTGGTATTTGTCCTCGAAACATCTACTTTACATTATTTTAGCTGAATTGATTGGAACAGCCGGTGTGTTTAAGTGGACGAAAGAGACATGAGTTCGAATCTGGCAATGCGTTTATCTTTTGTTATTTTTCTATCCACTCTTGTCTCCAATATCTTAGATTGACGATTTAAGTAAGTTGCTATAAAAAGAAAGGATGTAATTATTCAGCTTGACTTTTTAAGTGGATTAAGGCAGATTTGAATCAAGAGTTTTTCTTCTTTTAGACTGGTTGGCTTACTAAGGTTAAAAAAAGCTAAGTCTGTCCTATTATTTTACACATAGCTTGAAAAAGAACTGATGTACTCCTGTTTTTCCAAAGGGCATTAGCACAAAATCAAACACAAACAATTTTATCCAGAATTTGAATTCGGATTACCGATTTCATTTTCAACGACGATAACCATAACGCTAAGTTCATCTCACTGCAAAAAAAGTTTCTCGACATTTATATAAAATATATTCATAAACAAATCAACATTAATGAATTTTTAATTATTCGTCTGAAGATTAATAAATCATTAAAGATTTATTGCTTTTCTGTGAAAATAAAATAGCGAATTAGTCATCAGTATTTGTGCGAACAAAAATTGAAAAGATAATCAGAAAATTTTACTAGATTTACTGATATATAGTATAGAACTTGAGAAATGTGACAATATTTTAAAACAATTTTTAATTCGATTTATGGCATTCGATATTGGGTAATGATTATTGATCAAATAGAAGAAAATTAGTCGTTAAAATTCAAGCGAAACTGAATAAAATTGCTGATTTCATCAATTGCTTTGATACTATCTCGCTTGTTAGTGATTCTCTACAATGGATTTGATATAATTGATTTGTTTAATAAATTCTGTCTTTAGGGATTTATAAAATCTGCATATAATAAAGATACAGGTGTCGTATCTCGTTTGGTTTCTTTATGTAATGGCGTATCAACCTTTAAAAACGAAGTCATCAGTAAAGAAGAACATTTTTAGTACATTTTAACCAATAGCTTGAGCGGACAATTGACTTCATACTTTTCCCGAAGGCATTAGTCCGAAAGTGAAGGTGATTGTGCAAGTGGTGTTCAAACTCGCTTATTTTGAGGTCATAGTTCAGTACTTTAGTCCTTACGCCACATGAACTCAGCTCTTTGTATCTGGATTAATATCTAATTTATTTCTAAACTGGGTTATGTTATATAAACCACATGATTTTCTAAATTATATAAATTATAAACATTATATATTTAAAGGCATCTTTTAGCCGAAGAAAATACCGTTGTGACATCGAGGCTGTATGTATCACCAGCAGAGGTGTCAGACTAAAACAAAAATGTTGTCTTGGATACAATATTAGGTTGCGCCTGATTGCGAGGCTCCATTCAGAAGATATGGGAAGTGTGGAATGTAACATTACAGCACCACTTTCTGAAACTAGTTGACAAGTTCACCTACCTAGGAAGCAGTGTCTCATCAACCGAGGCAGACATCAACACGCGACTAGCAAAGGCATGGACAGCTATCAATAGCCTATTGGTCATATGGAAGTCAGACCTGACCGATAAAATGAAACGCAGTTTCTTCCAAGCAGCGATCGTGTCGATACTGCTATATGGATGCACCACATGGACGCTAACTAAACGTATGGAGAAAAAGCTTGACGGCAACTACACAAGAATGCTGCTAGAAATATTGAACAAGTCCTGGAGGCAGCACCCCACAAAGCAGCAGCTGTACGGCCACCTACATTCCATCACGAGAACTATCAAAGTTAGACAAACCAGATATGCAGGACACGAGCAGGGACGAGCTCATAAGTGATGTTCTCCAATAGACCCCCTCATATGGCCGAACAAAAGCAGGACGACCAGCTCGAACCTACATACAGCAGCTCTTTGAGGATACGGGATGTAACCCTGAGAACCTGCCAGAAGCGATGCACCATAGGGAAGAGTGGCGAGAGAGGGTCAGGGATGTCCATGCTGTTGACGTGCCATGATGATGATGAGTGATATCACTTAAACTATCAGCCTGACCGTGTCAACCTTACTGATAAAAAAAAGGAGTCAAACAGAAAACGCTTCCGTTTATTTCATATGTACAAAATTTATTTGTCGTCAGAATCTGTTCCTAGTAGTCAACCAAAAATTGAGATAGAGAGGAAGAAACTTGTGGCAGCAGAGAAGAGAGCGACAGTGAACAGGGGAAGACGAAAGAGAAGACAGATGACATTTGTTATTTTTCTGCTCGCCAGCTGTTTTTGTAACTGTGTGATTATTTCATGTGACCGCTCTCTCGGCCTTTGTGTCTCCCTCCCTTCTCTTAGAATCAGTCCTTAAATACATATATGTATCCCTAAAAATTATTAATTACGTAATAAATCTTCCTAAAGCGACACTTAACTGCTAAGTCATAAATTTCAATTGATTCTAAAAAATTGTTTATCTTTGAATATTTCGATTCCAAGTATCTTCCAAACATTCCAAATTCGCAAACAAACGTTTATCACTGTATATTTACATTCTTAACTTTTATATTATAAGCAAATGCCTATTCTAATTTTGAATGCTATTATAAAAAGAAAATTTTGCAATTCGTTTTTAAATTCAAAGGTTAACTAAAAAAAGAATTAACTGCTAAAACAATTAATAGAAATCTTTAATTATTTTACAGGAGGACTTCATTAGCATTTATGGGTCAAATAGATCTCTTCAAAGATTATTCGTTTTCAATTGGACTGCAGGAAAAGATGATCAGAAACAAGTCTACAAAAATGTAAACATGAACGTACAATGAACGTGTCTCTCAAAACTCTAGGCATATAGTAACCCTAGACAGCTTGAAATGCCGTTAAACTCAATCGATCTAACTATGAATCGAAGTAAGTTCTTTCGTTGAGAGAATATCAAATGCTTGACTAGCCTGTTGCCGTTTCACTTACGCTGATATATTTGGGAAAGGCATGTATCTATTTCTTTCTCCTCCCTCATCTATTAATTAAAAATTCGATAGACTGAGCTCCTTAGAGAAAGAGAGACTCTGAATTTAAAATGATTGGTTTGGTTTCTTTGTTTAATAGGATATCAACCTTTCTGAATTATGGCCAAGTCGGCAGGGAATACAGAATACAACGATTGCATCTCTACGAAGGGGTAAGACTCCCCAAACGAGTGTCCTGGGTATGAAACGATACAATCTGACAGTGAGGATTCAGTAATGTTGTAGCTTTGGGGAATATGGAGTATCTCTTCATTGCCATCGCTCCCAGGTCGACTCTGTCCCCGGTGAGGAATCAACTAATCGGGTCTAATCTATGAGTCAAATAGAACTAAACTGTATACTTATTCTAAACTGATTGCTTGATATAGAATTGTTTTAACATATAAACTGCGTACTTATGCTAAACTGAATTGTTTGAAACAGAATTGTTTATATGTATAAAAATGGATTTGGAATTAGATAAACTACAATGGTTGATATGCCATAAAACCAAACCTAATGCGGGTGTCCTCGTGGTGTAATGGTTAAAGCGATGTACAGCGGAATTGTAGTAACCGAGTTCGTACTCCAGTCACGTTATTACGTTCACTTTCGGGCAAATACCCCTGGGAAAGGTATGAACCCCCTTATCCTCCCAGCTATGGGTTAAATAGTACCACTACTGTTCTTCAAGGAGAATGGCTTTGGCATTAAACAACCTACAAAGGTTGACATACCATTAAACAAAGAAACCAAACCAAACCAAACCAAATCAAACCTAACAAAACTTTGTGAATTTTTTCATCTCAAAACCATTCTTGTAGAAGGGCACTTGAAGTACTAGTTTGGATGGACAAAGGAGTTTATGCCTCTCCCTATGGTATTAGTCTAAAACTGAACGTAATTTAGAGACTGATATGTTAAGTTGCTTACAATAATCTCACCGTCTAACGTTGTTAGCCAATATGCTGCGTGGACACCGCTTGAGGATTGCTGTTCGGAGAATCTCTGGCAAACCATTGCGCAATTATTGTTATATCATTTGGAAAAATATAGCTGGTTCTACATAAGCTTTCGCCACAAGAAACTAATCAACTGAGTAGTTAGAATTTTCGACTAAGATAGTGGTCGTCATCGATGCTGACAGACGGATTTTATTATTTATCATTTAATAAATTAACGCATTTTGTTTAATAAGTAAAGGAAATTCTAGGATTATATTAATTAATATTTTGCTCTCTTCTCGTTATGACAATTAAACGACGCTGTCATTGATTTTAAGTAATAAATAAGAAAAATATAAAGTGGTTGACCAACGTCTGATATGAAAGCAGATGTATCTCTGAATTCCTCCATACGGAAAAAAAATGCACCCGTTGATAATTATCGACACTGGTTTCGGCAGTGGCGACAGAGTTGTGAATAACAGATTACGTTCTTCACAACACTCAACACACGAAATAAAGAGAGTCTTAATTGATGAAAGATGGGCAACGTGGACAAGATTTTTCTCACAACGATAAAAAATGTGTTCGTCATTGACTCTGCCGATTTTTTTTTTGCGAAATAAAATGAAAAAGAAACGGTAGTGACCATGTGGTAAAAAAACTGAGGAGTTTTTTGTTTGATAATCTTTAAATGAAAAATATGTTAACATTGAGTACATTTAAACTTGATTTAAATTGTCAGTGGTATAACAATTAAGAGTGAACCTTCCAACCAATAAATAACTGTTGCATGCCATATGCTTTTCGAAAAAGTTGGTATCTGTAAAAAGCCAAAAATGGGTTAGTGGAGTGCAGGTTCAACCTCTACTACCACACAAACAGCATCCACCCACCACTCTGTAGAACAATATAACAAAAAAGGATACATTTCTCTTGTTGTTCTCTTACAACTACAGCATATAGGCTGTTTATCAACCCTGATGAAGAGATCATATTTACCCAACCCCTCCGCTCGGGCAGGATATGACACAAGGTCAATTTTTAAGCGGAGTTTAACAGGTTTCAATTCAGAGTTTTCCTTCTCCTAGACTAGTTGCCTCACCAAGGCTGAAGAATTCAGTCTGCCCTACTATTTACCCATAGCTGGAGAGAGAATAATTGGATTCATACCTTTCCCAAGGGTATTAGTGCTATGTGAAATGCAATCAGTCAGGTCCAGGATTTGAAATCGTGTCGCCGTGTCCATATCCTGTGACGATAACCATTACACCACCGCCACTTCCACCCTGATGAAGAGATAAGGTTCTGAAATTAGCAGCAAGATCTCATCAACTAAAATGGACGTGAAAATATGCCAAGACTTCTATTGAGGGGTTATTAATCATTTGGAAATCTGATCTCCGATAAAATAAAACGAGATTTCTTGTAAATTGTGGATGTGTCAATTCTATTGCATGTATGCATAACCAAGATGCTATAAAAAAAACGCATGGAGAAACACTTTAATTGGAAAAACAAAAAAATGCTACGTACTGTTTTGATCAAATCCTAGAAGCAACACCCCAGTAAATGGCAGCTGTATTGCCAGTTACCCGTACCTATCTTAAAAACCATCCAGGTAAGGCGAACAAGACATGCTGAGTACTGCTGATCAACTGAGGACAAACTCATAAGCGACGTTCTATTATGGACTTTAACTCAATTGTCAGCAAGGGCTTACATACATCAGTTCTGTGTTGACACTGGATGCAGCCAAAAAGACCTACCACGAGCCATGAATGATAGGGACAGTGTGTGTGGGAGTGTGTGTGTGTGAGAGAGAGAGAGAGAGTCAAGGAACTCCATGTTACCAGCTTGACTTGATTATAACGATGATGATGATGATGATAATGATGATGTAGTAGGATCGTGTTTTGGTTGTAAAAACTCGTTCTAGTATCACTGTTAATGTCACGTTGTCATCAAGGTTAAGTATACGTTGACTGTAGTCCCAGAAAAAGGGTAAAGATCCCCCAAAGTGAAGGTGTCTTGGGTATGACAAAAAACTGCACTTGATGGAGAGGCTCCAATTCTGAAACACTGGCAATGCCATTACTCCCAGGTCTACTCTGACCGGGATAGTATTACTTGTTAAAGTCCCGTCGATGATTCAGATATATTTAAAAATCCTAAGTATTCAATTGGAATGCTAGATATTATATAACTGCAAATCATTTATATCAAGAATATATAGCACTATAATTGTTTACTAGTATTATTAGTTACTTGAAACGATATAACTGTGAGCAAATAAATCGACTTTTATCGAATAGAAATAATTCCTTCAAACCATACATAAATTATTATTACATTTGGTTTACTTAAAATCATTCAACAGAGAACAACTTATTCGATAGGAATACTTGATATCATGTTGTAGTGTGTAAATTGTTTAGATCCTATAAAAATATTCGATATCATAGAACTGTGCAAAAACTCTTCAGAAACAACAGCCCGAAAAGTTTAAATATGAACATGCAATGAATTTCCTGACCTAAAGGCATAAAATAACCCTTAGTGGGTTGGCATGTCGTTAAAATCAACCAATTAATGCGTCCTAAAGTGTTCTAGTTTCCGTTGTCGTTCATGTTGAAATGAATCGGAATGATTACTTTCAGGGCGTTCCCCTTAGTACAAACACAAAAACAGATGTAACCAATTTTACATTGATAGATAGATAGATAGATAGAGGAAGAAACGAGAACAGAAGGTGAGAAATTCTCATATATACTTAAATATGTTATTTCGATTTGAGAATACAAATCACGTTTAGCTTTCATTTAAAATCGGAATTAGAGAAAACATCTCTAAACATCTTTAAATACTAACATCAAGTCAATTCCAAAAAGTTATTTTTAAAAAGTCATTTCCTTACGGTTTGAGAACTTTAATTTTCTGAAGCCGAAAAGCTGTGAAAGTTAATAAAACCTTCATTTTGAAACAATTTTACACAACGACGCAAATACATAAGCCCTCTCATAAGTATTTGAACTCGTGCAGAATGAGTATTTTATTTTCCGGGATTGCTGAAATAATTAACTATGTTGATTCAAATCCTAAATTCTCTAACGCAAAATAGCCATTTATTGTACATATTTTCTATTTCTTTGGTCGATTCTTTTCCTATTCAAAACCATAAAAGCATGTTGAAATTCTCGCTTCGTTAGGTTGATAGCAAAAGAATTTTTTTTACGCGAAATCTGTTTCTTCTAATGTAAACTTTGGTAAAACTTGAGTAAAATTTGGTTCTTTTAGAGCCATTATCCCATATTACTTGCATAGAAATTCAATCGAAGATTAAATCGTCTTTGGAAATAAAGAAAGAAATGAGAGGAAATTCTTCGGCTAGTTGAAATTCAAGATGATTCCTATTAAGAGTTTGAGTATTTATTCAGTTCTTCATTCATATGCGTAATAATTTGATGCCTTTACACCGAATTCTGACTGGCAATAATTCTAATAATGATCATTTCTTTGCAATGAGCTATATAATATCAAGTATTCGTATTTAATAATAAGATACCTATAGTACATGACAACAAATTGAACATGGCATTTAGTAGCCTTGCAGAAGAATTTGTGATAACTTAAACAAGATAGGTCATGCAGTATTGATATTCTGTGCACCAAAATGGCCCAAACTGCCACTGAAGTCTGTAATGCAAATAAATAAGATAAAAAAAACAAACAATATAGTATTGCAAAACAACTACTGTCATTAGGATCACTGTTAAAGTAAATATACCTGGGTTACTTTCCAAGTTACCATACCAGCAACGCCAAAGAGATGGAGAGACCCCATTTATTTTAGAACGAGATGCACGCAAGTATTGAAGAGGTATATGACAGCAATTGTAGGTCTCCGTCAAGTGGGAGCACTCAATGCAGCGGAAAATCACATTTCAACATTTTTATTTATCTATTTATTCTTTTACTATTTTATTCCTAGTAATCTTTTCAAAACAGTAAACGTTGGTGGACTTTCAATGGAGTCTGAATGACAAGTCTTCTCAAGTCTTCAGAACTCCTCCCAGTATTATGTCCGATTTAAAGAATACAGTAGTTAGCATGATCTCCATTCTTCCTCCAATTTCCAACTGTTCTAATCCCCTTTTCAATCCCGTTTCAAGTGCATTGATTACAATTGGTATCACCGTTAACCTCATATTTCACAGTTTTTAGTTCTGGTAGGATTCAAGTATTTGTCTATATTTTACATTCTTTTATTTCCACTAAACGGTAAGTTCTCTTTTTTTTCTTTTTTGTAATTGGCACAAAATCTGGTCTTCTGACTGAGATTAGGTGATCTCTTTGTATTTAAAAATCTCAAAGAATTGTACGAGGATAATTAAATAAGTTTCCAGACTTTTCTCGTATGGGCTCTTTAATTGATAGTACACACATGAAACTATAGTCCCCTTCTGGGAGGCTCCATGGAAGTCCTCTTGTGTGAGCGTGTCAATGACCTTCGTCACAGCCTCTTTTACCTCCTCAATTGTCTCATAACGACTGCCTCGGAGCTTAGGGAATAACCAAAAGTCACAGGGAGCAACGTCTGGACAATAGGGAGGGTGATCAACTGTCTTGATGTCCATCTTCCTCAAATAGTCTGTGACAAGGATGGAGTGATGGACTGGTGCATTGTCCTGGGGGAAATGCCACTGACTCGATCTGAAGAGTACTGGCCTCTTCCTGAACTCCCTTAAAACCTCAATATAGTAACCCTAACTCTAACTCTAACCCTTTGGCTAATCAACTCTGGCGTGTTGACTTCCTTACTCCTCTCAAACCTCTCATCATCCCTCACAGACTCCCTAGCTTCCTTAAATCTCTTATGCCACTCAATAACTGATGTTCGATTCATGCAAGATGGTCGAAGAGCAGTCTGAAGCATTCTATTGGTTTCTGTAGCATTTTTTCCAAGTTTAAAACAATTTTATTGCATATCATTCTTCTATAATGTCAGATTGCATTTTTGAAATTCCCCAGCTGTGTCAATCCAGCTTTAGTAGGGTGTATTCCAATTGCTGCTGTAGCTGTTCATTTGAAGCTGAAATCATAAAAATTGGTCAGTCATCTCCTAAGATCTATAGCAATAACATAATGGATTTTCAAGAGTCCATACGAAAAGATTCTGGAAACTTATCGTATGCACATCGTATATATATATATATATATATATATATATATATATATATATAATGAACATAGATACTAATAGTGTGATAGATAAATACATAGATAATCAGTAAAGGGATTTGTATAGCAATAACATACTGAATTTTCACGAGTCTACGACAATTTTAAATGCCTGTACAAAAAAGTCTGGAAACTTATTGAAGGCACCACGTATGCGTCTCATTTTTTTGCGCAAATTCTGGTTTGTGCATCTACTGTTTGATACTATGGCCAAAATCAAATCTTTTGCACAATTCCCTTCGGATCACCTTTCACACCAGTGTTGCCTAGTTGGTTGGCAACCGTCGTCAAAGGTGACCCGAAGGCTTCCTTTTCAATAGCTACTTCACCGAGGTGTAGGGAATGCTATTCCTTTCCTTGGATTGCTCCAAGTTACTCTTAATGTATACCTTATAATGCTGACTATAAAGCAAAGATATATCAAGTACCATTTTTTGAGTCTTTGGTATGACTCCACCTGGGACTGAACGCCGGTTTTCCTGGCCATTGCTGAATACTCTAACCATTTTGCTAATAGGCCGGTGTCAGTCTTGCCTAGTCATTTGATATTATTATTATGTAAAAATCATACTTATCATTATTATCATTGTCATTACTTAGTCCTTGGGAGTTTTTCTTATCAGTTTTAGTTGATGGTCTTTCACTGAGGTTTGAGGGACAACAAGTCTCCTTAGGTCTCCAGGACTTTTCTCAGAATTGTGGCCGTTCTCAGTAAGGTAGTTTGGATGGTATCCACTCATCCTCCAATTTCTAAATCCTTCAGTCCCTTTAATAATCCTTTGGTGTCTGTACCAAAGCGCCAATCACGATTGGTATAATTGTCACCTTCATGTTCCATAATTTTTTCAATTCCCTAGCAAGGTGGAGATACTTATCCTTCTTTCCACAATCTTTCACTTTTATTCTGTTGTGAGCCGGGACAATAAAGTCCACAATTTTGCAGGTTTTCTGTTTTTGTTGTTTATTATAAGGTCTGGTCTTCTGACCGAGATTAGGTGATCCATTTGTATATCAAAGTTCCATAGGAGTTCATGTGTGTCATTTTCCGGACATATGCTGGGTTGATCATCTACCATTTGTTCGTATTGTCAAATCTAAATTTCTTGCACAACTCCCAGTGGATCACCTTGCCCACCAGTCGTGTCCAGTCTTATACTCCTTCTGTGCTAATTTGCTTCATTCGCTTATTACGTGATTGATCGTTTCGTCTATATCACCGCATAACCTACAGTTGCTATATTGTTGCGTCTTATCTATTCTTGCTTTGATATGATTGGTTCTCATGGCGTTGTTTTGTGCTACTATTAGGAGAGATTCTGTTTCTCTCTTAAGGTTTCCTTTTTTTATCCACGTCCGGGTTTTCTCGAGTGATATGTCGTTTATTAGTCGTTTAAAGCACCCGTAGAGTTGTTTTACTTCCTATTTTTGTTTTCTAGTTATTGTCATTCTGTTGTTCTTCAAGTTGTCAGGATCATTTCTGTTGGCTGTAATCAGCCTTCCTTCGTGCTTTTCGAGTCGTTGAATCGATGCTTCAAAACTGCCTTTAATGTGGAGACTGAGGGACAGCAAGTCTCCTCAAGTCTCCATGTCTCTTCTTAGTATTCTGAAGGATATCAACAATGCTGTAATTTGAATGGTCTCCACTCGTCCTCTTATTATTTTTATTAATTTTTGTTACTTTTCGGATTATTCATACATGTTTTATCGTTTTTTTTCACTGGAGTCTATTTGACAGTAAATCGACTAGGCCTCTATGACTTCTAATTATTTTCACTGATATTAACATTACTGCATAGTCTCGATTCTTCCCCGATCTCCAATTCCTTCAGTCTCTTTTCCTGTGCAATTTGGAACGATTCCAAGAGCACCAAATGCTTTCATCGTGACTTTCATTATTTTTTAGTTCTCTGGTAAGATTCAATTTTGTTTACCTTTTCGCTTTTTATAATTTACTTAATGTGGCCCTCTGAAACAGCAAAAATCTACATATTCTTTTTTCCTAGTTAATCAATACTATTTATGACCTTGTGGCCGAGACAGGATGATTTGTTTGTATTCTGAAATCCCAGAGAATATTATGCTTCTCATTTTCTAGGAGCGATTCTTGTTTTTGCATATACCATTTTCATCATAGTTTAATTTTATTCTCTTTACAATTCCCAATAGATCACCTTTCCCACTCAATTGATTGTTCTAAAAAAGTAAGCATGATTTTTCTCCTCCTCATCCTTCTCCTCCTCCTCCTTCTTCTTCTTCTTACTATTATTATTGGTATTTTGAGGAGGAAGTTACTTTTCCCGTAAATGAATTTTTGACACACGTGGTTTATAATATCTTACCAAACCTAGCAAATCATGATAGACGAAGCAAAAGAAAAAAAAATGCCTTTTTTTTTCTCCGCAAACACAAAGATGGCCCCATTAGTATCTTCTTAGTGGCTTCCCAAGACTTTTCACGGACGTACGCTATCGTTAGCGCCACGACCGAGGAGGTTGCGAAGTTTATTGTTCTAGTCATAAAAGCCATCAAAATTCCACCCCGGGAAGAAAATATCGACTTTCTCAAAACACATACAAGAGAATAACTACTTTTCTCAGTTCCAGACTGGCAACAGAAAGCAGATCTTGGGAGAAAGTTAAAATTAGCACCACACCTCTCTGATATGGCCATTTTCTCAGCAGTAACCAAGCGAGAGATCACGTGAGAATGAACAGCGCCCTGGGCGGAGTATTGTTGACAAAAATGCATAAATCTAGTCATTCTGATGAACACATTGTAATCCATCAGTTCGTAATACTTTCTAAAAATTTGGACATTTATTTTATCTTAGAAAATAAAAATTATTTGTAAAACAATAGAAGAATAAAAATATATTTTAACACACACACACACACACACACACACACACACACACACACACACACACACACACACACACACATATTTGTATATGTAGTAGATTATCAATCTCTCTCTCTCTCTCTCTCGATATATATATATATATATATATATATATATATATATATATATATATATATATATATATATATATGCTAATATAAGATTGTTGTAACACATTTCTTTGATCGAACACATTAGATTTATCTCTGCATTTTTCAATAAATCGATTTACCATTTACTATCCCTCGTTTAGTTTAATTCTCCTTCCGTTTCAAAACTCTCTCTCTCTCTCTCTCTCTCTCTCTCTCTCTCTCTCTCACACACACACACACACACACTCACACACAGGCACAGACACATGCACACACACATAGATATATATTATACAAAACAGTTTTTGACGAATAATACTTTATTTTGGAAAACGCAAAAGTAAACGGTAAAAATGAAGAACAGATGATAAAAGTTTACAGCAATGACGTGGAAGAATAAGAAGTTGTTATTCTTTCCCTGATATCTCATTTTTATTAGGAAATCTATCTAAAATGTTCTATTTTGAAGAAAAATTAACGTTTTGTTCATTTCCGTCTTGGTAAATACAGCTTCGTCCTCGAAACTTTTAACAGAATAATCTGATCAGTTCCCTCGATAGGATCTCTCTGAAAGTATCCATTAGAAAAAAAAAGCTAATACAAATTTGTACATTGACCAAATCTTTTATTTGGCATGAAGTGTATCATTATAACAAGATTTAAATCGCTTCGATCGTTAAAATAGCTGAAGTCGATTCAGTGTAATAGACAGGTACTGACCTCTAAGGTTATTTGAAAGCTAGTTCTTCGTTGGAGGAGAATAAAATTAGATGACTAGAAGTTTAAAAAATGGATTTTACCTTTCCATCAGTTAGCCTAGATCGGTCGAAAGCTTCACTCCTAATTCCCATCCCTCGTTCAAAGACGCTTCCGGTTCTTTCGGACAGTTTTAGTTTCTTTGTTTAATAGCGTTGCAAGTTTAGGGGGTTATTTAATGTCTAAGCCATCGTTGTTGGTCAGCAGTCATAATATTAACAAATATCAGGTGGGAGAGCTAAGACAGTTTATACCTTTCCAAAAGTGTACGTCATAGCGTGACTGGAATTCGAACTTGCTTACTTCGAGACTGCTGTCCAGCACTTTAGCCATGGAGACTCCGCCTTCTACTGCTGCTTTTGTAAATATATCAAAAGACGTCTAAGATGAATAAAGAAATACATTTCATTATTAATTATCTTTGTAGAGATGAAGATAGAACAGCGCAAAACTGAAACAAAAAGATGCAACATAGAAATCGACCACCGGCTGAAGAGACAAGTTGGCTATCCAACCGTCAGAAAGATCCCGACGATTGTGTATCTATGCTACCGACTATAGAACCTCATTTATTTTGGTATCAACCATTCTCTCGGAAGCAAACATCTTTTTTTCGGTGATATACAACATGTATCGACGTCAGGCAAATTGTAACTGCTCCGCCCTTGACAGTGTATATAATACAGTATGTTTGTCTTCAAGTCTGTTCGTAACCGGGAAAATGTTTGCTTTCTGTATTTATTCAGGACTTTTAGTCGAATATTCCCGCAGATAAGAAAGACCAGTTACTATGAGTAATGAGTGCTTGATGCCACTTATAGTTTCCTTTTGTCTTCGAGCCATTACAGATAGGCGGTGTATGCTCACACACACACACGCACACACACACATACACACACACATACACACACTCGCGCTCGCTCGCTCGTTTGCGCGCGCGCGTTCACAAACACAAGAAGAGAAAGAATATGCTTCTTATTGAAAAGTGTTAATTCATTGACTAAAATTTGGAAAATAAAGCAATATTCAGTTCAATTTATAGGATTGACACTTTTAATGGGTGAGAGTATCTAGTGCTGATTGATATTTAATCAGTCATTTTTGTGTCACTGGTATGGCACTAAACTAAATCTGATGGTGAAGCACCAATTCTGTAGATTAGTGGAATTTAAGGTCCCCCTATTCTTGTCATTGGTGCCAGGTTTACTGAGACATGAAGTGGTATTTTCTGTTAAGATTCAATCAAACAGATCTGAATTAAGGTATATGTGTCTCTGCCTCCCACCAGACAGGACTTGACACAAGGTCAAAGACCCGAAGGTCAGATTATAGTGGGGATTAGGAGACGGGAATATAAGGTACGAGCCGACGCTCGAGCCCTGCTTGTCTATGCTGGTCATCGGCCCACTTAGCGCAATGTGGGCCTGATGAACCAAGCTGGGGCCAGGTACATATGCTTAATTACAGCTTAAACTGGACAGCAAGGTTCAGTGCTATACAAAGATGACAATGGTGTCAATGTTGCAGCTCGCCTATCCGAAGGTGGCCTAGCCGAAATCTGAATTAATAAAGTGTATATCTGTTGAAATTGTTTGTGAAGTTGCTATTTTTTACCCTATATTAAAAGACCTTATTTTTCAAAGTGATTTCGGCATAGAATCACCAAAGAAGGCATCCGTCTATAATCTGACTTTACTTTGCCATATTGCTTTTAAATCTATATTTTAATCTTATTATTTTATGATCATTTAATGCAATGTGATTTTATAAACAATTATAAAAGGGGATATTTTAGAATACAGAATTTTGGTAAAATAATTCATTTAAGATATAATTGTCTTTACAATGTTTTCTTTCTTGATAATATGATTATATGCGTCTTAACAACGCCGAAATGATCCGGATCTTTTCAGTCAGAGGTGGATCATTCCTTCATTCAAATGATTCGTATGTTTTAAAAAGGTCGTATATGAAGGATACATCATTATTGACCATTACACCCAATCATTTGGCTTGATGTACGATAACTAATATCAAGGATCCAGCGATTTTGGTTTTCCAGTTATCAAGAGATTTATTAATGCAAACAATGGACCTCCTGCAGTTTAATTCACCCTACACATTTTTCACTCTCCATTAGTGGGTCTATTTGAACCACTTTCAGATTCCTTAGTCTATTGAGATGTTGCGACGAACAGCAGTAGAAGCTCTGAGCAGAATTTTATGTCAGATGATAAAAAGTTATGCAACACGCTTGAGATATACATTTTCTTAAACAGTGTTGTATCCTTTTAACAAATATCGTTTTTATTCAATCTCTCCAAAGCACAACACAAGTAAAAAAAATAAAGAACTCAAAATAAGCATAAAACGTTAGCAACTAAAAGATGAACAATTTGATGAACAATTTGAATTGTTGAAAATAAGTAAATGAGGCAAATGTCTATACGTAACGAGATCATAAGACATCTGCTTTGATTTCATTTCGTATAATTCTATTTTTATCGGTGGGTCAGTATTTCTGCTAATAGAATATTTTGCTATGAAGACCGACCGATAAAGTCAGAGACACGAAAACTGTGCTAGAATTCTTTCTCTCAAGTTTTGTATCAAATTAAACATGAAGTAACGTAAATGAACTAAAGTATTTTTTGACATATAGAGACCTTTTTAGCTTATGTCTGTTCGATTATGTATGAAACTTATGTCTTCAGTTTTTATTTTCTATGATGTAATAAGACTCTAACGTTTTATGTGCTTGAAAATGCAATAGAAAATTGAAAATATAATTTAGATCAGTTTATTGGTTATAAAACACTGGAAACAAAATAAACATTTATGCAATATCAATATTTTTTATGTTAACTAGAAAATTCGTTACTCATCATGAACATCATCAAGGCGTGCCTACAGCAAGGAATACTATGATTCTCTCTCACTATCAGTCCCTATCGTCCATCGCTCTTATCAAGTCTTCCAGACGGCATCCAGTGTCCGTGCAGAGAGACTGAATCACCGTTTTTGCTGATCGGCCAACACTAGTGTATTCATGATTTGGAGCCCACAGGAAAACTTCGCTTGTGAATTCGTAACGGTTCATAATTATGCTGCTGCTTCTATTTAGTTTGGTGTGCTTTCTTTGTTTAATTGCATAATCACCTTCGTGAGGTATTTAATGCCAATACCATCCTTTTAGAAGAACATCAGTGATACTATATAACCCATACCTGGAGGGATAAGGGGGCTCATAGCTTTCCCAACGGTATTAATCCGAAAGTGAAAGTAATCGCCTGACTGGAGTTCGAACTCAATTACTTCGAGGCCGCAGTCCAGGATTTTAGTCACTCAACCACAGTTGCTCACCCGATTCTCTTTGGCAAGAATTCAAATATTAAAATTAACAATTTCTAATTACTTTTAATCGATAATTTATATAGTCAAAAAATGACTTTTAACTCGTATGCTGACCCTATAAATTAAGATTAAGTTGCAAATTAGCCGGAAAAGTGTTTATTTTTTCATAACTTATATTTCAAGCCTGGTTATCTTTCGATGGCTCTCCACATTAAATGGTTGCTCTTTGAAACAAGTTAACAAATTCACCTACCGAGGAAGTAGTGTCTCATCGACTGAGACATACATCAACACTTAACTAGCAAAGGAATGGACAGTTATCGATAGACAATCGGTCATATGGAAGTCAGACCTGACCGATAGAATAAAACGCAGTTTCTTCAAAGCAGCAGTCGTGTCGATACTGCTATATGGATGCACTACATGGACCCTAACTAAACGTATGGAGAAAAAGCTTGACGGCAACTATACAAGAATGCTTCGAGCAATATTGAACAAGTCCTGGAGGAGGCATCCCACAAAGCAGCAGCTGTACGACCACCGACTACCCATGACGAAAACTATCAAAATTAGACAAACTAGATAGGCAGGACACTGCTGGAGAAGTAGGGACGAGCTCATAAGTTATGTACTCCTGTGGACCCCTTCACATGGACGTGCAAAAGTAGGACGATCAGCTCGAACCTACTCTGTGCCGATACAGGATCTAAGAAGTTTCCGCGTTCTACGTTTTAGGTTAACGATGGCAAATATTTCTACAGATAAAATCATCCTTCAAAGATGTGTTTTATATCTCTCCACATTACTAAACTGTCGGATTTATTATCATTTTTCCCAAATCGCCCAGTAAGTTTTTTTCTTGGTGGAACGTTTATCGTCCTAGGAAATGGACTCGAGATCAAATCCAGGAAGAGGCTGTTTGCATTTTACTTCGTTCAAATACTCTTGAGAAAGGCATAAATCCATTGGTACTCCCTTCAGCTCCGGTTAAATGGCAGGACAAAGATATGAACTAAATTTAATTGGTATGAAAATGATACGAACAATATTTTACAGATATAACATATATACAAACAGTATTTTACATACATAGCAAAGATGTAAACAATATTGTACTGACATGACAACGATATGAACTATATAGTACAGACATGACAGCTATATGAACAGTATTTTTAAGACATGACAAAGATACGAACAAAATTTAACAGACAGGACAAAGACTGGAACGATATTCTAATGGCATTGCAACGATACGTACAATATCTGACTGAAATGACGATATAGTTTTTGATGACATGACAAAGATACAGGGCAAAGATACGAACAATATTCGACATATATTAAAACGATATGATCATAGTTTCACAAACATGACAAACTTGAATGTTATACTACATTTCCATAGAATATAACTTAGGGAGTAAGAGATAAAATATGTTGAACCAGAATGAACCAACGGAAGAATAAAATACGAATTTATAATATTATTGATTGTGGAGAAGAGATTTTAGGCGCAGTAACCGTAAAGATATTGACTAAGAGAGACAGATGGAAAAGACTTTCGAAATAAAGAAATACATTGGCTTTAGGGAATCTTGAATACATTGACCTTTAGCATGATAATAGAAAAAGATAATAACGTGTATAATGTATATATATATATATATATATATATATATATATATATATATATATCCTATTTCACAAACCCTCTAAGTTAGGCGAAAAAGACATGCAGAACAGTACTGGAGAAAGAAAGACAAACGTATAAGCGTCATTCTCTGATGGACACTTACTCACAAACACACAAATGTTGGCAGACCTAAAAGAAGATACATTCAGCAGCTCTGAGCGGACACTGGATTGAGCCTACAAAACCTGCCAAGAACAATGGATGAGAAGGATGGGTTGTGATAGAGGGATTCAGAAAACTCTGAGCTATTGTCACAACTTGATGATGATGAAAATATATTTAGAGAGAGATGCGTTAGTGGAATAATGGTAAGAGTCGTAGGAAATGGACACGGTGACCCGAGTTCAAATCCTGGACGAGGTTATTTGCATTTTACATGGCTCTTGGGAAAAGTATGAATCCAATTATTCTCCTTCCAGCTATCAGTAAATAGTAGGACAGACAAAGCGCTTTAACGTTGATATGGCAACCGGTCTAGAAGAAGGAAATTCTAAATTCAAACTTGCTAAATCCCACTTAAAATTTGACCTTGTGTCACATCTTGCAAGTGTGAAGGGAATAGCACACACACACACACACACGCGCGCATATATATATATATATATATATATATATATGTGTGTGTGTGTGTGTGTGTGGTATCAGCCGTAAATTAGCACAGACTTTCCGACTTAAACTAAACCAAAAATTCCAGAAGTGTATTCTTTCTCATCATTATCCACTCGTGCTGAAAACACAGATTTCCCTGATTCTCTCACTTCGTCTGTCCCGATCATCCATCGCTGCTGGCAGGTCTTCAAAGCAACATCCAGTGTCCACACAGATTTGATGTAGATAAGCTCTTGCTTGTCGGCCTACACTATCACGTTCATATGTAAGGGTCCATAGAAGAACGTTACTTATTAGTTCATCTTGGCTGCCCTAGCAGTTTCCAGCTTGTCAACAAAGAAAAAATCTTCCTAGTGGTTCATAATCCAATTAAAACATATTACGTATTGTTTATTAAGTATTATTATCAAACGCTTCAGCATTGAAACTCTATAACAAATAATAGAAGGGCAACACTTCTGTAACTAAAAATAAAATTGCATAAATCTAGACATTCGGGATGCTCTAATATTTTGAATGTTATACATTTATAGTTTTGATAACTGGGTTTTAATTTTGTAGATTTTGCGAATAAATAATATCTAATAATGTCCGTTTTGTTTCTACAATATTCAATTTCAAATAATAAAATCCTGGTGACATGACAACAACACGAACAGTATTTTCAAGACATGACATATATATGCACAAATTTTTACATACAGAGTAAAGATACAAACTACATTTTATAGACATGGCTCCCATATGATCGGTATTTTTAAAGATATGACGAAGATATGAACGAAATTTGACAGGACAAAGACTTCAGTAATATTTTACAGACATGACAACAATACTAATAATGTTTTTAAGACATGACAAATGTGCGTTTTTATATGACAAATTGTGTTTTTATTTTCATTTTAAATTGAAAGTAATGTACTTATTTATGGTTGATGCAATACACATTTTTATTAGATAATGAACCATTAATCAATATTGAGAACGTATACTTACTTAATGTTTATTGTCTGAATCCTATCCAAAGATAATCGATATATTAACGATATCCATAACGCTTTTTAATTGCCTCAGATAAATAACACACAAAAAGTACAAACACAATATACATCAACTGTTTAAGTTAACTTTTGCATAGACACCAAGTAGATGTGAAACTTGTAGTTTAAAGCTGAAATGAAAGGGTAAAAAGACGGCTGTTATCAGATAGAACAGCTACAAAGAACAAAGCAAGAGAAATATACATAAAAAAACTGAAAAGATTTAAATCACCATCCTGTCTAGATCGAAAGAAGCATATTTAAGTAGAAATAAATTCCTAGACGGAATTGATAAAAAGAAATAAAGTAGAAAAATATTAGCTGGAGATCATGGCTATTTACAATAGCCATGATAAATAACCCGTGCTTCAATACTTGAAGCACGGGTTATTTTTTTTATTTAACTTGATCATATGTAAACGATTTATCGACTTAAACATTTTTGTTTTATTTTGAAATATTTGTTCCTAACAAGGTAATTATGCTTTGTAATTACTTTACTTATTTTTAAAAGTCGGTATACACCTGTTAAAAACTAAACTCTTTCGCTCTTAATATAAAAAGTTACACAAAACAGACGGATTATAAATGTTACTGAAAAGTAGATCTGCAAGATTATGTTCTTAAAGTATTAATAGAATTTTCGAATCTTAGTTCGATGCAAAAACACAAACAAGTCATGTGGAATTGAACTCGCTACATTAGCATTGGTTTGTGATTCTAAAGTACATCATAAATATAAAAAATTTAACCATCCACTTTTTCTAAACCATTGATAAGGCGAAGAGTTTATTTTGTGGGCTTCTGTCCTATATTTCATCGCTAGAAAAACAATGAAGGATTAGTAGATATATGAAAATATAATTTATATTTTTATTCTTCGACGGCGACGATTGTGTGTCGTAGGAATACAGTTAGAGAATGAGTTCGTACATATCCTTCTTCTGTGGCGGGGGTCCTTTTTGTGAAGTAGTGCAACGGCTGGAGAACACACACGAGGAGCTGACAGATCTGCTTGAGTGACCAGCGGGTCTCTCCCTCTGCTTGAAAGACTAGCGGATCTCTCTTCGGTCCAAAATTACAGACTTTATATTGTCTTTTCAAGTCCCATGCGGATATATGAATACCCTCTTTGCCAACTTATTTTACTGTTTATGGCTGGTTATCGGAACTTGCATACTTCCGTTTTTTTTTCCGGTAATTTGTTGGTCTTATCTGCGAATTGAAATATCTGTCACTCTATCTATAGGCAATGAATTATATTCTCGCCATCATGTTTTGTATTTCTCTTTCCAGTGAAAACCACTTTGTTGATGTTATCTTGCGACCGCTTTGAATCTGCAAAGTTCATCGTCACCAGCTAAGCTAGTATATTACACTTCTCATTTATAGTTTTTTTTGTTTGTTTCTTTTAATTTATTTCTGAAAAGCATACAATCTCTTTTGGGCTATTTGATGCCTAAATTTGATTAATTTCTAAAGGTTTGATTATAATCATAACTATCTATATGTAGTCTCGTTTGATAAGGTTTATCTGTTTAACAGCATATCAACTCCTTATGGGTCATCTAATGCCTAAATTTCATTGATTTATAAATGTTTGATTATGGATTATAATTATAACTATTCTAAAAGCAGCTCCCTACAAAATAGCGGCTGCACGGCTACTAACCTACCATCTCGCCAAGAAATGGGAACGAATTCATAAACGACGTTTCCTGGTGGACTCTTACACCTGGGCACGGCAATGTTCTCAGATCCCCGACCCGCAAAAAAAAAAAAACATCCTTCATCAAACGGGTATACAATTGAGCGACTAATATTTTAAAGTGATGATGACGAAATGTCTAGACTATTTCTAGATACCTATACCTCGTTGGGACGTGTCATTACTAATTTGATAAAAATTTGAAGCCAGTTTTTCTATTTTCAGGTAAAATGTAGGATTTTGCAATTTCAAAACAATTCATACTTACCAGTTCTTTGTTTACACGATTTCCTTTTCTCTTAAGCTGAAAATTCATCTCAAGAAATTAAATTTGAGGGCATGGAAGACATCGAAAGAAATCAGATGAAACTGCTTTGAGTATTATGCATAAGACGAAGCCACATTAATTCAATGGAAATTGATCCTTATTCATCTTGAAGCTGCGAAATAGGATATTAAACAAAAAAAAAAAAAAAAGAAAATGAAAAAAAAAAAAGAACAAAGAAGTTTCACACATTTTTCGACCAACAAAAATCAGGTGGAAATAAGTGTGTTGAATTAAGTGGGGAAATAATTTCATTTATTGTTTATTTCTGAGTTGGGAAATAGAACTTCTGCTTTTTATATATGTTACTAAAATTATCGTTAGGTCTGTTTATATTGAAGAAAAATAATAGAACGAGCGTAAAAGAAAAAGTTAAATGAGAAAAAAGAAGAAATAACAGAAAGAGTTTGGGTATGGCTCTTTTCGTTTTTGTTTTTATTTGTTTTTTCGAACAAGAGGCCCCGGAAACATCTCGAGGAATTGGAGCTTTGGAAAAAGCAACAACTCAGATCCTATTCCAAATTTAATTTTATTATTAGAAATAAACAATATTTATCATTTATTTTATTACTATCATTTTGTTTTAAAAGGTAATATTAACCAAACTCGTTTTATGGGTACGCTTGAAGTTTCTCTAAAAGGTTTACACTCTCGAAGCCTCAGCCTCAACTTGAAGTTCTACATCACTCTCCTAATCATTGCTACGATTTTATGAGAAATAAGATCTTTTAATTCATCAGTTGCTTCACTTGATCCTTCAGGTATCTCCAGAAAAATTAATCACAAAGTTAGATCTCGTGAACAAACTGGCTAACAAATGTTTCTAGATTGCAATGAAATAGTCACCGCTTTTTGAGAAAACTTTAATTACAAACGCATGATATCCACCATTTCCCACCATAAAGGTTACTAAGAATTATAACAAGGTACTCCAAACACTCAACCTTCTGTCACAACCAAGTAAAGCTGATCAAATAACAATGATAGCTAAAAAGACATAACAGCTGATGATGATCAAAAATATATCCCCCACTGTTACTAGCAACTGAGTGACAGCAATTTTAAATTCGAGGTAAAATTCTTTCCAACCGTATTTAAGTCTTCTTTGAGTACCGATCTATTCTCCACTTTGAACCGTTAACTTCGGTTCCTATGCAACATTTTCCGCTGAAATTAATCAACCTCCAACAAAATTTATGCATTTAATTCCAAGGGACTATTTTGGTGAAAAATATTTGTTCCCGCCTATCTTGGTTGAGACAATTTCAGTTTAGATACTTTTTGAATACACCTCGTAGATAGAGAGATCTATCTATCTATCTATCTATCTATCTGTCTTTTGTGAGTTAAGAGGACCGTACTGAAGAAAATTAACGTTTCATTCATTGTGCATTTCTGTCTAGGTAAATACAACTACAGTCTCAATATTTTTACATATCATCATCATCATGTCGCGCTGGTAGCACGGATATCCTTGACCCTCTCTCGCCACTCCTCCCTATCATTCATCGCCTTAGGCAGGTCTTCAGGACAACATCCCGTATCCCCACATAGCTGCTGAATGTATGTTCGTGCTGGTCGTCCTACTTTTGCACGGCCATGTGTGGGGGTCCATAAGAGTAGATCTCTTATGAGTTCGTCCCTGATTCTCCAGCAGTGTTCTGCATGTCTGGTTCGTCTAACTTGAATAGTTTTCGTGATAGGAGGCAGGTGGCCGTACAGTTGGTGTCTTGTGGGGTGTTGCCGCCAGGACTTGTTCAGGATTGCACGCAGCATTCTTGTGTAATTGCCGTCTAGCTTCTTCTCCAGCCGTTTTGTTAGCGTCCATGTAGTGCACCCATATAGCAGTAACGATGTGACCGCTGCCTGGAAGAAACTGCGTTTCATTTTATCGGTTAGGTCTGATTTCCATATAATCGATAGCCTATTGATAGCTGTCCATGCTTTCGTTAACCTCGTGTCGATGTCCTTTTCGGTTGATTCGACGCTGCTTCCTAGGTAAGTGAATTTGTCTACTAGTTTAAGAGGGGTCCCGTCTAAAGTGGAGATGTCCCCCATTTGATTATAGCACATATATTCCGTTTTGTGTGCATTAACATAGAGGCCTATGCCTGCGGCTGCTCGTTCCAAACTATGCAGTAGTGTTTCGGCTTGGTCGGGTGTATTTGCCAGTATCGCTATGTCATCGGCGTAGTCGGCGTCGGTAATTGTTTTTGCGAGGTACCTTCTTCTTCTTTTCTTCGTCAGCTCGAAATAGATAATCTATCTATCTATCTATCTATCTATCTATCTATCTATCTATCTATCTATCTATCTATCTAATTTGAAGACGACTATACCGAAGAAAATTAATATTTCACTCATTGTTCATTCCTGTACCGGTGAATATAGCTTTAGTCTCGATACTTTTTAACACACATGTTCTAATCTATCTATCTATCTATCTATCTATCTATCTATTTATCTATCTATCGTGGATTTTGATTGGTCTATTTTCAAGAAGGCAAATGTTTCATTCATGATTCATTCCCTTTCTCGGAGGATACAGCTGCACTCTCAAAAGTTTTAAAAATACTTCGTAGATAGATAGATTGATACTCTGTTCCTATCTATCTATCTATCTATCTATCTATCTATCAAAGGTCATGGGGGCATTTCTAAAGAAAATTAACGTATTCATTCATTATTCATATGTGTCTGAGTAGCTATTGTTTCTGTGTTGAAATATTTCGAATTCATCAAGTATGACAATTAATGTTCTGAAATAAAAACGCTACTGTATGTCATTTCTAACATTTACCAAATTAAGAGAATCAGCTGTCAGGTTACGACTTTAACATATGGTTCATTTTCGAAATTAATTTCAAAACAGAAGATACATAAAAAATAATAAAGATACGGAAATTTTAACAAATTTTAAAGGCTTGAAGTTTCCAGCAAACCAAACCAAATCTGAAGCAGCACATTATGACCAATATATATATATATAAAGAAAAGAAACAAAAAATATATATAAAGAAACGTAAATCGTGGTCTCACATAGTTAAAAAGCTGATTACTACCAGACCTCTTCATCTAAGGGAAATTCATATCTATCCATAAAGATATATTCTAGTCACGAATATAATCTTCAGTGAAACAAGAACAGTAAATATTTCTATTCATTTATTTGTAAGAATGCGTGCAAAAACTTAGGCTTATTTCGTGCTGAATTCTTGAAACAAGACAGCTTTAAGATATAAATGCGGTGATTTTTCTTTTGCAAGTATCTATAAACACGAAATGAACAAATAATGTCTTTCTACATTTCTTTTGTATTTTTAAGTCTTTTTGTTTTATCTCTAAAATTCCATAAATACATGATGATTAAAGTGTTACTTTCTTGTTAAAACGACTCATCTTTTATTTCTGATAACCAGTTGTTCTTCTTAACACAAGAGGGAAATTGTGCTGCATTTTGCTGGTAGAAAAACCATTGCACTTGCTTGTTTTTATGAAATCTAGGAGAAACAAAACACTACATTTTTGCAACTGTCCCCAAAAAAGATTTTTTTAAAAATCGTGAGGAAGAATATTAGCGAGAAAGAAATATTACAATAATGTTGGCCTCATTAATATTTTCGAATAAGCTTGGTACAGTACAGGACAACAAGCTTCTGACACTTGGTGACTATCAAATTCACTGACTTACTAAGTCAACTCTTTGTAAAAAGTACTGGAAAGGTCCTCTTCTGGTAGATGATGATAACTTCGTAGTAGAAATGTTTAAAGGAATTGTGGAATTTTTATTAATTTCGAGGCTTGGCTTGGGCTAGGGTTTCGCGAGTTTTCAGGCCAGTCTCCTTAATGTGATGAAATCACTGTCGACATTTGCTTCTAACCCCTGTTATAGATTAAATGTACGGAGAAAACATTATTACTTATTAGCACGAAGAATGTTTACATCCTCTGACAATAGATGCTGATCCTTCTTTCACTTAAACACTTGAAATATGAGATAAATTAAAAATAAGAGGTGGAACAGGTGTATAAGAGACGAAGTTACGTGATGCCATTCCAGAGGACGTGGGCAGATAATAAAAAGGTATGCGTGATACAAAACGCATAAAAAAAAAAAATACGCACAAGACAAAAAGAATTCAGCGTTTTGCCTACGTGTTTATGATCAGCTATTGTCATTCTTGTACAAACAATCTTTGCCACTCTCTGTCTCTGTCACTGTCTCTCGACGTTCACCTCTTTCTCTCCCTTTTGCATCATTCTGTCTCAGTCTCTGTGTCTCTCTGTGTCTCTCTCCTCATCAGGTTTGGTTTGGTTTATTCGTTTAACGGCATATCAACTCTGTATGGATTATCTAATGCCAAAACCTGTTTTGACTTGCAATTATATGGTCTCAAGTATTTACCTACTTGAAATCATATTTTATTAATAATTTCAAGAAACTACTCTTAGCTATTCTAAATGAAAGTAATTTGAATGAACTTGAATGAAATCAATTATTTTATCAAACATTAAAAATCCTGTTTTATAAGAATTATTTTTTGCACACTATTAAATAGGATGACGTACTCCTATCCATTACCAATAATTTTTCATCCCAGCTATAGGTTAAATAGTACCACTACTGTTCTTCTAGGAGAATAGCTTTGGCATTGAATAACCTACAAATGTCGATATGCCATTAAACAAAGAAACCAAGCCAATAATTTTCAAACACATCTTTTTGACCCATTTATGAGACCCTGGTAGGCACTACTCTTCGACATATATGGATCAGGGAGTAATGGAATTGAAAGTGTCCAGTCTCCAGCGATTCAGAAGTTAGACTTCACAACCGGATGTCGTTTCCGGACCAGGGAGCAATGGCAATGAAGGCGCGCTCTGCATTCCTCAAAGCCCCAGCAACACTGGAACCTCACCATCAGATTGTTTAGTGTCATTGAGATGGGTTTTTTTAAACCCTCTGCAGAGGTGCAGTCGGTGTATTCTATAGCCCCCGCTGACTGGGCAATTTAATGCAAAAGTCATCCTTGTAGAAGATGAACCGTGGTGGTACTATCTAACGCATAGCTGGGGTATAAGGGAGCTAGAGAATGATACATGAAACTGTTTAAAAGTGTGCAAAAAACTATTAGGGAGAAATGATTAATATTGAGAAGAATTATTTGAGTTTGTTAGGAATGCTTGAAACTACTGAACTGTGTGCTAAGAAATGAGCTCTGGCTTGTTTAAAATGTTACCTAGAAACTATTCGTTTACAAATCACACACACACACACACACACACACACACAGACACACACACACACACACATATATATATATATATATATATGTGTGTGTGTGTGTGTGTGTGTGCATATAAAAAGGATTTAGCTTTAGATAACCAGCAAGGGTTAAGGGTTTATAGGCCCTAAAACATAACCAACCATATATAATTATTGATAGATAGATAGATAGATCGAGAGAGAGAGAGAGAAATACTCGGATGAGACACAAGGTTGATTTTTTGGCACAGCAATGCTGGTTTGATACGAAAGTTTTTTTTCTTAGACTAGTTGCCTTACCAGTTCTAAAGAATGCATTGCCCTCTAGTTACTCATAGCTGACAGTAAAACATGTATTCATGCCGTTGAGGGAAAGGAAATGTAAACAGCAGCATACAGGAATTGAACACGGTTCGCCGATTCCATAAACGCGGATCCAGTATGTAAATATGCATGTATGCAAGTATTTCTGTAGGTATAGTAATAAGAAGAAGGCCATAAAATTAAGAAACAATTTCAAATAGGCATTAAGACATAAAAATTTACATATCAGTTTATATATATATATATGTATGTATGTATGTATGTGTGTGTGTGTGTACGTGTGTGTGTGTGTGTGGTTTTTTTTTCATATAAACTTATCTATATTTGTTATAGTCCTGTGATTAAATAAACAGATCGATATCCATATATAATGACTTAACTTGCATTGATCTTTGTTGTAGCAATATAAATCAATATATATTTTCCTCGGCATCTGTTCTGAATAATCCCGTCAACGCGCTTATAAAAACACTGTCCTACAGCATGCCTTCATTAATACCTATTTCTTTTTACGGACAACCAGTTTATGCCTTCATAGCAAAACATGATGCGTTATACCATAATATTTATTATTGTGGCACTTCTTGCCACCACCACCCTTTGTTACAATTACTATCCCTCAAGGCACCATCCCCCCCATCATCACCATCACCATCACCACCATCATTCTATGTCTAATTCCGGGCATTATTATTACTCCAAGAACAAACCAACCCCAGGTAAATCCGTTCATTTATTCTTTTGATACTCGACACATATACATATGTATTGAAAAGAAATATCAATATCGTAGCCAATGAATTTTTATAAGATATCTATTCCAAAAATAAAAAAGAAAGACAATTATGTACTAGTTGAAATACCCGTCTATGCATAGTTAATACCCAGACTTAAATAATTATTTGCTTAATTGAATTTAACGGCGTAACAATCTGTCTATGGTTATTTTATGCCTATATGTTATGATTTGGTTGTGTTTGGTGTTATGGCACATCAATCATTGTAGGTTATTTAATGTTAAATCCATTATATATATATATATATATATATATATATATATATATATATATATATATATATATATATATATATAACAGTTCTATTTCAAACAATTCAGTTTAGTATAGTTTTTTGTTTACACACATTTAAATGTCAAAACATTTCTATTTCAAACAATTCAGTTTAGCCTCAGTACACAAGTTCAGGGTCAAAAACCTGTTCTATTTCAAACTATTCAGTTTAGCGTAAGTACACAGGTTCAATGTCAATTTTTTGTTTACACACAGTTTAATGTAAAAATGCTTCTATTTCAAGCAATTTAGTTTAGCATAAGTTTTGTTTTGTTTGGTTTTACGGCATATCATTCATTGTAGGTTATTAATGTCGAATTCATTTTTATACATATAAACAGTTCTATTTCAAACGGTTCAGTTTAGTATAAGTAAAGTTTTTGTTTTCACAAATTTAAATGTCAAAACAGTTCCATTTGAAAAGGTACAGTTCAGTATAAGTACACAGTTTCAATGTCAAAACGGTTCCATTTCAAACAGTTCAGTTTAGCGTAAGTACACAGTTTAATTATATTTGACCCATAGATAGGACCTTATCAGGTGCTACCATTCTGGGCCAGAGTGAACTTGGGGGCGAGGGCAATGAGGGGTAATCCATATTCCCCAAAGCCCCAGCGTTACTGGAACCTCACCATCAGATTGTTTAGTGTCATATCCTGGAAATTCGTTGAAGTGATATCTTACCTCTCTGCTGAGAAGCAGTCAGTATATTCCACAGCCCCCACTCTCCCAGCCGACTGGACCACTATATGTAATAAAAGTGAATTCATTATTCCTATTTATTAAACGAGGCTTTTTGTATTTCACGCTACACTAACACACTTGTGATTGGTATGAATGCAACTATTATCCTTCCAGCTATGGGCAATTAGTAGGCCAGACTGTTCTCTTTAATATTGATATGGCTACCGATCTAGGGGAAAGAAAATGCGGAATTCAAAACTGATGAATTGACCTTGTGTCGCATTCTCCCGCGAACAGGGGTTCAGTAAATATAAATATCAATATCTTTAGATTTGTATAATTTTTCCTCGGAAAATTATTTTATTTTATTTTATTTTATTTTATTTCATTTATTGTAAATTGTCCCTTCAAATATGAATAATTTTCGAACCAATAACCAATACCTATTATTTGTTGCAACCATTGAAATTTACAATTATGCCAGATGCTTCCAAATATACCATGAAAAATTCCCTTCTCACATCGTTTAAATTTTGACAGCCCAGTCGGTTAGGACTGTAGAATACGCTAACTGTATCTCTGTAGAGGAGTAAAATCACCAATAAGTGTCCTGGATACGGCACAAGACCATCTGATGGTGAGGTTTTCCTACTTGACTTTGGGGAAGTACCCGTTTGTTGCCATTACTCCTAGGTCCTTTCTGACTTTTTGAGTCATTTTGGAATATATCTTCCTTTTCTCGAAGCCATTCAACTATGCGCAAACAATAACTGTTAAATTGAATTATCAGTATTTGATAGCAATACTTGCAACCGTTTAAGTATGTGTAAACGAATGAATAATTTTGAATAGAATTACTGGTGTCAAATAGCAATACTTTAAACGATTTAACTGTGAGCAAATAAGACTATTTATTTTTTAATGTCATATCAACCTTCTTGGGTTATTTAATGCTAAAGCCATCCTTCAAAAAGAACATTAGTAGTACTTTTTAACCCATAGCTGGGAGCCAAAGGGGGGGCCATAAGGGTATTTGTGCGAAAGGGTATATAAAAGCGCGACTGCAGTTGGAACTCGCTTACTACTATCCCGCTGTCCAACGATTTAACTATTATACCATGAGGACATCCCCAAATCTATTTATGTTAGATAGCAATACTTGAATCCATTTGAATGTGTGCAAACAAATGACCTCTGGCTCTTTTGAAATTGTTATCTATAAACATTTTGCTTAAAAATCATATATATTTAATATCCACATCAAAAGAATGACCAACAAGCATTTGTAAGCTATAAAACATAACTAACCACCCAATCAATCTTAAACTTTTAATTTGTGGTCAACTAGTCTCTATCTTCATATAAATAAGAGCATAATCTCATCCTTGTTATTTTTGTCTATGATGATCGTTGATTTTATACCACGTGAAACTTGGAATAACCATATTTACCCAACCCCTCCGCTCGGGCAGGATATGACACAAGGTCAATTTCTAAGCAGAGTTTAACAGGTTTGAATTCAGAGTTTTCCTTCTCCTAGACTAGTTGCCTCACCAAGGCTGAAGAACACAGTCTGTCCTACTATTTACCCATAGCTGGAGTGAGAATAGTTGGATTCATTCCTTTCCCAAGTGCTTTATTAGTGCTATATGAAATGCAATCAGTCTCGTCCAGGATTTGAACTCGTGTCGCCGTGTCCATTTCCTACGTCGATAACCATTACACCTCAAGCACTTGGAATAACAATGATAAATGGTAATAAACTTAACATTTTAGCTTTTAAACCAGCGATATTTCTGCTTTGAGGTATAGAGTGTTTTTTAGATCGTAACTGAAAATCAAATGTTGAACTGTACATATTCTTTTCCTTATATATATATATATATATATATATATCAACAGAGAACACCTTAAACTAATATACATCTGGAGGCTTATGATTTTATGAGATAAGATGCATAATCAGTAAAATTGACCTTGTACAAAGAGAGAGTACATACATCTATTTCTAGTTTCATATATAACATTTTTAATGGATATTTTCTATAGAATATCAAAACTTCTCAATTCTTTAGCGTGCATGCGCGCGCATGCGTGCGTGTGTGTGTGTGTGTGTGTGTGTGTGTGTGTGGTCCCCTAATCAATTTTCTTTTTAAAGGAGCCAAAAAATACGAAAAAATTATAAGTAAATGAAATCTTCTTTTCGATAATAGCTCATACATTTTTTATTTTACGTTTAAGTCTTCTTCTTCTTCTTCTTCTTCTTTGGACAGGTTTCCTCTATTTTCCTTTTTTGAAATCTTTTTCTATTCAAGAATTCGTGATAATCCCATGACGTCTACGAATAAAGTCAATGCAACAACTTCGTTTTCTATTTTGATTCTTTTTTTTAAACCATTCTAACTGTATATTCCTGGGCTTTTTAAAAATTTATTTATTCAGTTTTTTTACGTCTCTTATCCAGAATGATTTTTCTGTTGCTGTAATAATAAGTATGCTCGAGATATCAGCTCTAAAATCATAAAAAAAGTTATTTATTCAATGGATAAAATTTATTTCGAAGAATGACCAGAGAATGTATTAGATTCTTAAATACATTCTTTAAATTACTTATGGAGGCTAGATATCACTAAAAAACATACTAAACATTACCCTGGCAGACAGAACTTTCTTTTTAATATTCGGTGCATAACTCTATTTATTCTAATTATTTCATTTTATTTTTGCAATCGGGTTTTTTTGTATATGCTTCTATAGTATAGAAATTTAAACTTATATCTACTATGGTGTTCCCAGTGATAAAAGATAGAAATATATATTAAACTTTGTTATTAAAATTCATTACTCAAAATATATGAAGATATACGTGGGCTAGTCAAAAAGGAAAGCCACCTGTAGAAACTAAAATTACAATAAAAAGCAATTTCAGCCCAGCCCATTCGACTGAATCTCGGCAGAGGGGTAAAACCCGACGAATATCCTGAATAAACCATCTGATGGTGAGGATTCTATCTCGGAGTTCTGGGGAATGTGGCGCACCCTTTACTTGCTATTACTCCTATGTCCACTCTGACCGGAGTGGTAGCACCTGATAGGGTTCTATCTAAAGATCAAATATAAATGTTTGACATTTAATCTTTGTGAAAACAAATGACTTGTGGTAAATTGAATTGTCAGAAATAGAACTGTTTCATCATTTAACTGTGTGCAAACAAATGACTGATGTTTAATTAAATTAGTGTTACATAGCAATACATGAAACCTCTTCGCTGAGTTCATACTTATGATTAATATTGAATAGAATTATTAGTGATAGATAGCAATAATTGAAACCATTTAACTGTATAGAAAACATTTGCAAATCTAGTGTGCAAACAAATTAGCTGCAACTCATTTAAAAATAAAATTACCGACAAACTGTTCTCATACAAATCACATGAATTGTTGGTGTAGCATATCAATAATTGAAACCATTTAATTTTGTGCAAACAAATAATTAAAGTAAATAGAATTATTCATGTTATATAAAAATACTTGAAACCATTTAACTGTCAGCAAAAAATGACCTCAGACTCGTTTAAAAAAATTATGAAATAAATTGTTTTCAAATTACATTATCATCTGTATGACCAGGACTTGGCATTAAATAACCTACAATAGTTGACATGCCATAAAACCCAACCGAACCAAACCAATTTCTGTAATGAAACACTATTTCCATATAATTACCTCCATTGGTTTTCCATTTTCGTCAATAATTGTCCGAAAGAAATACCCCTGATTAGGAACCTCGAAGCAAATTGAACTCTTTTATAATTGCTTTTTGTTTGGCAATGCTATGATTTACTTCAGGCCATCACAGGTAAATCTAGGTGATATGGGCGTAAAAGTTGAAATCCCCTGAAAATAACATTTTTTTTTTCATTTGTAACTGGCAACAGGCGAATTGGTGCTTGACGCAAAAGAAAAAAAAACATACGAAAAACCAGTCAAATAGTTGTGGATAGATATGTGTCAAGACCATACTATACCAATATTAAGAAGATATAAAGGAAATAGACTGTAAAGAGAAAAATGTTGTCGAAAATAATCCTTTTTCATATCGTTTGGCATACGATATTTATCCATGTTTAGAGAACCTTTATACAAAGACATGGCTCGGCAATGTGCATATGAAAGGATAAGAAAGAGAATTCGAAGACATACATATAGATTGAGAAAATAGGAAATGAAAAAAAAAAAAAAAATGAACACTCTTATTTATAATCACCCGTGGAATTTCCATAGATTCATTAATTTAAAACAAATCTACAGTAGGGATTCAAAAAACAGTTATCTCTCTTAGATCATTCACATATCCGTTAGGGACTGGGTGGTTGTCACATGGCAATCTCAGAAACATCTGTTTCTGTACTTTGAATTGCAGAAATGGTGTCTCAGACCTTACCTAGGAGAGGTAAAGCAACAGGATGATATTATCTACTTTCATCAAGTTATCCTCTTTCTAATTTTTGTACACCTTGTACACTCTGATTGTTCATGGAACAATATGTGCTTTGTGTTATCTATTGGGAAACGTTTGTGTATTCCTTCTTTTAATATCACTTGGTAAGTTTATTCTATTCAAGGTATCTCAGAAAGGAAAAAAGACCGGATGTACGTGGTGCCTTCAATAAGCTTCCTGACTTATTTTGTACAGGTATTTAAAGTTATCGTAGACTCTTGAAAATTCACTATGTTATTGCTATACATCTTATGAGATGACTGATCAATTCTTCTGATTTCAGGTTCAAATCAACAGCTACAGCAGCAATTGGAATACACCCTACTAAAGTCTGATTGTCACAACTGGTGAATTTCAAAAATGCAATCTGGACGTGAGGACACTTTAGAAGAACGATATGCAATAGAATTCAGTTTTAAACTTGGAAAAAATGCCACAGAAACGTATGGAATGCTTCAGACTGCTTTTTAACCATCTTGCATGGATCGAGCATCAGTTTTTGAGTGGCATAAGAAATTCAAGAAAGGCAGGGGGTCTTTGAGGGATGATGAGAGGTTTAGGAGTAGTAAGGAAGTCAATACACCAGCGTTGATTGGCCAAAGGGTTAGGGTTAGGGCTTCTATGTTGCGGTTTTAAGGGAGTTCAGGAAGAGATTCCTGTGGTAGAGGCCAGCCCTCTTCAAATCGGATCAGTGGCATTTCCACCAGGACAATACACCAGTCCACAACTCCATCCTTATCACAGACTATTAGACCAAGATGGCCATCAACACAGTTCCCCACCTGTCCAGACCTTACTCCCTGTGACTTTTGGTTATTCCTTAAGCTCTGAGGCTGTCGTTATGAGACAATTGAGGAGATGAAAGAGGCTGTGATGAAGGTCATTGACACGCCCACACAAGAGGACTTCCATGGGACTTAGCAGAAGTTGTTGGAACGGTAGAACAAGTGCATTGCAGCCGGAGGAGATTACTTCGAAGAGGACTAGAATTTCATGCGTGTACTATCAATAAAAGTGCCCATACGAAAAAATCTGGAAACTTATTCAATGATCCTCGTACTGTGTGAGGCGTGATCAAACGAGGGATAAGCGAATTGTGTTATCATCTAACATATTTTGGGTGTATATTGCTTTAATCTTAGCTTTCTGCGATCATAGCATTTTTTATATGCTTTTGTTTGCTCCTCCTCTTTTTCTGGTCTTCCAGCCGTGAGCACTGAGGAACGAGCGTCAAACACGGAGTAAAGATTAAATCTGAAGTTTTTGGTTCAGCCGGAAAGAATTACGTTGTTAACATTTGACATGCTTCAGCACGTCTGTGGAAATAATGCAATGTCACTCGCACGTGATTTTGTGAGGTACAAAAGGTTCACATGGAGGTGCGTGGAGATGAAAGATAACGCCAGAAGCTGGTGGCCTTCAGCAAGCAGGACTGAGATCACTGTTGAGTGGGTAAGGTAGGTGGTATGCGGTGATCGTCGGTTAACTGCTCGAATGATCGCAAGTCAGTTTAATATGAAAGAGAGCAGTGTTTGGAAGATTATCAGGTAAGATTTTGGCATACAAAAATGATTCCAACGTTGCAGAATGATGATTAGAAGGAGCGCCATATGCAGGTATATCAGAACATTATCAATTTGTTATATAACATATGTCATGGATTTTCGGTTCGTTCCTAGTGACCCCGTGTGCTGTTACGTTGTAATTAGTTAACAGAGAAACACGATCAGGGAACTCGGGTACAACAGATGTGTAACCGGAAGGAGAGCAGAAGGAGATTTAGACAGAGTGCAGAGAATCGCAGTCGAGCGAGGGACACGTAGCCGAGCAGAGGCGTCTCTGACGAGCTTTCAAGAGGGTGCAGGCGTTGGCACCCCTGGTTCTCGGAAGAAGATATGGGAAGAGTATATGTCTCTCCACCCATCTCTTATACATCACAGAAACATCAACCCTTTCGAGAATAAAGTGTGAGAGATATATTTTTATAAAGAAGTGTGTTTTTTTTGTTCATTGAAGTGCGTAAATTATGTTTGATTATGTTTCCGCTTGTATTTCTATGTGGGTATACGACAAATTGTTTTAAGTAGTAATGAAATATGGAGTTTTGATTTTAACCCAAAAACTAAGCGTTAGATCAGTCTGTGAAAGTCTCCGAAGAAAGGAAAATAGCCAAAGTATTATAGATGATCAGCGAGTTCTTTCCTTAGGGGCAGATGGTCAATCAACAAGTTTACAAGAAGATCCTGCGGTATATGTTTTCCTTACTGCATCAGAAGAGACGAGAAAAAGATGATAAATTGCGGCCGCTTCACCACGGCAATGTACCTACTCACAGCGCTCTAACGAGCCGGAAGTTCCTGGGCGAAAGAAAGAGTACCATACTGGAGCTACCACTCTTTATCTTTGATCTAGTTCCGTGCGACTTTTTTCTTTTCTGCAAGATCAAGGGGATCATCAATGTGACTTATTTTAAAAACATGAAGGTTATCAAGAAGGACGTAAGGACGGAGCTGAGTGGTATCCCAGAAGAATGCTTCCTGGAGTGCGCATAGAAGCGTGGCAGAGAATGACGGAAAAGTGCATTAGATTTGGGGGAATTACTTTGCAGAGAAATCCATGTAGTTTGTTGTTTGGAATTGAAATAGATTGTTTTTGACACCAGGCTGTTACTTTTCAGACATATTTCGAATATTAATTTTTTTTATGTGTGATTAGTGTAAGGTGTAATGTGTAATAATTTTGTATTTCCTTCCGTTTTCTCTCAATGTTCGTAAATTACGAGTATAATTTTTCTAACATTAATCTTTGGAGAATGGGAATCATTAAAATATCTACTCTCTTCCTTAGCACTCCAATAATACAAGATATTTCAGCGCATTGTTGGAGAGTTGTCAAAAGGAATTAGACGAAATTGGGTCAAACAGTTTCAAATCAAGTATCTATGGTTTCTTGTCCTTCAACACTTCTTACATTCATCCCATGTGCTCTATCTCTGTTGATGGGGCTTAGAATACACTAGGTTTATCCTCTGCTGAGGGTTAAGAGTTCCCTGACAAAAAAAGGGGATATCTTGGGTATGACATTATTTACCAACCCCTCCGCTCGGGCAGGATATGACACAAGGTCAATTTTTAAGCGGAGTTTAACAGGTTTGAATTCAGAGTTTTCCTTCTCCTAGACTAGTTGCCTAACCAAGGCTGAAGAACCCAGTCTCTCCTACTATTTACCCATAGCTGGAGGGAGAATAATTGGATTCATACCTTTCCCAAGGGTATTAGTGCTATGTGAAATGCAATCAGTATCGTCCAGGATTTGAACTCGTATCGCCGTGTTCATTTCCTACGGCGATAACGACTACACCACGGGCACCTCCAAAAATATCTTGGGTATGACACTAAACTAAATCTGTTGGTAAAGCCCCAGTTCTGGAGAAAGAAAAGTAACCCCTTTATTGCCATTACTCACAGGTCCACTCTGAACCGGAAAGGTAAAACTTGTTAGAGTCCAGTCTATGGGGCAAAAAGATATATTTTAAAATTATTCTTAATTGATTGGACAGTGCGCCCAAAAAAACTTCTCAAGAAATCTACACAAAAATTTTCAAATATGAACACACTGAATACAATTCCCGCACCTTTTGGCGTAAATAAAACCTTTGATGGGTAGACACACCATTATAATCAGTCAATCAAATACTTCTATTTCCCTTGGACTGGTATTTTCCCCACGAAATGACGCTGAATTTATCAAGGTTTGGCTTGGTTAGGGTTTATGGCATATCAACTATTGTAGGTTATTTAATGTCAAATATTTGTATGATTTGTAAACAAAATTTTGTAGAAAACATTTTTAAACGAGCCTGAGCACATATTTTTTGCCCACAGTTAAATGGTTTTAAGTATTGCTATCTAATATGAATAATTCTATTTACTAATGATTATTTATTTACACACAGTTAAATGGTTTTATGTACTGCTGTGTAACGAGAGTAATTTATCATCACTCATTTGTTTGCACACTTTTAAATAGATAGAGATAATAGGTAAGGGATTAGTTTGTTGTGTTTTTTTTCATTTTTACTTTGTGAATGGTCTGAAAGTAACATTCATAAAGTGATTGAGCTTATCTATTGGCACACAGATGTTTTCAAGTAGAGTAGTTATTTATTAAACCTTCTTGATTGATATTGGCAACTTTGCTGTTAGTGTCACCATCCATACTTTCTATACTATAGGATCTTTATAGGGATTATTTTGATCCCTGAGTATTGCACTGTTTGTTCATTTTTATAGGTGATTTTGACTTCGATGTTGATCGGATTGTATCGAATTTGGCTGTTTGAATGCACTTCCTGGTCTTTCATTGTTCACTTTGATGTTCATATATTTTTCGGGCTTGGGCAATGGGAGCTTGCAGTGTTTGTTTACGTTGTTCCAGCTTTTTAGGAGACGGTTTTTAGTAGTCGTATTGGAGACTTATTTAAGAGCTGTTTTGTTGGAGGAGATTTACCACTTTTAGGGGGGGATTCGTGTTTGAGTGATAGGTTCTCTGTGTGATTTTCCTTGGACTGTGACATTGGATTTTTCTTTATTTATAACTTCCTGTCATTAGATTGTGTCTGCTGAAATTCGGCATAGAGTAGTTTTTTTCCAAGTTATCCTGAAACTTTAGCCAGGAATTCGGTTTCTATTGAATCAGCTTCTCTACCTGAGCTCTATATTTGACGTCTTCATTGATTGGGTCCACACCCCAAAGCAACCGCGGTGTAAGTGTTTTCTCCCATGTAGGACCCTACTATTTTCCTTACTTCCAGGAAGGTTATATTTCTCTTTTGTTTTGCTTCGAATATTTTCTTTCTTTTTTATAGACATTACAAGACCTTGAATAAGCCGGATGTTCTTGTCGGCATTTGGGACATCTAATTTCCTTTAAGCAATTTTCTTCCATGTGGCCCAAATCTTTTCACCGCACTTGTCATGTCTGTCGTCCTCTGCAAGCTTCCTTATGGTGTCCAGTGGCGCTAGGACATATCATTCAAAGTTTTCGAGACAGTATCTGATTTGTACTTCCTTGGGAGAATGGGGCTGATTAAATGTCTGGTAGACGGTATTAGTTTGGATTTGTTCTTTGCTTTTCCTGTTGCCACTCCGTGTTTTCCTGCGGTTGCTGTCATCTATTCTGCTGCAGCCAATGCCAACTCGCTACCTCTGATAACTACTTTAGAAGTGTTCAGTATTTCGTGGGGATATGCTCTCCATTTGGTAAAGTGGAAGCTTCTCATTTTGAAGACGCTTTCGGTTTGCTTCCGGCAGTCCATCTTGACAAGAAAATTTCCATTTTGTGTTTTCTTTACGTTTTGAGGGTAGCTCTTTTTGCCATAAACTTTCCTATTTAGAAAGGAGGCATCCCCCAAAGATTGATGACAGTGGCAGGCATCCCCCAAAGATTGATGACAGTGAATTTTGGAAAGTCAGCTGCCTCATTCTCCGAATCTGATTCGGAAAATTTTATTTTACTTTTTCTTTTTCGAAGATTCCATGAGTGATTATTATTTTTCGCTGACCATGTGCTCTACTGCCGACCATAGAGTCCAGCTTTTGTTAGGACTGTACTAAGGGGAAACCCATTCATTTTGGTTGAGATTGATATACACGACCAGCAAACACAAGCTGGGAGTAGGTTTTCGAACCCTTGTCAATTTCAGATTTTCTGTAAACGTTACTAATTACTGTGTCATTTAGCAGTAGTCAAATTCCTATTCTCTCAACGAATTTGTCCCTCAGCCACCATATTCTAGCACCTTAAAAATGAGGGTGGGAGCTTGCAGCCGATGCAGATTGAAAAATACGTTCGGGACAAAACATATATATGCTAAGGCTTGATACGACTTGCTGATTGATCAGATCAAGCCTGTCGACCGTACATCTAGGCCAGTAAGGGCGAAAGTGGTGTATTGCAAGTTACTTGACCACTTGGTTGTCGGGACAAGTACTACTCAACCACAAAGACCCCGTTTTTAAGCATCACAGGTCGCCACCTACGGCCAAAAGTGGCCTCGTTTGTAGGGTCTTACCCCCCTTTCGAGGTGCAGTCAGCGTGTTCTGTAGCCTCAGCCGACAGGGCGACTACAAATCATGTACCTAACTGATTTGAGAACACATTGTGATAAGAAAAAAATTAGTTGGACAAAATGACAAGACAATTCTCGGATGATATGCTGTGGCTCACAAAACTATTTTGTCGTGAGACACATGTTTTTTAAAAACTTACGAAATCCATATCTGCTTTTTTGAACAATATTTTACTTTAATTATAATAAGATATTAAATAAAGCAAAAATTACATGATTTTTTTTCAAGAAACAATGACTTATTCATTTAAAGAAAAAACGAAAATCCTTAATGACACATTAAAATTAAAAAAGAATTTATATTTGCAATTTTAATAGATTTTTAATTACTTTGAAAGGATATTAAAAGCAGATTAATTCAAGCAGATTTTATCGTCGGGTTGATTTATTTTATTTTATTTCTTTCACTTGCCGATAAAAAAGATTTATTTTATTTGAATGTATATATATATATATATATATATATATATATATATATATATATATACTGAATACAGTGGCAGTTGTTTCTTATATATATATATATATATATATATATATATATGTGTGTGTGTGTGTGTGTTTGTGTGTGTGTGTGTGTGCAGATATGTATGCGTGTATGTGTTTATATTCAATCAAAGTAGATTTCACCTTGCGGGACAGTAGAATCTTTTCGTGGAACCATAAGGTTTCGCGAAACCCGTTTTAGTAAACCTTCGGGCTGATTCTTAATTGAGAAGCCCTGGTCAAAAAGAATATCTTAAATAAATAGATGGAAGTGGTGATAACTTAACGTTTAAAGCTAAAGAGAAGAGAATCGGCGAACCGATTTCAATCTCCGACTTGGAGACTATGTGTTTATTTTCCTCGAAAAGTGATAAATCTACTTTTCAAATCGCGAAAAAGCTAAAAACAGGGTTAATGGCATTGCAAGCACTTTTTACTAGAGAAGGGGAAATTTTCGAACACATGAAAATGTTTAGCATTTTTTAATGTAATTTTTACGCTTAAGTGATCGAAGAAATCTAAATGGGTATTTAAATTATTTTAAGGGGATTATCGTGTAGACTTGATGTATTACCGTATTTTCGGCATGAGATAATCTTAGTTAGAAACCATCATAGATTTTTCACGGGGCCCACTAATTAAATTAATATTTAATTTTTTTTCTTTAACATTTCTTTTCCCCATAGATGTCAGGTAAAATATGAAATAAAGTATAGCTAAAAGCCTTTACTGAAGAAATGCATTGCTAAGAGGTTTTACTGTAGATAAGCCTTGCTAACGGTTTTTACTACAGAAATTGATTCCAAACAGTTTTTAATATAGAAAAAAAATTACCTACGGATTTTTACTATAGAAAAGCTTTGGTAAGGGATTTTACTATAGAAATACACTGCTGATGAGATTCGGATGGGTTGTTCGCTGTGATCCTGTTGCTCTTAAGAATTCTTAATAGTAAGTTCTTACAAAGAATTCCATTTAGGGAATAACGGTGAAAATTGCTACTAATATTTCTTATGTTTTGAAACAATGAAAACTTCAACGAAAAGTGTTTTCCCATTGATTTTTCATGTACCTTATTACATTATTTTTCAGCAAAGTGCGATCCTAATTTTTCGTCAAGTCGGTGCTTAGCCGAATGTCCAGAAAATAGTTTGCCGATTATTGGACGGCCTTGTCCTACGGGGCAAAAATGTTGCACCTAAACGTAAGTTTACATCATATGAAAATATTTAACTTTTTAAATGTTATTTTTATTGCTAATAAGTTAACACTTGAATAAACAAAATAATCTCATTGAATATTAAAACTCTCTGAAAAACACATCCTTTATACATATGTTTAAATCAATGAAGACCTGCCTTCAAAAAAGACAGAAAGGAATAAATCACTGAATTACGAATTAGTCACACCAGTCTTAGTTATTTCTTTGATACTAAAACAATACTAACAACCACAGTTTGTAACACGTTCAACAACCTGCACTATTAAATCCTTTCTCATTGACTGTGGAGCTTTAACTGTCATAAAAAGCTTTTACAACACAAGTAAAATGAAATATCTATTTGAAAATGGCAATATTGATAATATTCTGATTAGGTTATTTAATGCAAATCCCTTATATACATATAGATTAAATATATGTCTTCTAAACATACTTTGTAGATTACATTTTTAGACGAACCTAAGCTGATTTTTTTAGCACAGGTTCACTTATTCCTCCCTAGTTGTCTGAATTTCTGAGACGAAGCTAGATGATTTGTATCATTAAGGGTTTTCGGGCTATTGCTTTCATCTTTATTGTTATTTCCCAAATGTTTCGGCTGATATGTCCTCCGGCCTTCTTCAGGTGTTTGTCGAACTCGGGAACCTACAAAGAACTTCAAATTACGTCCTTTAAAGACTCCACGGAGATAGCCTGTTCTGATTTCGTTAACCATAACCGAGTACAATTGTTAAGTATTCCTGTATTGGTACTCGCCTGCAGTCAGGATTGAAAAAATCTGAATAGGAGCACAAGTAGTAACCCTAGTCAAGTAAAAAACTTTAAGTTAAGTTAAGTTAAGTTTATAAGTCCTAAAAATTCACTCTAAACTGTCCAGCAGCGTAACGGTTATAGGTGTTGGTTCCTAAGCTTCTAAGGAGACAATCATCTGGAGGTGGCGGGTTCAATCCTGACTGCAGGTGAGTAACAATAAAAGGAATTCTTGACACTTGTACCCGGTTATGGTTAACGGAGTCAGAACAGGCGACACCCATGGATTCAATGAAGGACGTAGTTCAAAGTTCCGTGTGGGTTCCCGAGTTCGACGAACGCCTGAAGAAAGTCAGAAGACATATCGGCCGAAACCGTGTGGAAATAATAATAAAGATGAAGACAATAGTCCGAAAACTCTTTGTGATAAAAATATTTCTATCAAGGACGAATAATTCTATTTGCTAAAAATCAATTGTTTGGACATAATTTAATGTTTTCCAAGTATTGCTATATATCTCTAACAATTCAATTAAACGTCAGTCATTTGTGTACACACAGTTAAATAATCAAACAGTTCCCTTCAAACAATTCAGTTGAGCATAAGTATACAGTTTTTTTGTTTATACACAGTTAAATGTAAAAACTATTCTATTTTTAAAAATTGAGTTGAGCATTAGTACATAGTTTTAATGTCAAAGAGTTCTATTGACCAATACAAATGACCCAATCAGGTGCTGCCACTCCGGGCCAGAGTGGACTTGGGAGCATTTTCAATGAAGGTGTACTTCGCATTCCCCAAAGGTCCAGCATTAATGAAGCCTCACCATCCGATGGTTTAGTGTCATATCTAGTATACTAATTCAGGGTGTCTTACCCCTCTGCAGGGATACAGTCTTTGTATTCTGCTGCTACAACCGACTGGGCCACAGGACACTCGTTGAGAGTGTCTTACCCTTTTGCAGAGATGCAGTCGTTGTATTCTGCAGTACCAGCTGACTGGGCCCGGGATAATATTCTGTCTTTTTTGAGAGAAACAAAATTATAACAAAAATGAACCTGCTCAATACCAAAAAATGTAAAACCTCAAGACGATCCCCGACGATGTTAACATATCGTTAAAATCGTTAACTGAAAAAGCGTAAATAGAGATGTACCAAGTATTTTATTCTCCTACTTCTAGACATGAAATAATCCCAGATGGGTTGACATACCATTAAAATTAATCAATCAATCAACAAACAAGCTGTCGAGTATAAATCGATTGCGTTTATTGGTCACCAGTTGATTTATCTTTACTGGGTTTATATTTTATAGGGTTAATATTTAAAGCTAATGGTTGTCCCAAATCCTTTTCAATGGTAGTTACTGTAGTGTAATGGTTAAGGAGCTGGATTGTAACATCGTAGTAAGCGAGTTCGAAACCCAGTTGAGCTATTACAGTCACAATCATATTAAAACCCTCGGAAACGGTATAAACTCCCGTATCCTCTGACCTTTGAGTTAGATAATATGAGTTCTTAGTTGTCTAAATTTCTGAGACGAAGCTGATGATTTTACGTTACGCTATGTGTCCAGCGTAACGGTTATAGGCGTTGGTACCCTAAGCTTCTAAGGAGACAATCATCTGGAGATCGCAGGTTCAATCCTGACTGCAGACGAGTAACAATACAGGAATACCTGGTTATGGCAAACGGAATTAGAACAGGCGATTCCTGTGGATTCAATAAAGGACGTGGTTTGAAGTTCCGTGAAGGTTCCCGAGTTAGACAAACACCTGATGAAGGCCGTAGGACATATCGGCCGAAACGTCGTGGAAATAACAATAAAAATGAAGACAATAGTCCGAAAACCCTTAATGATAAAATATGTGTTCTGTTCTTCTAAAAGGATAGCTTTAGCTTCAAATAGCCCACGAAGGCAGATATGCCATTAAACAAAGAAATCAAACCAATCTATCTATTTAACCGCCAATATCTATTCATAAATAAAATCTCTATATGTCAATATATTATATAAGCTAATATATTCTTTAACACAGTATCTATATACTTATTTATCTATCTATCAAGCAAAACAAGCCTAATACTTTATTCATTTTTGCCAACAGCAGATTTATCTTTCTTTTTTAATTTATTGAATTTCGTAAAAAAAAATTAATTTTAAAATTCCACCCTTACTTGATTATGTCCGGTGACTCGTTTTCAAAATTCGACCTATACATAAGTTTGCAAGACGAACGATTTGTAAAAAATCGATATTTTATGATTTATAGCACTGAGTGTAAAAATTACAAGTCATGCGAATCGTGTTCTGAATATAATTCTTTTCTGGTTGTATTTGATCAGTAATAGTTCAGGTTCAATAATTTGCTATTTTCTTTTGTACTACAACGTTGATTGCCAATATGTACTGTCGCGTCCCTTTCATAGGACCCAAGGGATATCCAAGTACACGATGGAAAAAAAAGAAAGAGGGCGTTAGTTTGGTAGACAAAAGTGATTTCACGCTAAAATTGAGACCAAAGTTCGAAAAGAAAATTCTAACCCCAAATTTGTACTGTGGAACGAAATGGCGATGTTATTTTTTTTTTTTTTTTATTGCTATTGCAAAATTATATTTTGTCGAAAAACGCTTCAAGGAAGTCGGACAGGTCCTTTGCAAGCAAACAAAATAATAAAGTTACTGAACGCCAGTATCTGAGACTGATTCATGCATCTCAAGTCAATACCGAGAAGCCGGGTCAACAAGAATATATTTCTATTAAAACTATGAAGCCAGTTACAGTTAAGACACTCTGCTTAAGTCTGTTCTTCAACTCAGTTTCTATCTATCTATCTATCTATCTATCTATCTATCTATCTGTCCGTCTATCTATTGCATCAGCTTATATGTATCTTCTATATAAATGATATCTTAGTCCACACCTTCGCTCTGCGTATAAAACTGAATTTCTTCTAAGCTGTTGCTGTTTCAATACTTCTGTATGGATGCACCGCATGGAAGCTAACAAAATGCATTGAGAAAACGCTATATGGGAAATACACAGGAATACTATGAGCTATCTTGAGTAATTCCTAGAAACAACAAACCACGAAATAAGCACTGTACGGCCACTTGCTTTCCATCTCAAAAACTCTCCAAGTAAGACGAAGAATACATGCGAGATATTGCTTGAGAAGCAAGGACGAATTCATGAGTGACGTTCTTCTTTGGACCCCTTAACATGAATGTGCCAGTGTTGGCCAACCAGCAAGAACTTATCTAGATCAGCTCTGTTCGGACACAAGATGTGACTTGGAAGTCTAGCTGGAAGCGATGGATGATAAAGGCGAATGTAGAGGGAGTCCGTGCTACCAGCCTGACTTGATGATGATGATGGTGATGATGATATGTATCTATTCTTCGGGATTTGGCATTAAATAACCGACACGGGTTAATATGCCAGAATATCCAACCAACCAACATACCATCTAATTGTTTAACTGTGTGCAAATAAAAATGTCGGTGTTCGATTGCAATACTTCATAGGAATACATGAAACTGATTAGCTGTGGGAAAAAATTGAATTATAGTTATTTTATAGAAATACTTGGATCTAATTAACAGTGTGAAAATCAATGAATAGTGTTCAATAGAATTATTGTTGGAAATATTTGAAACCATGTAACTGTGTGCAAACAATAGCAATACTGAATTGTGAGTAAAAAAAATAGCTCTTATTTTGAAATGAAATTACCTACAAACTATCCACTTACAAATCATATGTATAACTATTTAACAGTGTGAAACAAATAATCGATGTTAAATTAAATCGTTAGTGTTACATAATAATACTTGAAATCATTTAACCTTGTGCAAAGGAATGAGCTCTGTTTTGTTTAAAATTTTATCAATAAACTATTCGTTTACAAATTATATATATATATATATATATATATATATATATATATATATATATATGAACAGGGTTAGGCATTAAATCAACTGCAAGAGTCGATATACCATAAAAACCAGCCAACTAAACCCATTCTTCCATATGATCTCAGTCTGTCTTTAATTATGTCTGCTATTATATACTATTTACCAACCCCTCCGCTCGGGCAGGATATGACACACGGTAAATCTTTTAAGCGGAGTTTAACAGGTTTGAATTCAGAGTTTTCCTTCTCCTAGACTAGTTGCCTAACCAAGGCTGAAGAACCCAGTCTCTCCTACTATTTACCCATAGCTGGAGGGAGAATAATTGGATTCATACCTTTCCCAAGGGTATTAGTGCTATGTGAAATGCAATCAGTATCGTCCAGGATTTGAACTCGTGTCGCCGTGTCCATTTCCTACGACGATAACGACTACACCACGGGCACCTCCACACTACTCCACGGGCACCTCCACGTCTGCTATTATATCAGTTAATACATTCTTCAAAACAGCATCTATGTATTTATCTACGAAAGAGAGTCCCTGTTTCATAATGGCTGAATTGTGGGACTGCGACTTGGAACTAAGCGAGTTCAAACTCCAATCGTGCCAGAACGTTCACATTTAGACTAGTACCCTTGGGGAAGATTTTGTGGGGAGACTAAACGGAGTGGTCTCCTTTATCACAGTGTTTAAGGAATACTCACACGTCACAAGTCCTTTTGGTCATGTGACAATATGAACCTGGGGATCGTAGGAAGAGTAGATCAGATGGTTTACTCCTCAGCTGGCCTCCCTCCTTTATAATCTAGACCTCAGAAGGGTAAGGGGTTTCAACTTTTTTGCTGTATGGACTTTTCCGTTTGTTCACTGAACACTGGCGAATTTTGTAAAGTCAAGAGAAGGAACTTCGTTCCCTACTTGTATTGTGTACAATTAAATGTCTCATTATATCAAATGACCTGTTCTGTTTCCTATCAAATATTTTGTGTTAAGTTACTCTCTTTGGGATAACCTTATGCATTATAAGAAACGGCATGTTATCCACGAATTAATGACCCGTTAAAACCCCCTTATCTTCCCAGCTATCGGTTTAATAGTACGACAATAGTTCGTCTGCAAGGACAGTTTTTGGCATAATATAATTCACAAATAACCACATCTATCTATCTATCTATCTATCTATCTATCTATCTATCTATCTATCTATCTATCTATCTATCCTCCGCTTATATCTATTCTTCAACATATCTCTCTGTCTCTATATTGTACCAGCAAATATATTCTTTAACACAATATCTATTTATCTCTCAACCTATCTATCTCAGTATAGTCATACAATTTCATATATATGATTTATAAACAAATTGTTTTTAATTAACATTTTAAAACGAGCCAGAGCTCATTTATTTGCACATAGGTAAGTGTTTTCAAATATTTTAAAAATTAATAGTTCCATTTTGCAGACAGTTGACTGGTTTTAAGCATTACTATCTAAATACTAAATAATCAATTTAATATTAATCATTTGTTTTCACACAGTTTTATGGTTTCAAGTACAGTAAAGGGTCAAAGTTCTATTTGACCTATAGATGGGATCTTAACAGGTACTAACTCTTCAAGCCAGAGTACAGCAGAGAGTAATGAATGGGTACTCCTCCTTCCCCAAAGCTCCAGGACTGAAGTATCACCAACAAATAGCTTAAAGCCAGATACAAGACATTCTTTGAGCGAGTGTTCGTATCCATCAGCGTATTCTTCAACCGACTGGACTATATCATTCTTTGAAAATTGCACTTATTTCATTGTCGAATATTGATCATATATATTTGTACTTAGTTTTGACCTCCTTTAGACGAGAAAACCAACAGCTTGGCACTAATTCAATTACATTGATTAAACATAATAATATGAAGTTTTCTGCTTATACACTAAACGCCCACAATATGGTACACACCTACCAACTTGTAAAGATGAAACGTTAATTTTCTTTTAAAGCAGCAAAGATATCAAGATTTTGTTATTTTATCTGAGTCATTATTCTATGAAAACGAATATTATTAACTATTATTAATTACTAAACTTTATAGCCTTCCATTCCAACAGTACAAAGTCTTTTCATTTTGTCTTGTTGGATGGTCATCGTATTTTTACTTTCAGTTCAACTACATTCCATTGGATTGCTATAAATTGTTATTTTTGGTTAAAGGTTTTACATGATGTAGAGTTTGTTAATAAATGAATTCTACTAATATCCGTTTTAATTTTATGATGTCCCCATAGGTATGATAAAATCCAGATATCTTTGGTTAAGAAAGCAATAACTTTTTACTGATGGAAGGAGAGGTAGGCATACTTGCTGGGGCTTTGTGATTGATACGTACATCTTATACAATTGTCATAATGTTGTTTCGAGGTTTACTTATGATGTTTAGTTATATTTCAGAAACAAGTAAGTTTCTAATTTTATTTTCAGATTCTATATCAGATCATTCGGAGGAGAATAAGCCACTAAGCGGATATACTTCTGTAATCCTGTATCAATCGGTAAATTATGTGTAATAACCTTTAGAAATAAAATTTGAATCGCAATTTATTCTTTCTTGTACGTTCGAACCGGTTACAATAAAAAAGTGATCCAATATTTCGACAGCCTTTGTTCTTTCATAAAAACATATTGCTCAAAAGAATTCGGTTAAAAATCGAGCGGAATTATCAAGTTCTTTTAAAATTCTTAGTTGTGTTATAAAGTGCTTTAAATATTTAAAGAAAATATACGCACGTCATTTTAAAAATATGAGCAGAAACGTGTACATTAAAAGATGAAAGGATTCCTTGAACCAATGAAATCGTTCATATAATCGTCAATACAATTCAACACGCACACACACAGAGACACACAGACAGACAGACACACACACACACACACACACACACACACACACACACACACACATATATATATATATATATATATATATATCGAGGCTCTAATTTTATATATATATATATATATATATATATATATATATATATATATATAAGATTAGAGCCTCGGTATATATATATATATATATATATATATATATATATATACCGAGGCTCTAATTTTTTTTTAATTTAAAAGAAGTGGATGCATTGCCAATTTTCAATATTTTCAAAATTTGAAATACCGGGTTGTATAATTTGTTTTATCGAAAAACCGTAGTGCAGCACTCTACATACTCACAAGAAATAATCTTTTTTTTGGAACGGAAATGTTATCTCAACAAAAACTTCAGGGGATAATAAAATAAATACGACAACTTCACTCCACACCATGTCAAAAGAGAATCTCAGAGGTGCTCTAACCAATACAAATCTCATAGGAATTAGTGTATGGAATGCAAACGGATGTATTTTGAAGAAAATCAACTTTTCCGTCACTATTTAATCCTGATTCATTAAATTTCATTTTAATCTTAGCATGTTTTGAACACATTACCTACACCTGTACAAAAAGAGACCAGGATGATTTCATGAAGTCTTGCCTAAAATGTCGAAATTATTGTGTCAAATTGGCTACTGTTATAAGTGCAGATGAAAGATAATTGTATTTAACAAATGCCTCTGCCACAGGCTGAGTAGGGACCCAATGTTATTAGGTATACTAGCCATTTCATATATGGACCGACTAGAACGTCGTGCACAATGCATCTGCCATTTATGCATATTTTTCTCAAGATATATAGACAATATACTCATGGGGACATCATCCAGCGAAGAAGCTACCGCCATATATGAAAAGTTCCAAAACATACATAGACATATACTGTTTCAGATAGAACACCTACATAACACGGGGTCCGTATCACTCCTGAATTTTAAAATCCAAATATCACAAACTGGTAAAATTTACACTAGTTTCTATAGAAAGCCCACCACTGAAAACCTCTTTGCACATTTCAAATCAGCACTTCCACCAAAACAAATTACATAAGAAATGAAATTAAACGAATTCAAAATAGATGCAGTGAAGAAAAAGATAAAATTACCCACACCGCACACTTTATAAACACCCTCATAAACAATGATTATTCAACATCAATCACACGACATTTAAATAATAATAAATCACGGAAACGACATAGACCCTTTAACACCTGTTTCCTTAAACTACCATATTTCAGTGAAATTATCATCAAAGAAATACGTTGGGCTATTTACAAGGAAGGGCTAGATGTACCACTGGCCCACTCCGGACACTCACTACGTCAATACCTAACGATGAAAAATGACAATACTATCACATGTACTCTAGCCAACTGTCCAATAGGATATCCAAATAAATGCCAAAAACATACACTATTTATCGTCTAATTTGCTTAAAATGCAATAATTTTTATATTGGAAGCAAAATCAGATCCCTTCACATCAGAATTAAAGAACACCTCAACACACGTACATCGTCATTCGATAAACATTTAATTAAATGCGAAAATAATGATAATATTTTTTCCATTAAAATTGAAGTAATAGTACGTAACGTTGGTAATCTCAGAATTAAGGAGGTTTTATGAATAGCTACGTTACACCCTCAGATTAACAGTAGGTTAGAATTTGATGCTGAATATATCATTAATTAGCATGCACATTTTAAATACATATTTAAGTTTAAGAAAAAAGCAAAAATGTTAGAAAAATGAAATTGATTAGGACAACTGAAGTCACGTCTATTTCGCATGGCGTTTAAACACCCCACGTGGCACCATATTTACAACGTCCAAAAAGAATTTGAACCTCCAACATTGTGTTCATTTATCAAAAAAAGTCTCTGACGATGAAGTTTGACTTTGAAATTAATTAGACTAAAATAATTATTATTTTGCATTGCAAAAGCCCTCTAAATTAATACAATGCAATAAAAACCATTTCATTCATTGTTCAATTTTGTTTTGATTAATAGTTTCAGTTTAAATATTTGATTTTTACCAATTCATTGACTAGTTGTCTTTTTCTCTTTTTTAAAAAAACTGATTTTGCAAGCAGACGTTTTATGATGACCTTGTAGATCTTGTAGGATTTTTAACAAACGTATTGCTATAAAACCTTGCATTTTAGGACACATCTTTTCTGTGAAATACATAAATAATTATTAGCTTTAAAAACTAGAAACAATCAAAAAATGCTGAATGGTATTATTAGTTACCTGATTGGTTTGGTTTGGTTTTGTTGTGTCAAATAATATATCAACCCTTGTGGGTTATTTAGTGCCAAATTCTGTTTATTCAGGCATTTTATTCAAATCATAAATAGTTTTGAAGGTAACATTATTTTTATACATGCCAGAGCTCATTTGTTTGCACAGTTAACAAATTTCAAGTATTGATAACACTAATAATTCTATTAAATGTTAATCATTTGTTTTCACACAATTCAATAAATAAAACTAGCACCTATAATTATGTTTTGTATTATTTTTGCATATTTTAAAAAGATTTCAAGATTTGCTATTTAGTAGTTGTCTGAATTTCTGAGATGAAGTTTGATGATTTTTATCATTAAGGGTTTTCGGACTATTGCCTTCATCTTTATTGTTATTTCTCAACGTTTTGGTCGATATGTCCTCCAGCCTTCTTCAGGTGTTTGTCGAACTCTGGAACCTACACTGAACTTCGGACACCGTCCTTTATTGAATCTACAGGGTCTATTCTGATTCCGTTAACCATAACTGGGTACAAATGTTAAGTATTCCTATATTGTTACTCACCTGTAATCAGGATTGAATCTGCAACCACTAAATATTGTCGCCTTAGAAGCTTAGGGAACTAACGCCTATAACCGTTAATACTTATCCTGAGAAACATTATAAAATAATTACACTTAGAGTCTTACGTGGGATTAAGCCGCTGGCCGATATGTCTAGCTTAGTCTGGGAATTTTCACTGAAGTCAAATTTCTCGACTTTTCTTGTTGAATTGAGATAGCTGCCACCGTTCGCCACGTTGTGGACTTTTGATCCGAATAGCAGTGTTTTAGTTACCTCAGGTCGTTTCAAGTGTGGGAGTTGATCTAATTTTGGCTGGAATCTACGCCGAAGAAAAATCGCTGTTTATGGAGAAAATAGTTCCTGACGCAATTCGCAAGAACACAGAAAAGGAGAAAAGCAACACGTTCGATTTTTGTACAACATTCTCAAAGCTATTGTATTTATCTCACCATTGAAAAATTTACATGTGCGTAGAATACAAAAGAAAAAACATCACACGAAACTTATCCGCTCGTTTTTGAAGGTGACAGAGTGGTCAAGAGAAGGTGAAAGGGATACACTCATTGATTCTTGGTTACTTTTAAAAGTTTATCTTGGCTTTTGTTGACATAACGATCGGAATTCGCAAAGTTCCTATGTCAACTATTGGTTCTGAGCGGGCCAGCACAATTCACAATGTTGTTTCGTTTGATCGAACTCTCGCTTCGAACTCTGTCAAAAAAATTGTCTGTCTCTGACCGATCACGGCCAAGAATTGAATTCTTCGAACTCTCGCTTCGAACTCTCAACTCTGAGCTCTGATCTAATTCATGACTTCGCCCTCAACTGCTGACTGGACTCTTCATACTGATTATATGAACTGGGGGCAGGGTATCGACAATTTTTGGTTACGCCCATGAATAATGATATGTAAATTGCCTGAACCAACTGATATTTCTTATAAGTTTTAAAAACTCCAGATGGCCGTTTTTTAAGAGGTACTAAAACTGAATTTTGGACGCCCCGCTGATATCTGTCCAGACAAATATTATGAAATCGAAAAAAATCCACTTATCCTGTCCCCGTATCTCTGGACTGCTTTAGGCCACACAAGATTTCATTAACCCTTTTATCACAGGATTCAATCAACGAATCCATCTCTCAACTCCCCGAACCATCACCTTACTTACTAAAGACTCAACCCCAGAAACGTTATTCTAAAAGAAAAAAAATATATAATAAAAAATAAAGTGATAAAAATTTTAAAAAATTGGAATTTTCATTATTTATTCTCTGTATTATAGAAAAACACACTTATTTCTATCCCTTCATCCATTTAATTAATAAATTCATTCTAATCCCTTAGAATCATTAATTAATTAATCCACCTGGGGTGGGGAAGTCCTTTCTGTCACAGAGAATATTCACCGAAGGGTTTTATTTAGAAGAAAATAAACGAAAAGAGGCACTAAAAACATTTGATCAAATAACTGAAAATTCAGGCTTCATATACGTTAAACAACTAAATCAAAATATTCAAATTCATGGAATATTTTTTAAAAGCCCTGCAAAGGAAAATATGCCATATCTTTTGTATGAAGAGGCCAGATGCATCTTCATTGTCTGATGGCAAATACCGGAAATGAAGCTTAGTAGATTCTTACAGTTAGTATTACTGTATTAATTTATTTATCTACACTTGAATAATTGCAGAGATATAAAAATCTCTTTAGAATATTACTGATAGGTTTAGGTTTTAAATCAAGGGGAAAGATAGAAAGTAGGGGAGGAGATTTTTTAAAAAGAAAAACACACAATCATGAGAAGCATAACTAAATCAAAAAAAAAGAAAGAAAGAAAGAAAGAAAGAAAGAAAGAAAGTTATATAGCCAAGTTTTCAAAAGATATTTAGAAATTGAATTGAGATTAATATGAGAAATAAAATAGAAACACTAAAAGAAATACCAAAATAGAAAGAATAAAAAAAAAAATAAAATAAAATAAACGTAGTTTTATTGTAAGAATCATTCAATATTTATTTTTGAGAAGTCGTTAAATTCTTAACTTTAAAAAAACACAAAAAAAGAGCTTAAATAGATGGAATTAAAGATGAACAAAGAAGATATAAAAGATGAATAATGAGGGAAAAAGAAATGAGACAAGAAAGATTGAAAATGGAAAACAAAAGAATAAAACAAGAAGAAACATTGAAAAGAAAGAAAGAAAGAAAGAAAGAAGGAAGGAAAGAAAGAAAGAAAGAAAGAAAAAGAATTTAAGTGAAATAGAAAATAAATAAGTATATAAATAAATGAAGAAAGAAAGAAAATTCAAGAGACATAGAAAGAAAGAAAGAAAGAAAAAAGAAAGAAAGAAAGAAAGAATTTAGGCGATATAAAATAGATAAATATATATATATATATATATATATATATATATATAAAGATGAAAAATAAAAAAAGGAAGAAAAATTAAATTGTTCAGTGGTGTCTGCTTAGAAAAGTTTTCTCTCTTCATTTGGAAGGTATGGAGGCTGATAATGAAAAACAAAATTATCTTCAGATAATTATTGGACTTTGCCCACGATTAATTCTTTTTTTAATATTTCCAAGACCCCTAAATTTTTTATTACACAACTGACATAAAAGTACCAAATTCCATCAATATTCGTTGCTTCTCTTTTGCTTTCCCCTTCGCTCTCAGCTATTTTGCTCAAATCTGACATTAACTCTTCATTTTTAAATGTTTCGGTAAAACCATAATTATTTTAAGAGCTTTTCTTCCTGTCACCAAAAAAGAAATCCGAGAAATTATTAACATTATTAGGCAATTCTTTTTCAACGCTTGTTAAACGTTTTGTATTTGCTGAATAAAGTCAGAATGACTCGAATGGAAGATTAGGTAATTGAAAGAATCAGCACACATGTTAAACTCTTATAATGTTCTTTAAATGGCCAGAATAGAAATAAATATTATATGGGAGCTTTTTAATCAGAAAATGAAGGACGTTCGGCTTAAATCTAAAAAGAATTACATCAATTAATTATAATACAAGAGAGCATAAAGATATATACTCAACCTCAAAATAAGATGCTTGAGAGGTTGATTGGTTTATGGCATGTAAGCCTTGTTCTGGTTATTTCAACAATCACGGTTTCCAATTTTATATTGCATTGGATCTTCACAGCCATTTTTAAACTCCTAAAACTTCATTATCCTAAACAGATTTATGTAAATCATAGATAGGAGCCTAATGAACGACTTAGAGAGGATGGGATCTTAAACTCCGAATAAGGCTAGACTTAGAAGTAATAGCAAAGATGAGGTGACTCAACACTACTAAGAGCTCAAGAACTTGAGTTTTACCATCTGATGTAGCTTAGTGTTATAACCAGGATACTAAACTAAAGAGGTTCACAAACCACATTTAGTACAGCAGGAAGCACGCTAGACAAAACTTTGCTAATATATGTTGCGGGAAAATATGTTAGTGATTTGGTAAAACACCGTTCTAAAAATGTCAATGAATTTTATTTCTTTAACTTGAATGAAAAATCTGATGATAAACAACTAAAGTTAACATGTCTTTTCTTGTAAGAAAATTTGCTTATACAGTATTAAGATGCCTCGATATGAAATGAAAAAGAAGAAAGTTAATAGCTGTTTGCATTGTTTTTAATCTAAATAATATATTTCGTGTGTTCAAAAGATCTTTGTGTGAAAATGTCACAATTTAGAGGAAAGGATATTTATGCGCTTATATACAAATTTAAATTAGCTAAAGGTAATGTAATATCTGTAGAAGCATAGCGGTCGAAAAGGGAATAAACAAGTAGGATTTCATTCGTCGAAAATGATTGATTTTGAAATTGAATCAATACGTAAAGGAACAGAATGTTAGATTTTAATCAAACAAAATAAAACGAAATTGAGTTGTATGGGAACGTATCTCTATATCTTCTTAGGGTTTATCTATTTTCTCTCTATTGATAAGAATTGATAGCCTCCAAAATTAGCTAAAAGTGGATTGATTCTAATTAGTAAAAAATGCTTTTAACAATCATAGAGAGAAAAGATTTCTTAAATTTTCTCGAGTTTTTATCCGATAAAATTTGGGAAGCAATTTAGATATTATTGTCTGTTATCTCAACAAAATTTAAAAAATAAGGTGCCATCACAAACAAAGATGACAATGGTTAATAAATGTAAAAAAACAGTTGCAAAATTACAACTTCTTGAACCTATTTTTGTAGAAAAATTAACTCTTTTTATATTATGAAAATTGGTTGATTTTCCATGTATATATATCATACCCATCTATCTTTTGGTTTTAAAAGGATACTATATTCTTATAAATCTGCATGAGTCCTGTTTCTAGGAACCACCCTATTACACTAGAAAGGCTTTGCTTTTTCTCACTACCCTGCAATCAGGCTATCTGCTTGTTAAATTTAGGCCCACAAGGTTGTACTGCCATAATAAAGATGAACTAAAAGTTAAGATAAAAAATTTAATGATCAAAATAATAATATTCACCGCTTTATCTAAAAATAAAGATAAAAAAAGTAAAATATCATACTATACAGTGAGTAAGACAAAAACCAGCTTCACGATGTAAAATGGTGCTGGTTTCAAATATACGAATCTGAAATTATTGCTGTGTGTTGGTTAGGGTTTTTGACTACGACACTGTAGTAAGAGAGTTCGAATTCCAGTCGTGCGATTACGTTCACTTTGGGACTAATAACCTTGTGAAACGTATGAACCCCCTATTCCACCGAGCTATGGGTTAAATAGTACCAAAACTGTTGTTTTATCAGGATGGCTTTGTCATTAAATAACCCATGAAGGTTGACATGCCACTTAAAACAAAGAAATATCTCAAGTGAATTGTGAGAGCATGTGTGTCATACGATGACCAGGAAATAGGCCAGGTGTCTTTGAATATAGATTGCGGAAGTGCAGGTATTAACGAAGGAAACGGAAATAAAGTTGGAGTTAGGAAACTGAACTAGCATAGATATAGCACCCCTTCCCCATGCACTCATTCATTCAGTGAAAGCGAAGGCAGCAAGACCAGTACCATCTGAAAAAGATACGTGAAGGTAGGAGTTGTAGTGGGGGTTAGAATTAACAGGTTACCAACATTTCCTCACGTCCTGAAAATTTCATTAATCTGTTTTGCATTTATTTATTTATTTATTTCGACGATTTTAATTTCTGGATTAGGATTTGATTTTGCTTGCTGACAGAGAAGTCATATCATATTTAATAATGAGTATACCAAACGAATCTTCTCTCTTTCCTCCTCTTTATCTCTCCATTTCATCTCTCTCTCTCTCTCTCTCTCTGGATATATACAATTAGAGGGAGAGAGAGAGAGAGAGAGAGAGAGAGAGAGGAAGAGAGAGAATGATATGTATGCGTGGATGTGAACTTGCCTAAATACAAATGTACATATATATATATATATATAGAGAGAGAGAGAGGGAGAGAGAATGATAACGATTATATATGCAGTCTGGTAGCGCCCGTAGTGTAATGGTTATTATCGCAAGAAGTGAAGATAGAGACATGAGTTAAAGTCCAGGACGATGATGTTTTGATTTCACTTAGCGCTAATGCCCTTGGAAAAGGTATGAATCCAACTATTTGCATCCAGCCTTGGATAAATAGTAGAGTGTATTGGGCTCTTTAATATTGGTAGGGTAACCAGTCTAGGAGAAGAAAAATTGTGAATTCAAACCTGTAATAAAACCCTGCATAAAAATTGATCTTATGCTACATCCTGCTTGTGCCGAGGGGTTGATAAATACGTATATGGATGCAATCTTTTCAGCATAATAATATAATAATATATATGAACAATATATATATATATATATATATAATGCTCCTTTTTCATTTTCATTTTACGCTCATCCATATAACCTACTCGCAGTTGGGTTGGATATTGGTCCAATATTCTACATCTCCTCCATGCAGTTAAGAGAGAAGGCCTTCCACCCTCATGCACACTCATAAACAGACACACAAAGTACATATCTATATATACATACATTCATAAAAAAAACACCTTCTGCGGTGGGAGGTTTTCACAGACAATTCACTCCAATAAGACGTTCACAGATACAAATCTTGGAATTAAAAAAGATCATGCCACTATCAAAACAACCTTCTCTAAGCTTGACACAAAGAACACCCTGACCATCATTTACATCCTGAGGAAAACTATAAAGTCTGAAATACGTGTAGAGCCCAAATATATGAAATAATGAAAGCTTAAAATAGCAAATTCAGATTTATTTGTAGACCTATTTTTTTAAAAATATTTACTAATTTACCTAATTTGCTTAAATTAATGAAATTGCAACTGAATGATTTTTACTTTTTGCAAAAGATAATCCCATCAAGATTTTGTTTAATTATTTCATGACGAAATGACGATGTGTTTTTACAGATGCCTTGCTCTTTTGGTATAATATTGGTATTCTCCAAGTTTCTTTTTTTTTGTTTGTTTAGTGTGTTAATTTTTAGAATACTATTTTACATATTTCCACAAGCCTTTTAATTATTTTTTAAAAGATATTTTGAAAATTGTATTCCTTAGATTAATCTATTGTATGCTGTTACGTACTAGGAGTTTGGTGGTTTCATGTAAAAAAATTCTTAATCAATAAATACTAGTATGTTTAAAATATTTAAGTTTTATATATATATATATACATATATATATATATATATTCACTTGTTTATATATATATATATATACATATATTTGTTTATTTATTTAGCCATTTATTTGTGTGTGGACGAAATTTTGGTGTGGATGCCTGAAAGTGCAATATAGATATACACATTTACAAGCGGAGTTTAACAGGTTTGAATTCAGAGTTTTCCCTCTACCAGACCAGTCCTCATACCGATGGTTTACCCATTGCTACAGGGAGATTTGTTCGATTCATGCTTTTCCTAGGGGTATAAGCGCTAAATGAAATGTAAACAACCTCGTCCAGAATTTGAACTTTGAGTTCATTTTCATAGACGATAACCATTACACCTCAAGAGTTGTGATAGTGTAGCCACAAAGTCAAAGACGCTTTGTGACACTGTTTTTAGACTATTCAATCATAAAACCAAGACTAATTCTTAAATTATAACTTATTTATCAATTTGTTTTAATTCCATAAGATTCCCAAAGCAAATTGATTACATTAAATTAAGTGGATCATGTATGTACATACATAAAAGGTTCACACAGTAACTATAATGAAATTTTTTGAAAAAAAAACAAAAAAAGTTTTTACCATACATATAAACTATGTATTTTTTTTAATGAATTTGTTAACAGCAAAAATTATTTTAATCGCTCACAATTCTTTTGAGATATTCAAAATGGTAACAAATCAACCCGAGATCTCCAGGCTTGAAATAAGGTCTTTCATTAAAGTTTTGAAGGTAGTGAAGAGTCAACCAAATGGAATTTACAGAAAAATAAGTGATGTTTACAGAGAATAATGTTCTAGTAAAAATATGTTAACAAATGAGCTAAAATGGATTTACCACTACGAGACTGAGTTGAAAAGACAGTCCATGGAGACTTCCAGTAAAAAAATCCAGGTCTTCTGGTCTCAAAAAAGGTTATGTTGACAGTGTTCTGGTACTTGAAAGAACCCATCATTATGGATTTCCCAGAAAGTATAAACAGTGTTTCTAATTGAAAATTTCTTTAACAAAATTCATCCTATTTATTGAATGACCTTCATATATATATATATATATATATATATATATATATATATATGTGTGTTTGTGTGTGTGTGTGTGTCTGTGTGTGTGTTCCAAAAATGAATCACCGCCACAGCCAATAATCGCTGCTACCACCCCTCTAATATATATCTATGTCTTTCCTTTTTTTCTGTCTCTCCTTCTTACGACCTCTACCTCTCGGTATTTACTATTTCCTCCAATGCTAAACTCAAGAAAAAAAAGCACATTCTGATAATGCCTTTTTTAAATGAAGATAAAATATTATTTTTAATATATATATATATATATATATATATATATATATATATATATATATATATATGTGTGTGTGTGTGTGTGTGTGTGAGAGAGAGAGAGAGAGAGAGAGTGTGTAAACAGATAAACATTGAAATTAACTATCTCAAAATTGGCTGAAGACCCGCTAGCTGACCAGTAAAAATGATCAACGCAGTTTATGCAAATGTTTAGAAGACATTTCTGTCATCCTTTACTCCAACCATCAAACAACGCCTCCTTGTACTCGTATTCCCATGTGAACAACGCGACAACAGTTTTGCCCCATTATATATATATATATATATGTGTGTGTGTGTTTCGTCTTTTTGTTTTTTTGGCATCCATCTGATAAAATTTTAAATGACATTTGAAGCAAAATTATTTCCATAAAAACCGCTATTTAAATTCCCATCTTGTTTTACCCGTTCAAATAGAGAATGCTGAAAATATTTTAGACACTAATTTGATTAACAACTCGCTTAATTGTAAGAGATCTCTACATTAGTGCAATTCAATTAAGTTTGTTTGTAATGAAACATTCCGTTAAGAAAAAAGAAACAAAGGAATCCAAGAATCATCATCCTAATTTAATTAATAAAGTTTTTCAAATGAAATTTCATTAAAATAATTATATGGACTTTTCTTTCAACAGAATTTTAAAAAAATATATCATGCTATGAGGCAAATAAATTCGTTACAAGAAACGCACACTTATAAAGCCACAACAGATTCTGACAGAGTTGCGGATGGCATAACTGTTCATGGCAAGAAGAACAGAATCGGTGAGCCGTTTTCAAATTCCATCGAAAACAGATCATGTTCAATTTTCACAAATGCTCCTGAATAATTCATGAGTGCACTTTTCTCAGCTACCCAGTTGTCGTTAAGGTTAATTGTATTATTCTATTACCTGGTTTGGTTGGACTGCGAGTTTTTCAGTTAGCAGTTAAATTAGCTAAAATCTTAGAGTCGAAATGTGAGTCAAATTGGTAAGTTCAAGCGTATACACCAGTTACCAACACAAGAAGACCAAATGTAACAATAATAGATTCATGTCTTGTCACAGGTTAGATTGTGCAAATGAAAATAGTGAATTTAGGAACATGTGTTAAATGACGCAATAAGTTTGTGAGATATCCCCCTAACGAAAAATTAGCAGATTTTGAAAAAGTTGTCAGTTGCTAATTAGAAGTTGGAGTTCCGAGAGTTTGGTCAGCGCGGAGTTGTCTCCTTGTATATCTGTTCATATACCTTTACAGATCTCTCTCTCTCTCTCTCTCTTTTCTCTCTCTCTCTCTCTCTCTTTTCTCTCTCTCTCTCTCTCTCCCTCTTTTCTCTCTCTCTCACTCCCTCTTTCGTGCTACTGAATGCAGTTTGAACATCGAACAGTATATGTGGACATTAAAGCGACAATTTTCTATAAAAAATATTGGGCATATTACTGTTACCCCAATATATTCCAATAAGTGATTGTTGATTGTTGACAGAGACTTATTCTCGTCTTTGAGTTGTCAACATCCAGGCAACTTGTTCCAACGAATCACCTCGGCCGTCAGGAGAAGTCCCGGATAGATTGTGTCATCCCCCATATGTGGTTCTTTGAAACACATCGTTTTGAGGGGGTTCAGGAAGAGATTCCTTGGGAAGAGGCCAGCACTCTCCAAATCGGGTCAGTGGCATTTCCACCAGGACAATGTGCCAGTCCATAACTCCATCCTTGTCACAGACTATTTGAGTAAGATGGCCATGAAGACAGTTCCTCAGCCTCCCTATAGTCCAGACCTTACTCCCTGTGACTTTTGGTTATTCCCTAAGCTCAGAGACTGTCGTTATGAGACAATTAAAGGGATGAAAGAGGCTGTGACAAAGGTCATTGACACGCTCACCCAAAGAGGACTTCCATGAGGCCTTGCAAAAGTTGTTAGAACAGTACAAGTGCATTTCTGCGGGAGGCAATTACTTCGAAGGGGACCAGAGTTGCATGTGTGTACTATCAATAAATGTGCCCATACGAAAAAAGTCTGGAAAGTTATTTAATGATCCTCGTCCAGGAAACAGGAGAACTCGTATTATTGGATCTTCAGTCTGGGCAATATCTGAAAATCATAAAAGCCTGGAAACATAGTGTATCTTGGATATGGCGCAAAACAGCATCTCGAGGAGAGATTCTGATTATGGAGTTCTGTGGAGTGCAGAAATCCCTTTCATTGCACTTGTGAACTAATTACTATAATGGTTAATGGTTGGTTGGTTGGTTGGGTTTTTATGGCATATTTGTTAGTTATTTAACGCCAAACCCATTTTTTATACAAATAGTCAGTTCTATTTCAAACAATTCAGTTTATCATTAGTACACAGTTTAATTGTCAAAAACATTTCTATTTCAAGTTATTTGATTTTGTCAAACAATTCATTTAGCATAAGTATGTAGTTAGTTCTATTTAACCCATAGAAAGGGCCCTATCAGATGCTACTATTCCGGGCCAGAGTGGACCAGGGAGCAATGGCAGTGAAGGGGTTCCCCGCATTCCCCAAAGTTCCAGCATCATTGGAACCTCACCATCAGATTGTTTGGTGTCATATCCAGGACACTCATTGGCGGAGTCTTACTCTTCTGTAGAGGTGCAGTCGATGTATACTACAGTCCCAGCCGACTGGGCAGATAGTTAATTGTAATAATTAATTCATTATCTAGTTTGGTCAGGCCGCGAGTTGTTCAGTTAGCTTTTTTATTTAGTTAAAATCTTTGCATGGAAATGTAAGTTAAATTGGAAAGGTCAAGCGCGCGCACCAGCGAACATGACAGGAGACACCTGTCATCCGTAAACAGGAAGACCAAATGTAAACAAAATAGATTCACGCCTTGTCATAAGTTTGATTGAGGTTAAATGAAAACGTGTAGACGTGTGATGATCGTGATAAGATGACGTAATAACTTAGTGAGATGACATCTCACTGCTGATATACTGAATTTAGAATATATAGATAATAAGCGAATTTTGAAAGTTGCGGCAGTAGTCGTTTGGGAGTCGTTTAGTTGAGTTGAGATCAACAAAGCTCTTCGGGGCAGTGATGGGTGGGGTTGACTATGTGGCAACAACCATTTTGCTGTTCATAGACCCTCACAAGCTCTGTATCCCTCTCTATATCTCTCTCATACTTCGATATCTGCATAACAATAAACATTTCCATATCTCGATAATAAAGCGATAACTTCTATAAATATGTTGGACATATTGTTACACCAATACGTTCCAATAAATAATTGTTAATTGTATACGGAGAGGTTTTCTTGTCTTTGAGTTGCAAACACCCAGACAATTTGCTTCAACGAACCAGCCCGACTGTCTGAAGTTCCGGATGAGTTGTGTCATTCCCTATTTGTGGATCTTTCCAACATAACGTGGGCACACAGGGAATTGATAAACAGACCACCTGGAAACACATGTGGAAGTCACGGAACCAAGGCCAAGATAAAGTACCGTGACATCTTTAGTATAATATTTGGCACCACAAATGTTGTCGTGCACTATGGTATTACATTTAGAACTGGTGCGGTTACCAGCCATTGTGTCACTTTTGGCGCCGTTACCTGGATAAGCCCAAAGTAAGAGTACTGTGAATACAATAGTGTTACAATCATATTGTTACACACTAATATTCCCCGGAAACTACTTTATGTGTGAAATATTACCACTGCTGTCTTTCAATGGGGAAGGACTTAAATAACACACGAAGGCTGATATTCCATTAATCAAAGAATCTAAACTAAACCCATCTTAGATATTATTCCCAGGTTCACTCTGAGTTCGCGTAGAAGAACCCAACCAAACTAGATAATGAAATAATCAATACATTTAACCATCTTGCTCAGTCGGCTGGGTCTGTAGAATACACCGACTGTACCTCTGTAGAGAGATAATACCCCCCCGCCAAATGAGTGTCCTGATTTTGACACTAAATGATCTGATTGTGAGGTTCCTGTGATGCTGAAGATTTGGGGAATGCAGAGCACCCCTTAATTGCCATTTCTCCCAGGTCCAAAGAGATTCGTTTGCAAATTATTTGTTTTAGAATTAATTGATATATAACCATTTTCCAAAAAATTAAACTACACAGAAATATAGATATTAAAATACGATTTACGCAATTTTCTAACCTCTATGCATAGAATAATCGATGGTGGATTGACGTGTCGTTAAAATCAATCGATCAACCAATCGCTCAATATCAAAACCCACGTTGCATATGGACCTTCAACAGAGCTATCAATTAGAATTGTCTAGCTATGTAAACAAGAGAACAGCTCATGTGGGTTGACGACCAGAAGCAGATCACGTGATTCTTGAACCAGAAAGAATGGTTGGCGTTATAGAAATCATATATACAAGGTCAGTTACAGTCTGTCAGGCAGAAGAGATTTGGGCAGTCAAGAGGTTTAGTAAACGCCGGCGAGTGCTCAGAAGGGGCGAGGGCCAGGTGGCATCTGGCGAACTCTGCTTGTAAACCTCTGGTCAAAGAAGCAAAGATGTAAGGCCCTGGATATGGAATCACAACGTGGGTTAAGAAAAGGTCAATATAGCAGTCCTCCTCCAGTCTGTGTCCGGGTCCACCGTATCTGTCTCTCTCACATTTACAGTTAATTCCGACCCGTCCAGTAATAAAGATGAGAGACATATTTTTGTAAACCAGTGTTACGCCTTTTCATAATCCCCCGATACAGCATCCAGACATTTAAATGGAAAAGAGGGAGAAGCCGACATAGAGAATAATGTAGATTGAAACTTTGAAAGAAAAGCAAGAAGAGGACTCAGAAGTAAATATAGGTCCCGCAAACAAAATTAAAAGACAGCACAAAACCTAAAAAAAGGAACAATAAACTGATCATCCTTAGTAAATTCGGAAAAAGAATGATCATCAACATCATGAAAGTAAGCCGACATAATAGTTTCCTCTCTCTCTCTCCCTCTCTCTCTTTCTCTTTCATTCTCAATCTTGAAAAAAACTCTTTTCGAGCAGAGACTCGGTAGAAGATAGACAATCTAGAATTGCCTGGCAAACAATAAACGAAGTGAGCAGAAGAAAGAACACAGCCAAAGCAAAACTTAAAGCAGCAAACCAACAAGAAAAAATAAAACTGTGGAAACAGCACTTCGAAAACTTACTTGGAAACCCACCAAAAATAACGCATGAACCAATCACCAGAATAATTAGCAAACAATTAGACATTAAACTTGGACCGTTCACACAAGGAGAACTCGACTCGGTTCTCAGAAAAATTAAAAATAGGAAAGCTGCAGGACTGGACGAAATTCCCCCGGAAGTATGGAAGACCAGACAATTCGACGACATACTGCTCCGACACTGCAACGCAGTATACAATCAAAATCCGATAGATAGATGGACGAAGGGATGCATACTCCCCTTCCCTAAAAAGGGGGACCTCGGATTAGCCAAAAACTACCGAGGCATAACACTTACATCCATAGCTGCCAAAATCTACAATGCCCTACTACGAAACCGCATAGAACCCAAAATCGACAACATACTTAGAAAAAACCAAAATGGCTTCCGAAGAAATAGATCTACGACCTCACAAATACTAACCATCCGCAGAATCCTTGAAGGTGTACGGGCAAAGAACCTACAAGCGACATTAATATTTGTCGACTTTACCAAGGCTTTCGACTCCATTCACAGAGGAAAGATGGAACAAATCCTACTAGCGTACGGCATACCTAAAGAAACCGTAGCGGCAATAACGATTCTCTATAGAAACACTAAAGTAAAAGTACGATCACCAGATGGAGACACAGAATACTTCGACATTGTAGCAGGAGTACTACAAGGGGACACGCTGGCTCCGTATCTCTTTATCATTTGTCTAGACTACGTACTTAGAACATCGATTGACAAAATCAAAGAGAATGGCTTCGAACTGACGAAGAAAAGAAGCAGAAGATACCCCGCAACAACAATTACCGACGCCGACTACGCCGATGACATAGTGATACTGGCAAAAACACCTGACCAAGCCGAAACACTTCTGCATAGCCTGGAACGAGCAGCAGCAAGCATAGGCCTCCATGTTAATGCACACAAAACGGAATATATGTGCTATAACCAAACGGGGGACATCTCCACTCTAGAAGGAACCCCTCTTAAACTAGTAGACAAATTCACGTACCTAGGAAGCAGCGTCGAATCAACCGAAAAGGACATCGAAACGAGGTTAGCGAAAGCATGGACAGCTATCAATAGGCTATCGACTATATGGAAATCAGACCTAACCGATAAAATGAAACGCAGTTTCTTCCAGGCAGCGGTCACATCGATACTGCTATATGGATGCACTACATGGACGCTAACAAAACGGCTGGAGAAGAAACTAGATGGCAATTACACAAGAATGCTGCGTGCAATCCTCAACAAGTCCTGGCAGCAACACCCCACAAGACACCAACTGTACGGCCACCTGCCCCCTATCACGAAAACTATTCAAGTTAGGCGAACCAGACATGCAGGACACTGCTGGAGAAGCAGAGATGAACTCATAAGAGATGTACTCTTATGGATCCCCACACACGGCCGCGCAAAAGCAGGACGACCAGCACGAACGTACATTCAGCAGCTATGTGAGGATACAGGTTGTTGTCCTGAAGACCTACCTAGGGCGATGAACGATAGGGAGGAGTGGCGAGAGAGGGTCAGGGATATCCGTGCTGCCAGCACGATATGATGATGATGATGATATAACAGGATGGAAATAAATTTATAATCCTAATTTGACCAGTTTTTGTTTTTCTTAAAGAATATATATATACATATATGTATATGCATGTGCGTGCGTGCGTGTGTGCGTGCGTGTGTGCGATTTTTTTATTGGTGTGTGTGTGTGTGTTACCTTTCTCTTCATCTTCAGAAGCCAACAAGTATCCTCTTTCCAAAACAACAGATTTAAAAGTATAAATAAATGAATAGAAATGTTTAGATTTATAAGAATAAGTCATTAAAATAGAAATGTTCATAAAACTAATCATGAAATGAACAAGAGAACAATATAGGAAGCAGCAGACACCAGGATGTCAGAAAACTGTACTGAACTCAACTCAACGTCGCTTCATGTGCATAACAGAAATAAGGAAGCCATCACGAATTTCGATGAAAATAATTGATAAGAACTTAATTCTGTTCAATATCCTTTTTGCTTTACGCTCCATAGAAAAAGAGACCAAAATGAAAATTTCCTTCTTTACGGAGCTGGCTATTATACCTGAAGAAGACCGTAGAATAAACTAGTTGAATCGTGCAAACTGGAAAACGAGAATTCTTTTGAACGCCCGAAGATAACTTTTGCTTTCGTTTTTGTTTTTGCTAAATTCATTTTTTGCCAGAATCTAAAAAGTTAATTTAATTATCTTTTCTGGTAGAATAGGATTTGTACTTTACAATGGCATCAATGAAATTGGCCAATTTAGAGAATTGACAGAAAGATCAGGTTGTGATGGACGTAGGGCTGAAAACATTAACGACTTAAAATGTTGATTTTATTGTCGATTTTGTAGAATACGATATCTTCTTTACAATGCTACCAGGGAGATTTCCCAATTCAAAGAATTAACGAAGAAATAAAGCTTTTAAAAATCGTTGACGTATCGTTAAAAATATATTTAACATAGTATAAGTTTTCGACAAAAGTTAAAAGTCTGAGTATTTTTTTTTCTGATAGAATTCTATGCGTAGATTAAAATGCAACCAAAGGATGTGGACAATTCCTAGTATTCACAGAGAAATGAGGCTATAAAAAATTTCTCTGATTAAGTTACTTCAAAAAGTTCGTTTCTTTGTAGCATATCTTATTTTCAACTGAAGCTCTCTCATAGAAATCTAATTATGTATTCATAAATCTTGGTACGAAAATATTAACAACAATTAATAATAGTAATAATTATAATAATCTCGAGCAGACGACCAAACTCAGTGAGAGTCAAAAAATAAAAATAAAAATATAGAAGCTGCCGAATAGTGGACATTGGCGTTCAGGCTGACCACAGAATAAAACTGAAGGAAAATGAAAAGAGAGTTAAGTACCTGGACCTTGCTAGAGAAATGGAAAAACTGTGGGAGATGAAAGTGCTGGTGATATCAATTATAAATAGGAGCGCTCGGTACAGCCATCAAAGGATTGGTATGGGGACTGGAGGAGTTGGAAATAAGAGGACAAGTTGAGACCATCCAAACTACAGCATTGTTGAGGTCAGCCAGAATACGAAGAAGAGTCCCGGAGACTTAAGAAGACTTGGTGTCACTCAATCTCCTGTGGAAAAGCATCAGCTAAAACTGGTGAGAAAAACTCCCAAATGAGTAAAATGATAATAAAAGCAGATAGAATCAAGCAAACAGAGGTGCAAGAAAAAGCAAGAAAAGAGCACCTCAGAAAAACAAGACAACTTCTTGAAACCAAATGATGCAGAATAAATCTAAACAAAGGAATAAAATCCAGGGCAGTCCCCCCACGCAATATTTGATTCTCTGGATTCTACTTAAAGGAATTAAGTTTGGAACTTGGACAGATTAGCCAAATCTTAAAGAAATTGATGACAATAAGCAAGGCTTTACCCTTGAGATATGATATAGATAGATTATATTATGGAGTGCATTTGCCCTGGCAAATGCACCTGCCCAAGCTGAAACCCAGCTACATAGTCTGGAAAGAGCAGCTACACGTCAATGCACACATGACGGAATACATGTGCTTTAATCAAAGAGGTGACATCTCCACTAAACGGTAGCTCTCTGAAACTATTAGACAATGTCACCAATCTAGGAAGCAGTGTCACATCAACCGAGACAGATATCTACACGCGACTAGCGAAGACATGGACAGCTATCGATAGAATATCGGTCATATGGAAGCTAGACCTGACCGATAAAATGAAACGCAGTTTCTTCAAAGCAGCAGTCGTGTTGGTATTGTTGTATGGATGCACTACATGGACGCTAAATAAACGTATGGAGAAAAAGCTTGACGGCAACTACACAAGAATGCTGCGAGCAATATTGAACAAGTTCAGGAGGCAGCAACCCACAAAGCAGCGGCTATAAGGCCGCTAAATACCCATCACGAAAACTATCCAAGTTAGACGAACTATACATGCGGGACACAGCTGGAGAAGTAGGGACGAACGCATAAGTGACATACTCCTGTGGACCCCTTCACATGGACGAGCAAAGGCTGGACGACCAGCAAGATCCTACATACAGCAACTCTGTGCAGATACAGGATGTAGCCCTGAAGACATGCAGGAAGTGATGGACGATAAAGAAGGGTGGCAAGAAAGGGTCAGTGATATTCGTACTGGTGGCGTGACATGATGATGATGATGATATTACGGAGATGCAACAATTTAGAAATCGAGCAATATTACAAAAAGACCAAAGAAAGACTGATTACAACGGATAGTAACAGCAACATTGACGGAAACAACTTAGTAATCAAAAGAAAAACAACAATAAGATTATCTATAAAACAAAAATGTGAAGAAAAACAACTGTATGGATATTTCAAGGGACAATCTATGGAATTCGCACACAAAATGACCTAAATATGACTAAGAAGCGGAAACTTAATGGGAGAAACTGAAAGTCTTTTAGTAGCAGCATAAGATAATAACATAAGAACCAAACATATCAAAACTAAAATTGAAAAGGTGCAGAAAAATAGCAAGTGTAGATTATGTGGTCACAGGGATGAAATGGTTTATCACGAACTAACTGGTATAAAAGTGATACAAGACAAGACAAAAATGGCTGGGAAAGGTGAGAATTTTTCAATAGATTAAAATTTGACAATAACGAAAAATTATATATGAATAAACCAGAATCTGTCCAAAAATTGAGAAGCATAAAATTCTCTGGAACTGAGATAGAAAAGGACTACTAAATCTCGGCTGTAAGACCAGACGTAGAGTTAATAGACAACAGCAATGGCAAAATTAAATCGACATTTGATGGATTTTGTCGTTCAAGCGGACCATAGAGTGAAAATGAAAGAAAGTTAAATACTTGGATCTTGCCAGAGAGCTAAAAAGTCTACGGAACATGGAGATGATGATAATTCAAATTGTAGTTGGGGAGATTTGAACAGTTTCCAATGGCCTGGGAAGGATTCTGGGACAAAAGGTGATCAGAGGAAGAATCAAGATCATTCAAACCACAGGACTATTAAGATCAGCTAGAAAAGTATTGGAGACATGACAAGACTTGCTGTCACTCAGATTTCAGTGAAAAAAAACATCAGTTAAAATTAATGAGAGAGGTTCCCATAGTGTAATGGTTATCGTCGTCGGAAATGGACACGGTGACACGAGTTCAAACCCTGAACGAGACTGGTTGCATTTCACATAGCACTAATACCCTTGGGAAAGGTATGAATCCAATTATTCTCCGTACAGCTATGGGTAAATAGTAGGGCAGACTGTGCTCTTCAGTCTTATTGAGGCAACTAATCTAAGAGAAGGAAAACTCAGAATTCAAACCTGTTAAACTCCGCTTAAAAATTCACCTTGTGTCATATCCTGCTCGAGCGGAGGGGCTGGTAAATATGATTGAAATTAATAAGAAAAACTCGCAATAATAATAATACACTTTTTTAAACAGTAAGTTATCATTTCCGTATATAAGTCGAATCTTTAGCTTGAAGCAATCTAGATAACAGATCTTTTCAACCTGTTTTGAATTCCTGACCTTGGAAATAGACTTAGACCAAACAGAAGAAAAGTTAAAAAAGAAAACAAAATTTTTACAAGAAATATTTATGTCGTCAAGCAAAGATAAATAACTTTTCATCCTATCAGGCATTATATACAGTTGCCATCATGGTGCGCCATATCTCGCGAGAAAAATCGAGAAGCGCCATCGGCAATTTATTAGTCTCGCTGTTCCAGAGCTTTTTCGCTGATCTAATGTAATGGGAACGTCAACTGTCGGCGCAAATGTATGTCAGTGTTAAGCTGTATCTTGAGTTAAAATTTGAATTGACTGTCAATTATCGTAAACGGCTGCTGGTAGAAAGGCTGAAACAAGGAGAAATGGAAGAACGATGGATGTTTCTTCGAGCTTTTGTCTCTTTCATTAATCTAGAATGTCCTTATCTTATAACTTTTGGATAGTTCTTTAATTGAATTATACTTTGCTCTTATTCAGACAGACTTGAATATTCTATTTTTGTCGCATTCCTTTATAATGTTGAGTATCTATGTTATGGACACCATTTTATTTCATAAGAACCGCATGGAGTATATTTAGATTTAAGAACCGAAAGATATACTTGGTAAATTATTGTAATAAATTCGGAAATATACACAGCTATTTAATTTTTTTTTTAATTTTTGACTTTGTTTTTTCGACAATTTTTTTCACCAATGCTCGATTGGTCTTTATTTTTGTCGGCCATACAGAGCCTAGCCTTTCCTATTATTTATCTGTAGCTGAGAGAAAATTGTTGGATTCATACTTTTTTCAAGGGTTTTAGCACGATGTGAAATGCAAACAATCTCTTCCACGATTTAATCAGGAGTCTCTTACTTACAGTTCACAGGTCACATGCGACTCTAAAGATCCATCTACGTTGTCCAATACCAAACTTTCAAAATTCCCCCTTAAGCTTTTTATATGGACTTTGTAGACGTACCATAAGAACTGCAGATGGTACACTTCGATCTTCAATGTTCCGAAGATTTGAAGTCCAAATTTCTATCCCAATCTTAAAAAAATTAAAAAATGCATTAGATAATATGAATGTGATTATTGAAACACACTAAGGTAAATAGACAAAACGTCTCCATGCACTGAATCCAAATGGCTTTCACATCAAACAAAATCATCCTCAAATCACCGTTTTAAGTAGTAAGAACAGAAATGGGTTACCACATAAATAGCTAAATAAACAAATCTTTGAGAAAAATATCTGACTAAAGGAGTAACGACTAATTTTGACCACACTTAACTCACCCCTAACAAATATCTTTCAAATGGAGAGGTCACTGCTAGGTGTCTAAGAGAGCAGAGATCATGTTTTATTTGAATAAACTTGGATACCAAAAAATGATTTTGAATCAGCAAATGGATATGATTCGTTACCAGTTAATTTTTCGTCACTTCTTTTGCAGCATATCAAACTTTTCTCTAAACAGCGATCTACTGTCGAACTAGTTAAGAACAATGACAAAATAAACAACAACTATGAGAGATTTTCTTATCGATTCTTTTCATCTCTTTCTCTCTCAGTCCCTCCCTCTCTCTCTCTCTCTCTCTCTCTCTCATGATCATATATATATATATATATATATGTGTGTGTGTGTGTGTCTGTCTGTCCAAGTATGTATGTGTGTGTGTGTTAGTGCCATTCTACCTACCATTTAAAAACACACAAACATATTTATACATTTACCCAACACTCCACAGTGAGAAGGATGCGTCGCAAAGTTAATTTCAAGTTGACTACAACTGGTTTGGATTCAGACTTTTCCTTCTCCTATACTGGTTGCCTTATCAAGATTAAAGAGCCTAGTCTGCTCTACTATTTACCTGTAGCTGGAGAGAAAATTGTCGTATTCATACTTTTTCCAATGGTTTTAGCACGATGTGAAATACAAACAATCTCGTCCCCGATTTAAATTTGGGTCACTGGTCCATTTTTTAGGATTATAACCGTTACGCCACGAGCACCCACTCCATGTTTATGCAAATGTAATCTAGTTGAATGGAAGATGTGGTTCGTCGAACACTTGATCTTTAAGTCATAATCCTTGATAGATGTTCGGGGTCTTGTAGGAGAAGATCCAGTTAATTTTGTTGGTTTTTAAAAGTTTTAGTTTTGTTTTTGATTAATGGCATATCAACCTTTGTGGGTTATTTAATACCAAAGCCATACTTGTGGAAGAACTCTAGTGGTACTATTTCACGCATAATCGGAGAGATAAGAGGATTAAAACCTCTCACAAAAAATATTAGTTCAAAATAGAACGTAATAACGCAATTGGAGTTCGAACTTAGTTACTACGATGTTGCAGTTCAGCATATTAACCACAACACCACCATAAGATCGATAAAGTGTGTGAATTTTCCTTCAGTATCCTTGGTAGTTGTAGGACGATTTCAAATGCTAAACTAAAACCCTTTTTCTCCATTTTAACTCCTCTTTTTATATAGAATTACATATTAGTCTACGTAAAAGTTTTACGAAAGGTTAAATTCTATCTAACAAGTTACTTTAACATAATTTCGCTCACTGATCAAATCAATGATATTTCACCGTGGGCATCAATTATGTGATTACTTTAATTTGAAAGTCCGGAAGAATTCATGAAGGGTTCTTTTTTTTTATTTGAGAATATTTTTACCCCATGGCAAATTTCCACATTGAAAAACTGAGACTTACATCATTTGCAGTTATCTATTTATATGATTGCAAATAGTTGCACATCCCAAAAGTACAATATATTTGATAGTATTTCACACTTTGAGATTTTATTCATTGTTTTTCACGTATCTCTTTAGGCAGATATTCATTTAAAGATTAAGTTTCTTTTTATCAGAAACAATGTGTTTAAAACTTCACATTCGATTATCAATTGACAAATAGTCCATAACCTCTTCATATTTATTTTTAGATAAATGATGTGGTGTTTATTTTTTTAAAAATTCCACCCATTAACTGGCTGCAATTAAATTATTAAATCCAGCAATTGAAGAGGCTCAATCAGAAAATTGATTATTCTAATTAATTTTCATTGATTTTAAATGTGCATTTATTAATGTAGTTCTGTTATATCAATGAGTAAATTGAATATCATTCGTTAGAAAATGTTTTAATTACATTCCTCCTTGCAAAATGTTCTTCGAAAAGGAAGATATTATTTATGTACAGAGAAATAATGCACTGGTCCACGATTGGCAGAATTTTTTTTGTCGGAAAAATGGAGTGGTTGAGCTGAGTTCAAATCCCCGTTGAAACTACGTTTGCTTTACACGAATGTCTTTAGGGAAGGCCTAACTCAATTTCTTCTTTAGGATAGCGATGTATGAAATAGTAGGAATAGCTTGTATCGCAAGGTAACTAAAAAAATAATAACTTAAAAAACTCCAATCCTTTTTTATCATTAAGTATTTTCGGACTATTGTCTTCATCTTTATTGTTATTTCCACAACGTTTCGCCCTATATGTCCTCCGGCCTTCTTCAGGTGTTTGTCGAACACAGTTCTTGATCATATTGAATTCCGTTGGTGGCTTGACCCGGAAGAGATATCTCCGGAGAGTTGAACCACTTGTGAATACTGTCCTGATGTCGTATGGACTACATATCTTTTGGATCCTTTCGCCTAGTCCTTTGACATAGGGCAGACATACTGTGGTGAGTTTTCAAGTATTGTCCTCTATCCTCCAATCCAAGTTTCTTGGAGCCGATGTTATGCGGTCTGGGTAGTTGTTGCCATGGAGGTTGCGTCTCAAACTAATAATTACTTCTTGAAATGCATCACTATCACTACTAAAGGCTCGATGTTGTAAGCAACGGACTGTTCATTTCTTTACCGTATATGGATGATGGGAGTTGAAATTGAGGTACTGTCCTGTGAAAGAGGGCTGGCGTTTCATAGATGACCTGAATCCTTGCTCTGATGAAGAACTGTGTTTACTCCATCCCTTGCAGTTGTGGTAAAATATACAAAGGCGAAACTGACCGCCCACTAAAAGTAAGGCTAGAACATCGGAAGGCACTAATATGAGGTGAGATTGAAAAGTCAGGCATGGCGGACCATATATGGAAGGAAAAGGGAAACCATCTGCCCTTATGGGATGAAGTTGAAATAATTGATTAAGCTGCAAATTGGAGGATTAGACACCTTAAGGAATCAGCACTATGGTGGGCTACAATGACCTGCTGAGTAGACTAAGTATAGAGATGAATACAATATGGGAATCGGTAATTAAAAAGGTTAGATAAAAAAAGTTTGAATATGAGCACAGGTAAAAATCATACATAATAGTAGTAATCCTAGTCAAGTAAGGACATTAGGTTTATAAGTCCAAAAATGCACTCTAAACTGTCCAGCAGGATACATAGCGTAACGGTCGGTTTCCTAAACTTTTAAGGAGACAATCATCTAGTGGTTGCAGGTTCAATCCTGATTACAGGCGAGTAACAATACAGGAATACTTAACACTTATACTCGGTTATGGCTAACGGGATCAGAACAGGTGACCCCGTAGTTCGTAGTTCCGTATAGGTTCCCGAGTCCGACAAACAAGTGAAGAAGGCCGATGACATATCGGTTGAAGCGTAGTGGAAATAAAAATAAAGATGAAGACAATAGTCCGAAAACACTTAATGATAAAAATCATCAAGTTTCTTCAAAAAAATTCAGCTCATTAAAACTCCCATCTGTCTTTCTGTAGTTAATAAATAAATCTAAGATTGTGATATTTACATCGATATATATATATATATATATATATATATATATATATATATATATATATATATTAATGAGATGCAGTTTCTTCCAGGCAGCGGTCGTATCGATACTGCTGTATGGATGCGCTACTTGGACGCTAATTAAACGGCTGGAGAAGAAGCTAGACGGCAATTAAACAAGAATGCTTCGAGCAATATTGAGCAAGTCCTGGAGGCAACACCCCACAAAGCACCAACTATACGGCCACCTACCTCCCATCACGAAAACTATCCAAGTTAGACGAACCAGACGTGCAGGACACTGCTGCAGAAGCAGGGACGAGCTCGTAAGAGATGTACTCCTTTGGACCCCCACATATGGCCGAGCAAAAGCAGGACGACCAGCACTAACATACATTCAGCAGCTATGTAAGGATACGGGATGTAGCCCTGAAGATCTGCCAGAGGTGATGAACGATAGGGAAAAGTGGCGAGAGAGGGACAGGGATATCCGTGCTAGTGACATGACATGATGATGATGATGATGATGATGCTATATATATATATATATATATATATATATTTGAAAGATGCTGTAATTCTGTTTACATATTGCAAATGGCCAATGACTGAAAACCAAAGTATTATTTCTTCAAAACCGAACAAATGCTGCACTCGTGGAGAACAAAATAATCAATGGTGTCTCAAAGACAAACTGTTATTTCCTCAAAGGTAAATTGAATGGAGAAATATTCGGTTTCACTGAGAATTCAGCTGTTTAAAATAAAATCTCACACATAACAAACTCTGATGCCAACTCTTTAGATATTTTTTCCTTTCACAAGAATATTAAAATGATTAAACAACTCGAACGTTAAAAGTATAAAGACAACTCCTTCAGAATCTTCAGCATCGTGGCTCCATCTCAGATAAAAGAGTAGAAATTTAATATCCATAATTTGATATCTTTAATCTAAGTGTAACGTAGGTTACAGCCCAAAAGTTAAAAAATCGTATTACATCGAAATTGAGAGCAGGTTTTAAAAAGGTTTTTTTTTTTTTTCGTTACCGCTTTCCATTAATCTTTCTGATTACTTGGCAGTATGTTTCGAACTATTTTAATCATGGGCAAATAAACAATTTAAAACTTGGCTTTTGTTGGCATCCAGTCTAAGAAATAGACAGGATTTATTCGCGTTTAAGCTGACTGCAGTCTAAATTTAACAAATTGACAAAAACTGCTGCCTTATTGCTCTGCTTTGCATTGAAGTCGAGAAGGAAAATCTGTTAACTCGGAATTTCGAAATATTGATACACTTTCTCCCAGTTTTGCTGTAGAAAAAAAGATCATTTGAGTTTTGTTCTATTGTCTAACCTGAAAGATAACTTGAACATAATTCAAACCTTCAGTGAAGCCTGTTTGTTTAAATTTCAACAGTATCTTTCTGCAACAATTATCGCTTAATATTTTTAGATTTTTTAATATCAGGAGAGTTTTCCAAGATTTTTTTAGATGGATATTTTTTTAAGAGTTTTTTTTAATATATGAAGTTTTAGTTTTGTTTTAATGAAATCAGTTTTTAGATTTTTAGAAAATGTAATGAGTGTTTTTAATATTTTTTTCAATATAGGTTGTTTTAGTTTTTGTTTAAATAGAATTAGTTGTTCTAAGATTTTTTAACGTAATAAGCGTTTTAAAGATATTTTCGCTTTTAAATTTTTAATTGACGGAGTTGTTTCTTGATAAAATTTTAAGTGTGGTCAGTTATTTTAGTTTTTATTTTAAATGTAAGGAGTTAAAATAATACTAATTAAAATAATAATACAAGTTAAAATAGAAATACTTGCATTTTTTCAAACTCAAGGTATTGTTGTAATTTTTAACGTAAGTTATCCTTAGATTTTTTTTAAAATTATACTTGAGTATTTATTTGTTATGGAGAAATGTATTTGAAAATATCCTTACGTTATCATAAAAGTTTATCAGCTGTGCAAACGTCTTGAATTTAATCATAAAAGTAAATATTTAAAATGTTTAGGTTCTTTGCCTTTTGGATCAGTAGATTTCTCAAGGCATGTCAACTTTCAGGGGTTATCTAATGTAAAAACTATCTTTTTAGAAAACAGCAGTAATACTATCTAACCCATACCTAGGGAAATAAAGGGGTTCTTACCTTTCCCTAGAGTATTTGTCCGAAAGTGAACGTAATAGAATGACTTGAGTTCGAACTTGCTTATCTCAATGTCACAGTCCAGCACTTTAACAAATACACCCGTTAATTTATGCTCATATCGCCTAATTATATACACTTGTACGTATATAAAATCAATGTGTAAAAGATATGAACGGAGATGTTCTTTTTAAATTGCTTTTATTGGAACTTCTTCCTTCAAACTGGATAAGCAATAATAATATCTTCCAATAGGGTATTGAAAATCTAACAGTCTTTCTTGAAGAAGCAAACAAATTGCAAACCTTTATCGATTTTTTGTAATAAAGAATTAAAAACCTTATATATATATATATATATATATATATATATATATATATATATATATATATATATATATATATATATATTCTCTATGTCGTAAATGATTCCAAGATGAACCTTTTTTACACAGACGTACGTGCACGATCGTGCCTGCGCACAGACACACATACACACACACACGCGCGCACATACACACACACACACACACACATATATATATTAAGAGAGAGACAGAGACAGAGAGACAGAGACAGTGACAGTGACAGAGAAAGATTGATGATTATATCTGGAATTCATTGCTAAAAGTGTATATTCGAAAGCACATTTTTTGTAAATTAGGAAAATGCAAAAAATATAATGTAATTGATATTTCTCACGAGAAAATGGGTTTCTTAGTTTTTATAAATTTTTATTTCAAAGCATATTTCATGTACACATCTAAATACTATATATAATTCTATTGTTATTATTTTACTTAACTTTTAAAAGATTTTCACACTGAAGTTTAAGTGACTAGTTTCGTCGAGTTTCCAGGACTCTTCTCGGTATTCTGGGCGATCTTAATAATGCTGTAGTCTGGATGGTATCAACTTGTTCTCTTATTTAGAAGTCCTTCAGTCTCTTTATCAATCCGTTGGGGATTGTTCCAAGTGCACCAATTACACCTGGTATCACCCTAACGTTCATGTTCCATAATTTCTTTTAGTTCTTTAGCAATATCTAGGTATTTATCAATCTTTTCGCTTTCTTTTAATTTTACTTTGTTCCTATGGGCAAATTTTACTACTACTATTATTATTATTATTATTATTATTATTATTATTATTATTATTATTATTATTATTATCATTATTATTATTTTATTTTTTACTTTTTTTCTTAAGAGTTTTTCACTCTGGAGTTAGTTTATGGTCTTTCAGAGGAGTTTGAGTGACCCCAAGTCTCCTCAAGTCTCCAGGATTCTTTTCAGTATTCTGGCCGATCTCAATAATGCAGTAGTTTAGATGATCTCCTGTTGTCCTCTTATTTCCAAATCCTCCAATCCCTTTTTTAATCCTTTGCTGACTGTACCAAGAGCAGCAATTACAATTGGTATAAACGTTACTTTCATGTTCCACGGTTTCTTCAATTCCTAACAAGTTCGATGAATTTATCCCTTTTTACACTTTCTTTCAATTTTGATCTACAGTCAGCTGGGACAGCAAAGTCCACAATTTTGAAAGTTCTCTTTTTTGTTGATTATCATAAGGTCTGGTGGTCTGGCCGAGATTATGTGATCCGTTTGTATGTCAAAATCCCAGAGGAGTTTATGTGTGTCATTCTCCAGGAGAGATGCTGAGTTGCGCATATACCATCTGTTTATATGGTCAAATTGAAATTTCTTGCACAATTCCCTGAGGATCAATTTGCCTACCCAATCGTATCTAATCTAAGCTGATCTCAACAATGGTGTGGTCAGTATGAACTCGATTCTTCCTCCGATTTCCAATCACACCATTCTTTTTTCCAAGTCTTTAAATACCGTTTCAAGTGCACTAACTACAACAAGTATCCCTCCGCTTATATTTCATTACTTTTTTACTTATCTGACACGGTCAAAGTATTTGTCTATCATTTTGCTTTGTTTCATTTTTATCTCTAGTCATTTGAAACGGCTAATTCCTTTAGATGAAAAATTGTTTTTCCTTGTAAATTAACAATAGATCCGGGAATAGTTGATCTGATTCTATCTCAAAATCTGAGAGAATTTTCTTCTTCTTCTTCTTCTTCTTCTTCTTCTTCTTCTTCTTCTTCTTCTTCTTCTTCTTCTTCTAATTATTATTATTATTATTACTCCTTGAAAGTTTTTCACATCAGTTTTAGCTGATGTGTTTTCACTAGAGTTTAAGCGACAGCAAGTTTCCTCAAGTCTCCATTGGTCGATCTCAATAATGTTGCAGTTTTGATGCTCTCGTCTTGTCCTCCTATCTCCAAGTCGTTCAGTCTCTTTAATAAACCATTGGTGACTGTACCAAAAGCTCCAATCACGACAGGTATAATTTTCAACTTCATGTTCCATAGTTTTTCCAATTCCCTAGCAAGGTCGAGGTACTTTTTCTTCTTATCACTTTACTTCAGTTTTATTCTATTGTCAGCCGGGACAGCAAACCCCACAATCGTGAAAGTTCTCTTTTTTATTGTTGATTATTATAAGCTTTGGTCTTCTGACCGAGATTAGGTGACCCGTTTGTATGTCAAAGTCCCATAGGAGTTCATGTGTGTCATTCTCTAGGACATATGCTGGCTTGTGCGTATACTATTTGTTGGTATGGTCAAATTTAAATCTCTTGCACATCTCCCAGTGGATCGCCTTGCCTACCAAGTCGTGTCTAGTTTTTCTGGGATAATTTGCTGCATTCGCTTAATATGTGATTCATGATTTCGTGTCTATCACCACATAACCCACATTTACCATTTTGTTGCGTTTTATCTATTCTCACTTTGATGTGATTAGTTCTTATGGCGTTGTTTTGTGCTGCTATTAGGAGAGATTCGGCTTCTCTCTTAAAGTTTTCTTTTCTAAGCCACGTCCAAGTTTTCTCGTATTGTTTATTAGTCGCTTAAAATGCCCATAGAGTTGTTCTTTTCCCCATTTTTGTTTCCTAGTTATTGGCATTCTGCTGATGTTTATTATTATTTACTCATTAGAGTTTTCACATCAGCGTAAGATGATGGACTTTCACTGGATATTGAGTGATAGCAAGTCTCCTCAAGTCTCCAGGATTCTTCTCAGTATTCTTGACGTTTTCAATAATGCTGTTGTTTGTATGGTCTCATCTCGGCCGCCAACTTCCAAGTCCTCCAGGCCCTTTAATAATCCTTTAGTTACCGTGCCAAAAGCATCAATCACAATTGATATAATTGTCACCTTCATGTTCCTAATTCTTTTCAATTCTTTAGCAAGGTCGAGGTACTTATTTCTATTTTCACATTCTTTCAGTTTTATTCAGTGATCAGCCGGGACAGCAAAGTCGACAATTTCACAAATTGTCTTTTTTTTTGTTGATTATTATTAGGTCTGCTCTTCTGGCCGAGATTAGGTGATCCATTTGTATGTCAAAGTCCCATAGGAGGTTGTGTGTGTCATTTTCTAGGACAGGTACTGGGTTGTGCATATACCATTTGTTGGTATGGTCAAATTTAAATCTCTTGCACATTTCCCAGTGGATCACCTTGCCCACGTAGTCGTGTCTAGCCTTGTACTCCTTCTGTGCCAATTTGCTGCATTCGCTTATAATGTGATTGATGATTTCATCTCTGTCACCGCATAGTATACATTTGCTATTTTGTTACGTCTTATCTATCCTCGCCTTGATATATTTGGTTCTTATGGCGCTGTATTGTGCTGCCATTAGGAGAGATTCCGTTTCTCTCTTAAAGTATCCTTTTCTTAGTCATGTCCAAGTTTTCTCGTGTTGTTTATTAGTCGCTTAAAATACCCAGAGAGTTGTTTTTCTTTCCATTTTTGTTTCCTAGTTATTGTTTATTATTATTATTATTATTGCTCCTAATTGATAGTTTTTTCAACTGAATTTTTAATTGCAGAATTTCACTTCAGATCTTCATTACTAAGTATCTCTGCTGATTTTAACAATGCGGTAATCTAAATGTTCTAGATTCTTACTCTGATATGTAGTTCTCCAATTCTATTTTCCAGGTTCTCCAGAACTCTTCCAAGAGCACCATTTACGATTAGTATCACTTTCATCTTCTTGTTCAACGTTTTTATATCCCTCTGGGAAAATGTAAGTGTTTGTAATTTTTTAAAATTTTCTCTTTTTTTATTTTCTCTTTTTTTTGTGATCTGCTCGGATTGAAAAATTAACGAAATGATAATTTCTTCTTCTTCTTCTTCTTCTTCTTCTTCTTCTTCTTCTTCTTCTTCTTCTTCTTCTTCTTCTTCTTCTTCTTCTTGTCTGAATCATTCTTACCTTCTTTATGTCTTCCACTTTCAAAAATTATTCTCAATTTTCCTTCTTGTCCCGCTTAATTTCTTTTCTCTTTCTCTTGATGTAACGTTACGGGACCAAATAGACTAGTATAACGTTGCATCACCGATCCTGTAACATCTCGAACATTTATTGGCGTTATACTCTTCAAATACAAGAAGAACCGTTTCTTCATTGGATACGAAAAGTATATTTCTGACTGTAACAATTTCATTGAGCGGTCGGACGCGAAACTCGAGAGAAAGATAAAGAAACGCTTCGAGTGTCATGCGTGCGAGACGAACAAACAAAAATCCGTCTTCAATTTCTTCGCTCTTCTCGCTCCAGAGGGCTCTCAACCGACCATTTCTACCTCTGCACTCCAAACTCGACGACTAAAACTGACGAACTAATTCTGTTTATAATATACGACCTTCGTTACAGCTTCTTTCATCTCCTCAATTGTCTTATAACGACAACCTCTGAGCTTAGGGAATTACCAAACGTCACAGGGAGCAGGGTCTGGACGATAGGGAGGGGGAGAACTGTCTTGATGTCCATCTTGGTCAAATAGTCTGTGACACCGATGGACTGGTGCATTGTCCTGCTGTAAATGCCACTGAGCCGATTTGAAGCTCCAAGTGAGGAGTCTCACCAATACATGCAGTTTTGTGTAAAATACAGGACACTCGTTAAGCTAGATCTTACTCCTCTGTAGAGATACAGTTGACATGTTCTACAGCTCCAGCCGGCTGAGTTAAGTTTTTATCGATATCCAAGAAAAAAGAAAATAATTACATAGACTATGATTTAACTTAAGAACAGAACATTTAATAATAGTATAAAATCTTGCAGCATTTCATTATTCTATGTCAATATATCTCAATTGGAATATCGTAATAACTAAAAGCAATTCAACCATTCATATGAACTGATATTATTAGGTAAATGGTCATAAAAAAATCCGATCTCTCTCATAAAAATACAGGAATTTTTACAGGCTGTAGTTGTATCAGTTCTATTGTATTAGTGCACCTCTTGGACTATAACGAAATATCTATTGATATATTAACGACTATCTGGAAAGCAAATCGCTGATGAATTAAACGTGAATTCTTCTTTACAATCCTCCTGTCATAACTATTTTTGGTTGCTCTACTTGAAATTTAACAAAACATCTCGTGAAAAAGCTTAATGAGAATTACTCGAGTATTCTACGTGCTGTTTGAAAACAACATCCTAGAAAACAGTAGTTGTACAGCCACTTTTCACCCATCACCGAAACATCCGATTAAGGCGAAGAAGACATGCTTGGCACTGCTGTAAAAGTAAGAACTAAAACATAAGTGACGTCCTCCTTTGTACTACTACACATAGACACACCAGCAAAAATTTACATTCACCCGCATTGTGTCGACACTGGATGTCATCTAGAAGACTTACCAAGAGTGATGGTCGATAGGAACGTAAGAGAGAGAGAGGGGGGGAGAGAGTCAAGGGAATCTGTGAAATCAGAACGCTTTGATAATGATATCTCTGAAAGTCAGACAATGTGAATTTGTCAGAATAAATCGTAATTTAACAAATCTAGCACGACATCATGACAAAAAATCTATTCTTCCATCACAAGACAAATTTGCCGGCGACTTCCGGACTGAATTTAAAAGCTGCCGATCGTTAATTACTGTCCGATGGACGTAAAGATGTGGGCAAAAACATTATCTTTTATTTTATTCAGATGTTTATCAATTAAATGTTCAAGATTGATTGTAGGTCACTGAAATGTTAAATCTCATTAGAAAAAAAAAAAAGAAGAGAAACCGTTTGATAATTCTTTATACGGTAGGCCAGAAAGGCCCTGAAAGACATAACTCACCAAGCCTATTAAATTACATCTGTTTCTGTTTCGTTTATAACTGCCAAATTTAACTGCAAATCTAGTCCTCTACTGATTCTCAAATGTTCATATCAAACAAACAGAAAGCATTTTTTCATAAAACCTTTGCGTCATATTTTGGCTCCCATATTTTTGCTTAAGTGACACCTGCCACAATTACCAAAACATGTCAATCATTTAGCCTGTGTCGAAATGGGCCAACTACCCTGAGTCTCTGTGTTAAAACAGTTATCACCATAAATGATGAGATTATATACATAGGGTTGATAAGTCTAGTTTTCTTTGATTTGTAGATTGTGGTATCAGTTATGCTGGCGAATTGGTAACGCTGAAACATCGGTCGACAGAAGGTATTTCATATCAATTGAGCAAAGAGAAATAAATGTAATATAATTAAGGATGATAATTAATTATATCAGGTAATTATTTTATAAATATTAATCAATTATCAGTTTGCTAAAATTTGACAGCAAGGGGAGGTCGCATGTGAAGGTTACAAGGAGTTGGTAGATTATTAAAATGACATATTTTTAAATCCGCGGATAGCTCACATATTAGTAAGCAAACAAAATTGAATGCATGTCGGCTGATTTTAGAAAGTGACATAAAAAGTTAAAAACATGGGTCTTTATATCATTATATTATGAGATGGTTAAGATACGTGGTGCATTCAATAAGTTTCCAGACTTTTTTGTACATGCATTTAAAATTGTCGTAGACTCTTGAAAATTCACTATGTTATTGCTATACATTTCATAAGATGACTGACCAATTTTTATAATTTCAGGTTCAAATAAACAGCTACAGCAGCAATTGGAATACACCCTACTAAAGACTGTTTGTCACAGCTGGTGAATTTCAAAAGTGAAATCTAGACGTCAGGACACTTTAGAAGAACAATATGCAATAAAATTCTATTTCAAACCTGGAAAAAATGCCACAGAAACGTATGGAATGCTTCAGACTGCTTTTTGACCATCTTGCACGAATCCAGCATTAGTTTTGAGTGGCATAAGAGATTCAAGGAAGGCAGGGAGTCTGTAAGGGATGATGAGAGGTGTGGAAGGAGTAAGGAAATCAATACACTAGAGTTGATTGGCCAAAATGTTAGGGTTAGGTTTACTATGTTGAGGTTTTAAGGGAGTTCAGGAAGAGATTCCTTGGGAAGAGGCCAGCACTCTTCAAATCGGTTCAGTGGCATTTCCATCAGGACAATACACTAGTCCATAATTCCATCCTTGTCACAGACTATTTGACCGAGATGGGCATTAAGACAGTTCCCCGCCCTCCCTATAATCCAGACCTTGCTCCTTGTGACTTTTGGTTATTCCCTAAGCTCAAGGGAAAATTCAGAGGCTATCGTTATGAGACAATTGAGGGGATGAAAGAGGCTACCACAAAGGTCATTGACACGCTCACACAAGAGGATTCACACAATGGGACCTTCCAGAAGTTGTTAGAACGGTACAAGTGCATTGCAGGCGGAGGAGATTACTTCGAAGAGGACAAGAGTTTCACATGTGTACTATCAATAAAAGTGCCCATACGAAAAAAGGCTGGAAACTTATATTATGCACCTCGTAAAATATAAAATAAAAGCCATCACGTTCATCCGATTTTTTAAATTTATGCCTACGAAGGGATATATCAAATGTTTTATGAGAATTAGTTCATGAGAAATTAAACATCTTTCCACTTATATATATATATATATATATATATATATATATATATATATATATATATATATATATATATATATATATGCTCTTTTATTCAGAGTTGAAAATGAAAGGAAAAAAATTAGTAAAAGATGGAATATATAAATGTAGGTTATGTGTTTTTATTTATTCGTACGGCAATTTTTGATGAGTGATAGTTATATATATATATATATATATATATATATATATATATATATATATATATATATATATATATATATATATATACATATATATATATATATATAATGTTTACGATCTTTCAATAAAACAAAAATATAATCTGCTTGTACCCAGATAAACAATGCAGTATATGGTAAAATAATTCTTATCTCACTTTCCTTCTTGTCTCTGAATGCACACTCCTGTAAAATATATTTACAAGTCCCATATAGGAACACTTATGGTAGAGGGCGTTATGGACTTCGTCTCTCTCCTTCTGAAAGAATTTATTTTATGTGCTTTATAAAATGAGAAATTAAAATTAAACACAAACCTCTGACAAATGTATTGGAATTGATTATATATATATATATATATATATATATATATATATATATATATATATATATATATATATATCGTCATTATCATCATAAGTCGTGCTGATAACACAGATTGCCCTGGCTCTCTCACAATCCGTCTCTATCATCGATCACTTCTGTAGAATACACCGACTGCTTCTCTACAGAGGGGTAAGACCCCCCCCCAACGAGTGTCCTGGATATGACACTAAACAATCTAATGGTGAGGTTCCAGCAATGCTGGAGCTTTGGGGAATGCGGAGTACCACTTCATTGCCAACGCTCTCAGATTCACTCTGCCCCGGAGTGGTAGCACCAGACAAGGGTCCTATCTATGGGTTAAATAGAACTAAACGGTGGTTGGCGTTTACTGGTTTTATGCATTTAAACTGTGTATTTGTGCTGAACCGATTGATTAAAATAGAACTGTTTTGACATTAAAACTGCGTACTAATGCTACACTAAATTGCTCGAAATAGAACTGTTTTGACATCTAAACTGTGTACTTATGCTAAACTGAATTATCTTAAATAAAACTTTTGACATTAACTCTCTGTCTTGCCCAGTCGGTTGTGGCTTTAGAATACACTGACTGCACCTCAGCAGAGGGGTAAGACCCCACCCCAATAAATCCTGGATATGACACTAAATATTCTGATGGTGAGGTTCCAGTAATGCTGGGGCTTTAGGGAATATGGAGCACTCCTTCATTGCCATTAGTCTCAGGTCCACTCTGTCCCGGTGTGGTAGCACCTAATAGGGCCCTGTCTATGGGTCAAATAGAGCTAACGGCATACTTATGCTAAACTGAATTGTTTGATTAACTTGAATAGCTTGAAATAGAAATGTTTTTGATAGCTAAACCCTACTTACATTTAAACTGCGTGCTTATGCTATGAATTATTTCAAATAGAATTGGTTTTTGACATTGAAACTGTATTTACACTAAACTGAATTGTTTGACATGTAACTGTGTGTAAACAAAATCTGTACTTATACTAAACTGAATAAGCTGAATTAGAACTGAATAGCTCAAAAAAGAAATGTTTTTCTCAATCAAACTGTACTTACATATAAACTGCGTGCTTAAGCTAAACTGAATTATTTGAAATTGAACGGTTTTTGACACTGAAACTGTACTTTCACTAAACTGAATTGTTACATATAACTGCTTGAATAGTTTGAAATAGAAATGTTTTCGACAATCAAACTGTGTACTCATGCTAAACTGAATTGTTTGAAATAGAACTGGTTATTCACATAAAAATGGATTTGGTGTTAAATAACCTACATAAAACCCACCAAACCAAACCAAACCAAACCTGGTAAGTCCTCTAGACTACATTCGGTGTCTGTAAAAAGTTGATATTTTTAAGTCCATGCATGGGAGTCCATAAAAGAATGCTTAATTAATTCATCCTTATTTCTCTAAAATGCCCCAGAATGTCTTGTTTCTCTTACAAGGATGGTTAGTCACATGAGAGGTAAGCGACCATTCAATTGCAGTTTGAACAATTTTGTTTTTCGTTAAAGTTCAAAATACCACGTAGAATACTTGTGGGACTCTCATCTTGGTATTTTCGCCATGCTTTTCCGTAAGAGTCCAGATGGTCCATCTATACAGTAGTACTGACAGACTCACAGCTTGGAAAAAATCCCGTTTTATTTCATCAGAGAGATCAGATTTCCATAGGATTGACAACATGTCAAAAGTAGTCCCCGTCTCCCCTATGCTTACGTTGGCCTAGCTTCTTTTTTGAGTTCACTGTATTTAATAAACAATGTTCACGCCGTGAAAAACCCAAATGCGATACATAGAAGCGTCTTCAGAAAGGTTCTCGGCATAAGCAAACAGGGAATCTCCCAGAGCTATGAAACATTCAGAATCATCCTAAAGTTCCACACATTTACCATGATTCTCTCAATTCTTCTCAGCCCTTTTTTGTTGGACCAAAAAACATTCATAATTATCCACGAATGATGTTTTATCATATCTTTATTAACTCTTGGAACTCGAGTGGCCAGTATTTGTGCCATTACCTTGAAGTATATATGCCCGGGTTGGCGCTTGTCGCGTAGTGGTTATCGTCGTAGGAAAGAGACACAGTGACCCGAGTTAAAATCCTGAGCTAAGCTGTTTGCATTTCACATATAACTAATACCCTTGTGAAACGTAGGAATTCACATATTCTTGTTCCACTAGTGGATGAATAGTTAAACAGATTGAGCCCTTTAACGTTGGTATAGAAACCGATCTTGTAGAAAAAAAACTCTGAATTCAAACCTGTTAAAATCTGCTTAAAAATTGACCTTGCCTAATGAGTTGGGTGTTCGCCAATCGTCCGGGAGACTTGGTTTCAATCTCAGGTCGAGTCATGCCAAAGACTCAAAAAGTGGTACTTGATGCCATCTTGCTTAACACTCAGCATTATAAAGTAAAGATCAAGGGTGAAGTGATGCAATCCAGGGAATGAAGTAGCACCTTCCTCTACAACTCGGTGTAGTAGCAATTGAAAAGGGAGCCTTTAGGTCACCCTCGACTAAGGTCACCAACTTTACTTTATAGCATGTGTTCCAGCCGGGGAATACCTGTTGTACCATTGCTTAGCAACGATAAAGCCAGTCAGATTTTAGATAACAGACTACGACATTTTACATGTTCAGCTAAGTTACAGCCAGGAACCTGGGGTGGGAGGCCTACACTGATTGGTTGCTCTGGTTTCTAAGGGTTCAGACGGAATTTTTAATTTAAGATTTATTGTGAAAATCAATCTCTTTATGAACCAGGGACAATTTTAGAGGACAAGTGAGTTATTTAACTCAAATTGTTTAATTAAGAGTGATGTGTTTAATTAAAATTTTATAGCTTGGATGAATCACGACTTCAGTAATTATAGATCCTAGCCGCTCATGTTTTTCTTAGGACGGATAGACTAGGAGGAAAACAACATAGAAACAATTTGAAAAATTATTGACCCGTATTAAGACGTTCGCAATCATTACTTCAAAAACTAAAATGACATTTTGATAAATTATTTTGAAGAGATTTTCTTTTTCTTCTTCTTTGTTTAATGACATATAAACCCTCGTAGATTATCTAATGCGGAAAGCCAACGTTAAAGAAGAAAAGAAATAGTGCTATTTAACCAATAGCTAGAGGGACAATAATTCATGCCTTTACCAAGAGTATTAATCCAAAAGTGAACGTAATGGCACGACTGGATTTTAAACTTATTGTCGCAGTCCAGCACGTTACCTACAACTCAACGGAGACTCCCACTCCCGACGAAATGTTTGAGTTTGTAATTCTGTTACTTTTTGATTTCACTGTCGACACATTTCCATTGAGGTCACTTTGTGATGAACTTAAAATTAAGGAAATCCAGCTTGCTCCTGTGGACTGTTAAGCATATTTTCATGGAATGTGTAGAGTTAACTCTCATTAAATAATAATTGTCAAGGCAAATAATATGAAGGATCTATTTGAAAATATCGTGGATGAGATTTTGTTCTTTTCAAGAGAAATAAAGTTATACTTAAAATTATAAATATAAACGTTATCAGTGTAGTATCTACCGACAAGAGTTACCTCTCTTGCTGGTGCTTTTCGGTCTTCAGTGAAAACCCTCTTTCTACTTACGTTATAAATAGCCATCTCTCTACACCGCAATATTCGAAGCTGAATAAAGACTTCTTAAGTTGTATCGATTTCATGTGTTCCCATTAAAATAATGACCATGCGAAGAAAATTAGAGGTTTTATCTCATACATTTTCACAAAATTTTATTTTAAATATCTGTTTGAGAGCCACATATGGCCCTCTAACACTAATTATATTGAGGGCCACACGTGTCTCTTAAAAGAAGGAAAAGGTTAAAGTTGTCTTAGGGGAATTTGATACATTGTTGAAAGGAAAATATCAGATAAAAAAAGAAATATAATCTACATCAACTACATAAAAAAACGTGAATATAAACGTACTATCTTCATGATTCTCTAACCTTTAGACATAAAATAATCGCAGATTGACTGAGATGTCATTAAAATCAATCAATTAGTGCTCCTGTGAATCTCAAACGTAGAGCATTACATCCCAGTTATGTATAGTATTCCAAAGGAGAAAAGAAAGGGAAGTGGAAAGGCATGACTTGACGATGACAATATTTTATCGCTTGCGTTTTCGGCGAAACTCACTTTTTTTTTAACTGAATTATTTTTTACGGGTACTTCCCAATTAATATAAAAGAATTTGAGAGGATAAAATAAAATTTGCAATATAAAGAAAATTTTAAAAGGATAAAATTTGTTATGAAGAGAGTGACACTAGATCCAAGTTTAGCATTTTACTGGGTAATGTTTTAGGGAGCTTTAGTGTGCAATATTAAAGAGTAAATTCAACCGGTAGGGTTAAACAGTAAGTTCCGCAGCTTTCTAGTTCGGATACTGATTCAAAAAGATAACACAGACGATAAAGTTTTAAAAAAGGAATTTTATACAAAAGAAACAAGACAGAAAGGGATAGAAAATATAAAGTGTTGCACATTTTAGTGCAAGTTGCTGGAACTTATCTGAGAAAGTGCCCGGTAAACAATGTTCGTTGAATTTGAATATTTTTCATTTCTTTTTTGATTTGTCGAAATGTTTCAGAGTTCTTTAAAGTTCTTTTCAGCAGAATTCTTGGTTGAATTTTTTTCAGTTGTTTAACTTGATATAATTTCAGTAGTCGACTTCCATCTAATTTTACTTTTATTTCTTGGGAAGCTTCTTGCCTTCACATTTTTTCGGCTATACAAGAAGCGAGTGTTGAAACCTTTCGAAAGTTTTCATGCTTGCAGTTCGGTCCCCGAATTCGTACTTTCGTTTGATTTTTGTTTTATTAATTGGGAAGCCTCACTCAAGAAGCGAGAGACGAAATCCATTTGCAGGCTATTTTTTCCTGCCCTTATTTTGGTCCCCGAATTTGTACTGAGGGTTCAATAGTAGTTCTCGACAACAAAAAAAGGGAAGTAGTTTTTTGGTACTGCACTGTCTGGGATTACTTCTCCCTTTTTCACTCCGGCCAAACCAAGAGCTGCACATGGTTGGCTTGATTTTTTTCTTAGAAATAATTTTTTTATAAATATTTAAAACATAAATCAGAAATTTAAACATGTTCTTAATTTTCTTGTCTTTCTTTAGTACTGAGAACTAATCATAAACTTCTTTCTTTTTAAGAAAGAAAAAGACAAGAACTAAAATCGTTAATTTTTCAGTATTTGTGCTTTCTTTGAATTACTCGTGACAAATTATCAGCTTATTATGTAAGGAGTTCAGAAACGAAATAATTTTGTGCTTTCGAATCTTATATATTTATTTTATGCGGACTAAACGTTTTATATTAGGAACTTAACAAGAAAAAGAAAAATATTTCAAACAAAAAAGAAAATAAAAACCTCAACAAAAAATGAATACTAAAAATTATTTTTTTGTTGAAGAAAAACAAAACTCAAGAATCGAATCACCAAATAGATTATTCCACTGCAAAAATCCATATCTATATTGCACTTGGTGAGGCAACTAGTCTAGGAGAAGGAAAACTCTGAATTCAAACCTGTTAAACTCCGCTTGTAAATTTGTATATCTATATTGCACTTTCAGGCATCCACACCAAAATTTCGTCCACACACAAATAAATGGATAAATAAATAAACAAATATATATATATATATATATATATATATATATATATATATATATATATATATATATATAAATATATATATATATATATATAAACAAGTGAATATATATATATATATATATATATATATACATATATAAACAACTAAATATATATATATATATATATATATATATATATATATATATATATATATATAAAGCTTAAATATTTTAAACATACTAGTATTTATTGATTAAGAATTTTTTTACATGAAACCACCAAACTCCTAGTACGTAACAGCATACAATAGATTAATCTAAGGAACACAATTTTCAAAATATCTTTTAAAAAATAATTAAAAGGCTTGTGGAAATATGTAAAATAGTATTCTAAAAATTAACACACTAAACAAACAAAAAAAAAAAGAAACTTGGAGAATACCAATATTATACCTAAAGAACAAGGCATCTGTAAAAACACTTCGTCATTTCGTCATGAAATAATTAAACAAACTCTTGATGGGATTATCTTTTGCAAAAAGTAAAAATCATTCAGTTGCAATTTCATTAATTTAAGCAAATTAGGTAAGCGATTAAAAATATAAGGAGTAAAGCTGGCGACCATAGTCGAAGGTGACCTGAAGGCTCCCTTTTCGATAGCTACTACACCAATGTGTAGGGGAGGGTGCTACTACTTTCCCTGGATTGCTCCACTTTCCCCTTGATCCTTACCTTATAATGCTGAATGTTAAGCAAGGAGGTATCAAGTACCATTTTTTGAGTCTTTGTTATGACTCGACCTGGGATTGAACCCAGGTCTCCCGGGCCATTGCCGAACACTCGACTCGAGAATTTCGAATAAGAACATATTTAAAAAGATATCTCAACTTTTATTGTTTAAGTACCGAAAATATTAAAATCCGATAATTTGCTGATTGTGGAGGAATCAAAATTTCAGTGGAGACTTACTTCTGGTTGTGGTCCGTATATTAGACAAGTGTGTGTGTATGTGTGAGTTCGAAATATAGTCACGTTGCTATAAAAAGCAAATGAGAAAACCGTTGTTTGTAGAAAGGAAAAGTTGGCGTTCAGAACATGGACTATCGCGTTGAGGGTCGTTAATGGTGGATTTACTGTAAGTTATACAAGTCGGTGAGGAAAAAACTCTTTGTGGGGGGTTCAAGATAGGTTACGGGTGTCAGCGTTGAAAGAGTCGTTTGTGGGTGGCACGAATGGCGTGGATAGGATTTTTCGAAGGGATGAAAATAGCAAGTGATGTCGGGAGGGTTGTCTCAGTGCCAGCTGGTGATGTAATTTACTAAGCATTTTACTTAGATGTGGCACAAGGCCATATGAAAGGGGCACCCAATGAGACAGTGCCAGCTGGTGATGCTGCGATAATGGAGTTATATGTGATGCAAATCATCCATGCTGTGCACTGTTGGAAATGTAATGACGACTTCGTAAATAATATTCTCCCATGAACTATTACGCATGGACACACCAGTGTTTTGAAGCAGCAGAAATTTACATTCATAAGCATTGTGCAAACACTGGGACCCATCTAGAGGACTTAACTAGTGCGCTGGCTGATGGAGAGAGAGAGACCGACAAAGATAGAGACAGAGAAAGTTAAAGCAATCTATGATATCGGCACGATTTTTTCATTAGAATGAAGTCGATTGCAAGCCATACGTATTTGTGGTTTGTCAAACCAAGAATAAAAGCCGATGATGTATGGATAAGTTGAGGGGCCATCATTTTTGTTACTTGAATATGCTACAATAAGTATTTACTGACTGTGGCTATGCCTTCTATCTAGCTATGTGTATTGCCTGTCCGAGGCCTCCTGGAAGAAAAGACACACTGTCTTCCCACCAACCCATCAACCCGTGTACAGAAATATGGTTTGAGAGAGGTTAGAAGTAAATTTCTAATGAACCACGAGAGGAGAAATTTTGTGTTTTGAGTTTTAGGTGTTAAACTTCTAGTTTATTAGAGAGTGGATGTATGGTTTGCAGTTTAACGTTTCAGGGACCCGTTTTTTACATGATGTCGGGAGTTATTGCTTCCCTATTAAAAACTGTTTGGAAACTGATTGTGATGGCCGGCCTGAAGTATTAACACTTTCATAAACCTTGGAATCAAGCTGTAACAACGTGTTTGTTTATTTCTTTTCCCATCAAGAACAAGACAATCCCTTCATCTTTTTTTCGATAACCTTTTTTGAGGCCATCTTTCGACAGACCCGTAATGTTGCACTTGTTAATTTTTTTCTAAATTAAATCCACTGTCTGGCAGTCAGCAGAGTTGCTTGTCAAGTAGTTGGTGTCGATAGAGATTTTAGTTAGTTATACTTCGATAAGAATGTCTCACTGACCACAGAATATTAGTCGATTCAGCTCACACTTACCAAAGGAGAGACAAGTACTTTTCCTTTTTTTTAAAAATTGACTTAAACATAAAGGAATGGTGACGTGCAGTCTGGATATGTAAGAGAAAGAAAGAATGCCAACCTGATAAATGACTTTGGAGTTCTGAAGTGGAAGGTTTCCATTAAAAGATCCCATCCATAGATTTTTAATGTCTTCAGCTTTAGGCTTGAACAACGCGAAAACAGATACTGAGAACAAAAACGAAGATCATGTTTGTCAGAACAGAGAAATAAAGTAGAAAAGCGAAGTGAGACCGGTGACGAAATAATACAAAATTAAAAATTTTATTTAATACGGACAATGTTTCATGGAGAATATTTGCGAATTATTTACAGCGAACATACTTATGAAAATTATAACTTATATAGATCTTGGAATTTTCATTTCTTATAACGTTTTTCTTATTTTGATAAATAAATTTACAAATACAGATAATAACTTGAATTGCAAATGAATGGTTTACAACGTTCGGAAAATTTTTAAATTATCGATGAAATATCTTCTCATTATTTTAAAAATAAGCGTTCAAGATAAGTTATTCACTATTTCACATTTGTCTATATATCTCTACGTTGGCAAGTGGTGTGTCGTCAATGGTGATGCCAGAAACTCACTGCTGCGAGAGAGAGACACCGCAGAGCAGCCTCGGCAGTGATCACAACAGCTGACTTCCAGTGCCCACACTATTCAAGACTATGAGCCTCTGGGCTGGGGCTGCAAAGCGACCTCCGTGTTCATTGATGAGATGCAGAACGCAAACGTCATCATCGGATCCGATGGGTAACCGCTATCTATCTATCTATCTATCTCGATTATTTTGGTCTCGATATTTCCTTCTTTGCGTCATTTCATTCTGCAGAAACAAATTTAAAGCATTGCTTCTCTACCTCCGTCTGTCTCTGCCATTATTTCTATTTTAGTATATCTGCTTTCTGTTTCTATCTGACATATATTAATTTACGGGGTTATTTGATCCGATGTGGCACAAGGCTGAATGAATGGAGCACCCAATGAGACTCGAACTCACTCGTGAAGGTTTGCTAGTCTAGCTTGCTAACCATTACACCACCCGAAGTACCCTTCTATTTGACATGTAACGTATTTTCCCTTTCTTTCAAAAAATCAAAAAGACAGGTTGATTTTTTACCTGAGGAGTTAATAGAGTGAGACCCATGGGAAACTGGAGTGTAGAATTAGCAGCAGAAAGACAAAAAAGTTAAAACACAAAGTGGTATAATCCAGTGAGACTCACCATCCCTGTTATTATTTGGTACAGCAATAATGCTGCTAAATTATATAAAGGAGGTTACGAACTTAAAAAAAAAAACGCTGGAAAAGTTAAACTGTCTCATGTACATGGATAATAATATATTTAAAAAGAATGAAAAGAGCTCGGAATCTTTATACAAATTATTTGAATCTACAGCCAGGATAATGGAATGCGATTTGGGATTGAAAAATGTGTCTTTCTAATAATGAAAAAAGCAAAGGAACAAACCTGCCCACCAATGAAAATATCAGACTAATTGGGAGAAAAATAACTTCAAACATTGGGGGATTCTTCTGATGTAGTTGCTAACGTACTGGACTATAAAATCATCGTAAACGAGTTCGAACTCGAGTCGCCTAATTACGTCTATATTCAGACTAATAACCTTGCTAAAGGTATAAATCTACCTATCGTTCCAATTTAATGATTGATTTGGCATTAAATAACCCATGAACGTTGATATGCCATTAAAACCCAAAAGAAAAGTATAAATACTTTGGGATACTAAAAGTGAATACCACCAGGAAAACTGCGATGAAGCAAGAGCAAGAAAGGAGTATTTGAGGAGCACAAGAAAATTTCTCGAAACAAAACTCTGCAACAGAACTGTCATCCATGGAATACCTGATACGAGGATCATTAAATAAGTTTCCAGACTTTTTTCATATAGGCACTTTTATTGATAGTACACACATGAAACCCTAGTCCCATTTGAAGTAATCTCTTCTGGCTGCAATGCACTTGTTGTACCGTTCCAACAACTTCTGGAAGGCCCCATGGAAGTCCTCTTGTGTGGGCGTGTCAATGACTTACGTCACAGCCTCTTTCATCGTCTCCATTGTCTCATAACGACAGCCTCTGAGCTTAGGGAATAACCAAAAGCCACAGGGAGCAAGGTCTGGACTATAGGGAGGGTGAGGAAGTGTCTTGATGCCTATCTTGGTCAAATAGTCTGTGACAAGGATGGAGTTGTAGACTGGTGTATTGTCCTGGTGGAAATGCCACTGACCCGATTTGAAGATTGCTGACCTCTTCCGATGGAATCTCTTCCTGAACTCCCTTAAAACCTCAACATAGTAACCCTAACCCTAAACTTTTAGCCAATCAACTCTGGTGTATTGACATCCTTACTCCTCCCATACCTCTCATCATCCCTCACAGACTCCCTGCCTTCCTTGAATCTTTTATGCCACTCAAAAACCGATGCTCGATTCATGCAAGATAGTCCAGAAGTAATCTGAAGAATTCCATACATTTTTGTGGCATTTTTTCCACGTTTAAAACTGAATTCTATTGCATATCGTTCTTCTAGAGTGTCCTGACGTCCAGATTGCATTTTTGAAATTCACCAGCTGTGACAATCAGGCTTTACTAGGGTGTATTCCAATTGCTGCTGTAGCTGTTGATTTGAACCTGAAATCATAAAAATTGGTCAGTCATCTCATAACGTGTATAGCAATAACATAATGAATTTTCAAGATTCTACGGCAATTCTAAATACCTGTACAAAAAAAGTCAGGAAACCTATTGAAAACACCACGTAAGTCTCCTTTGAAAAATAGTCTGGATTCTTCTTAAAATGAATAAGGGATGAACTTAGACAGCAGAACCAAAGAGCAAAGAGATTAAGGACGATGCACCACTTCTACTTAAACGTTAAGAATATATGAAAATGTTTTTTAGAATTTAATCAATAAAAAATCTTAATGAATTTTATAACAAAAAAGTCTTGATATTTATCGTGGAGTATTTAGTTGCAGAGCTATCCTCGTTGACGAATAATGTCGTTACTATTTCACCCTTTGCTGCGAAATCAGAGGAATCATAACTTTTCAATGGGTCTTAGTTCATGATTAATCTAATAAACTAAACTCTATAAAGGAATATTTTTACCCTTTATAACGTTAAGATAAGGGATATTTTTCATAAATGTAATCTTTTATTTGTACTCTGCACTTTTCAATGATTGCAGAACTTTAACTTTGACGTTAAGTTATGTAGAATGATTTTTAGAATTTAAACATGAGAAAATATTGAGGAGATTTTTATAGGTGTTGATATTAGCTGATTGCCACTGCATTCCACAATCTTTAACTGCACAGTATAATATTTAGTCGCAGAAATTTGATGAATGATACTTACTTTTTTTAGTGTATACTACCCGTGCTGTATGAATATAGGAACGAATAAATAAGGACGTTTAGTTTTATTTAGTTGTCACTATCTTTTCGCCCCTTAAAACTTACAAAAAATCGGACGTGTATTTTTCTCTTTTAAACAAATTATCTTCCTTGATTTTCTTGGAAATAATTAATAGGTTTTAAAGGTTTTCCACTATTAAAGAAATGATTGCATTAAGATTATATACCTTTCAACGAGATAATTTTACAGAATTGCTATACAAAGAAAGAATCATTATATAGTTTTCTACCGGTCTTGTCTGGTCCGATAAAAGTAATTACAACCATCAGAAAAAGACATAGGCCTTCAACGATGGGGATGTGGTATGTTCTTGCATCTTTTTATATAACGACAGACTATCGATCCAGATAATGAAAAACTAAAACCAACGAATAAAAAATTGATCAAGATGTGACATCAATGATAATGACGAAAGTGTTAGACTCAAGGATGCTTTTGCACTTTTATAGAAACAAACGATAATAATCGATGACATCTATTTGCATATAAGTTGTTTCGAAGAGAAAAAAAGATACTTAATGAACCATTACCAACGAAAAATGTCCTGTTCTCGAAGAGATCGACGATTCGTTGATAAGCGGCGAAACAAAAGGATTTTACATAGAGAGTAAGCGAAGCGTTATTGCTGATTATACGCAATGAATATTATATGAAAAGTTGCGAAAGAAATCCGACAGTATAAGAAAGGGATCACAGCGTGTAAAATCAGATTGACATGTTTCACTAAAGGGTTTAGCGTAGTCAGAAAGCAAGTCAATCTATAGCCAAAGAATAATTTCATTCTGATGATTAGAAGCCCACTAGCAAATCATCACCTTGTCAGGGGAGCTAAGAATACATTAACTGTCTCTCCTGCAGAAGGGTATGACCCTCCCCAAAAATGGTGTCCTGGGTATGAAACTAAACTGTATTTGATGGTGAGGTTCCAGTTCTGAAGATCTGGAGAGTGTGGAGTACCCGATCATTACCATTATTCCCAGAAGCACTTTTACCCGGAGTTGTAGAACCTGTTAAGACCCCATAGATCTGTTTGAAATTATTCGTATTCGATTGGACCGTGTGCCAAAAAACCCTTCAGAAACAATTATACAATAATATAAATGCAAATGTACAATAAAGGCAATTCCCAAACGTCGAGGAACAGAATAACCCATGAGAAATTGACATACCATTAAAATCAATCAACCAATTACTAGAGGAACATGTTAATCTTTTTCAAAACTCTTTTCTTTTTGGAGACTCGAAGCAGATGACTGAATGTTGATCAGTTGCGGAAAGTCATGTACAATAATTCTAAAACATTAGCAGTTTGAATAATTGAACGTACCATCTTGACCATTTTGGAAACAGGACCTGGCTGCATTTTGGAACGTTTTTCAGCTTTAATATATTTGTATCATCTGCAGTACGTTTTGTTTGTTCAAAACCTGATTTGCTAGTCATATGGGTTCTCATGAGGGCAAACAAAAATTTTACAAAAATCATTTCTTAGTAACCTATAGATAATTCGAGTCCAACGTTAACAAAGCGTAACTGTTAACGCGAGACAATTCTTTTACTTCTCACATAGTTGGCTTAATTAATCACATACGTTCGCACTGCTGTTTTTTGATGTTTTCAGAAATGACATTCTTCTCTTAAAAGTATATATATATATATATATATATATATATGTAGAAGGTTGTGAGAAGTTCTTCAGCTTATTAAGGCTATAATTTTTTTTAATCAATGAGTAATCAAAATACAATTGATTTTTTGAAAAGAAGAGAGGGGTTGAAAATTCGATATTTCTCATGGTTCTCCTCTGATATCAATAAGAATTCTCGATTTGGAAGATCAAAACTTTCTGACAGTCCGGGTTGATGGTCGTATACATTCTCTTTCACGCAATATAAACCGGTTGTTTACCCACTCTGGTAGTCGAATCAACTCTGACCATCAAATAACACTCAGTCTTTCTATCTGAGAAGTACCCCGCACTGGTAAAAGAATCTTTACCTAAATTTTCAGACCGACTGGCATGTACTTCAAACGATAGCTGCTATTTATTATTTCTTTCATCTGTTTGCGTGTGAGTCGACCGGTGATTTAGTTTATTTATATAAACCAAATAGCACCAACCATCCTCTAAAAAAATTTAAACGTGTGTAAGTCACTTTAAGGCATAAGACCAATTTCCTATATTGCCCTGTCGGCTGGGGCTGCAGAATACACCGACTGCACCTTTGTTGAGGGATAAGACCCCCACAATGAGTATCCTGATTATATGACACTAAACAATCTGATGGTGAGGTTCTAGTCATGCTGGGGCTTTAGGGAATGCAGAGCACCCCTTCATTACCATTACTCCCAGGTCTACTCTGTCCGGCGTGGTAACACTTGATTGGGCCCTATCTATGGATTAAATAGAACTAACGGTATACTTATGCTAAACTGAATTGTTTGACTAAACTGAATAGCTTAAAAAAGAGAAATGTTCTTGACAATTAATCCGTACTTACATTTAAACTGCATGCTTAAGCTAAACTGAATTATTTGAAATGGAATTGTTTTTTGACATTGAAACTCTACTTACACTAAACTGAATTGTTTAATATTGAACTGCTTTGACATTTAACTGTTGGACAGCTTGACTAAACTGAATAGCTTGAAATAGAAATGTTTTTCACATTTAAACTGCGTACTTATGGTAAACTGAATTGTTTGAAATAGAACAATTTTCATAAAAATGTATTTAGCGTTAAATAACCTGCAAAGGTTGATATGCCATAAAATCCAACCAACCAACCAACCAACCAACCAACAAACCAAAACAATTTCCTATAATCATTTACTAAGCGAAGGTTAGTTTCTCCGAAAGCCTGAAGTTCGGAAATATTTAGTAAAAATTAAACTTATAAAACAACTTATAAAACAGTACAAGACAAAATCTCTACTAGTTATATGATACCATGCACTGATACGTGGTTCTTAAAGTGTATTTTCCTCTATCTCATAGCTTCTGAAATCGACAAACTTTCAGGATGGATTTCAGCTTTCGGAAAAAGATAATTAAAAAGATCCCAGGAATTCAAAAGAGAAAAGGAGAGTGACTGGCGAAGGAGAAACGATGCCGGAATAAATCTTAATGTGGTTGTCGTCAACTGAAGCTGAATGTAATTATTTCAATCACTTGTGGCAAATTCCAAGAATATGTTCAACGAGATGATGAACATGTTTCAGTGTCAGTTTCTTTGCTTAATGGTATATCAGTCTTCGTAGGTTATTTAATACAAAATTCATCGTTATAAAAGGATATTAGTGGTACTATGTAAAAAATAGTTCGGGGAAATAAGACATTGGGAACTTTTCCCCAGTTTATTTGTTCGAATGTTAACTTACTAGTGTGACTTGATTTCGAACTCGCTTACATCGAGGCCACAGTCCAGCATATTTACTTCAGGACTCTACGACTAAACATAAAGAAACCGTTAAAAATTATATTATAAAAGAACTCCCATAAAGGATGTAAACATATTCTAATTAATATATATATAAATGTCCATTATTTACTTATATATATATATATATATATATACATATGAGGTTATAGTCTATGCGGATGCATAACACCGACTTGGGAAGACGTAGCCCTAGAGGTGGTCGTGTCCTCTGTAAGCTAAAAACGTACTTTCAAGATACATTAGACCATGACTGGTTGATTTGACATCGCTTATGTGTGGCATGAACTGGTGGCCCATTGGTAGAAGTTCGGTTTCTGCATTCTGGGGTTGCAGGTTTGATCTCTAGAGGAGGAGATCGCGGTATGCACTGCTGATGAGACGCAATAAGGTCGAAACAGCTGTTCAGTATTCCGTATGTTGCATGTGGCTGTGAGCTGGTTTTCTAGTCATGGTAACTTAATTAGTATATATATACACTTGTATGTATTTATATATGTGTGTGTGTATATATATAAATGAATTAAAAGATGTTTATTGGATGTACATATTTTTAAGTTGAGGAATTAATATTGTGAATTGAATTACCACAACCAGAAAATCCACCGAACACCTACACACAGCATACGGGAACACTAGACAGCTGTTTTGACCTGTTTAGGTCTCATCAGCTGTGTATAACGTAATCTCCACCACTGGAGATCAAACCAGCGACCACAGATTGCAGTGCTGAAACTCTACAACTGAGCTACCAGTTCATATCACACACAAGTGACGCCAAATCAACTTGTTATGGTAATTGCACAGCTAATAAACCTAAATGTGCCATGCAAGTTACATTCCTACTCTTTCCAGAGGACACGGTCACCCCCCCCCAGAGCCACGTCTTCCCAAGAAGCTTCGAAATACGCATCCGCTGGTTCGATCTCCAGTGGTGGAGATTACGGTATACACTGCTGATGAGACCTAATAAGGTCGAAATAGTTGTACAGTGTTCCCGTTTATCGTGCGTAGGTGTTCGGTGGATTTTCTTGTCGTGGTAATTCATGTTTATGGGAGTTCTTTTATAATATAATTATATTCAGGAAAATAATATAATAATATAATTAAAATAAGAATAAGAATTAGAATTAAAATTAAAATTAACATCAATGTATGTTGGTATGGTATTAGTCTTATTAAATGGTTTATAGTAATTGTCATTCAAATTAAGTGATACGTCTAAAAAATTGACTATTTTAAAGTTAGAATTTCTATTTTAACCCCATATATTTAAAAGCTCTAATGGTTTTCTTTTGTATTTTAGATGTTAAGGGTCCGTTGATATTAGGGATGGAAATCAACTGATCATTTCTAAAAATACCGATGCTATTTAAATTTACGAATCTCCCTAGCTTATCAAAAATGTATATCCCTACTAGATTTGGGCGGAGTCGAATGACCCCATCAAAATGCCAAATTTATCCTTCATCGTCTTTACCCAAGTAGAGTTGGTCTTAATCAGTACAGATTTCCTACATGCTAATATAATGGCTAATTCTTCCTGTGTTATATCTATATAATTCTTAGCTAAATTAATATTTTATAATAGCAATTCTTTAATTTTGAATGAGTAAAATTCTATTATATCAAATTGTGCAAAAGTAGTATTTCTCTTGTGTTTGATGGTTGGTTGATTGGTTGGGTTTTTATGGCATATCAACCTTTGTTGGTTATGAAAATAGCTCTATTTCAAACAATTCAATTTTGGATAAGTTTGCAGTTTAAATCTAAGTACAGTTTAATTGTGAAAAAGCATCTCTATTTAAACCTATTCGGTTTAGTCAAGCAGTTCTAATTCAACTAAATCAGTTTAGTATAAGTACAGATTTTGTTTACACAAAGTTAAATGTCAAAGCAGTTCTATATTAAACAAATCAGTTTAGTGTAAGTACAGTTTCAATGTCAAAACATTTCTATTTCAAATAATTCACTTTAGCATCAGCACACCGTTTAAATGTAAGTACGGTTTAATTGTCAAAAACCTTTCTATTTCAAGCTATTCAGTTTAGTCAAACAATTCAGTTTAATATAAGTATGCTGTTAGTTCTATTTAACCAATTGATAGGGCCCTATCAGGTGCTACCACGCCGGGCCAGAGTGGACCTGGAGCAATAGCAATGAAGGGGTGCTCCACATTCCCTAAAGCCCGAGCATCACTGGACCCTCACCATCAGATTGTTTAGTGCCATATCCAGGCCTCACATTGTGGTGGTCTTACCCCGTTGCAAAGGTGCAGTCGGTGTATTCTACAGCCACAGCCGACTGGGCAATCTTGCGTTTAATATTCCTAAACTATTTTCTAGTGTCTAATGAGTTCTTCCATAGAATATATCTGGAATTATCAAAGATTCTTCGGACGATATTTTGTATTATACGTTTATATGTTAATCTCTGCTCATTTTTTGTTGGTTTAATCAATCTCGTCTGTTTATTATTTTCGAACTTCTATTTATGATCCTTAGAAATTATATATGCATTTTTTCTATCTAGTTTACTTATATAATTATTGTCTTGGTCCAATTAGAGAAAAAAGTAAATATCCTAAAACGTATGGGTCCACCAGAGGACTTTTTATTGATTTAATTATTTCTCTTATAACTTGTTTCTAGCGTATTACGTTGTCGTCAGGAATTGAAATTGTTTTTTCTTGTGTTCCCATTGATTTATATAGTGTCGACAGTTTTGATAAGGTTATGATTTTTTTAAATTCCAGTATTTGTGTCTGAGAATTTTCAGTTCGAGTTAATTGTCCTGCAGGTGTTAGTTCTCTCTTTCTTTTTTGTTTTCTTTTCCCAAGAGTGTATTCTGTATGTATGTATGTATGTATGCGTCGGTGCTCGTGTCACTATATATATATATATATATATATACTGTTTTACTTTTATTACTCTTTTTCCCCGTAAATAATCTATGATAGTTGATATGCGAAAAAGCTGGCTACTAATTTTCCTCCCTGAATGATTGTGTGTGTGTGTAAACTCCATCGTGGTTCAAACAGCACCGACTTCAGTCGTTCCTGCTGTAAAACTTCTCGGCGGGGACTTACAGGTATAGGCCCTGCTAAGCCACGACTTCCAATTCTTTTGACTCATCAGTACTTCTTCATTCTTCTACGTTTAGCATCTGACTAGACCTCTCTCTCTCTCTCTCTATATATATATATATATATACGAGGTTTATTCAGTAAATCAATTGCCCAATCGGCTGGGACTGTAGAATACACCGATGACATCTCTGTGGAGGAGCGAGACTCCTCCAACGAGTGTCTTGGGGATATGGCACTAAAGAATCTGATGGTGAGGTTTCATTAACGCTGGAGTTTGGGGGAATGCAGAGTACCCCTTTACTGCCATAATTCCCAGGTCCACTCTGGCTCGGAGTGATAGCACCTGAAAGGGTCCTATGTATAGGTCAAATAGAACTAAGCTGTCTACTTTTGCTAAACTGAATTGCTTGAAATGGGACTGTCTTGACATTTAACTGTGTGTAAACAAAAAAACATAGACTGATTTTTTTAAATTAGAACTTTTGGAATAAACTGAATAGCTTGAAATATAAATGTTTTTTTTTTTTTACAGTTAAATTGTGTACTTATGCTCAACTGAATTGTTTGAAATATAATTGTTTATTTGTATAAAAATGGATTTGACATTAAATAACTGACAAAGGTTGATATGCCATAAAACCCAAACAAACAATCAATAAATCAACGGAATTTTTTGATAAGAACAAAATGATTTCTTTTTATTTTGTTTGTTTTGTTTTTGTTTTTTTTTTGTATTCTTTTCCATAGACGTAAACTCTGCATTGAATGGAATTAGGAAATTTATGGCAAAAATGATGTTAATTTCAAAAAGATATTTTCCTTAAAGCTATTCAAAATGAATGCAAATCAAACAGGACGATCCAAGGTTGAACAGAGGTCTGTCATCAAATTTCTAGAGGCTGAGAAGTGTAAACTATGCGAAATTTACATGAAAATTTCGATGTGTACGGAAAGACATGTTTTAGTAAAAAAAAAATATTACAAATTGATTAAACATAAACTTGCCACGATAAGCCAGAGTCAAAAAGTTAGTCCATGGAGTGAGACCAAACTGACTCTCAATTCAAGAAAAGGTTTCTGGCGCAGCGGTCAGTAAAAAGGGTCATGTTAACAGCCTTTTAGAACATGAAATGAATCATCACTATTGATTTCCTTGAAAATAAGGCTTCTGCAAACAGTACTCCCTTATGTCCCTATATTCTTTACACAATATTCACCTTAGTGTATGAACTTGGCACACACAAACACACACACACACACACACACACATATATATATATATATATATATATGTGTGTGTGTCAGGAGTTGGTTATTCCAGTTGCAACGTAAAACAAAAGAATAAAAATGAATATTTTGAGTTATTATTTACAGTCAAACACTTTAGAAATTCTGTGATAAAAAAAAAAGATTGCATAGATTCATACCAGGTGTTTACTTAATTTTCGCTATTTACAAATCCAAATTGTTGGTCATAAAGTCTTAGTGCTACAGAGTTTGGTTATAAATAACATCTAATAAAATCCGTTTTTGCTTTAAAAGAAATTCTTATGAAAATTTTCTTTGAACGATATTTTTCTGAAAACACACACACACACACACACTCACTCACACACACACACACACACACACACACACACACACACACACACACACACACACACACTTACTCTGTCTCTGTCTCTCTTTATATACATTTGTATCAATATCTACGACCCCACATTTACAGAAAGTACTGGCCGGAAACTAATATGTTGTTTTTATCTTAAATTGCAGAGGGCTTTCAGAGGTGTAGATATAAATTTACTTTCTAGTATGGTTGATTGATTGCAACGGCATGTCAACCCATCATGGGATATCTTATGCATACAAGTAAAGAAATAGCATCCATTTTGCATTCATATTTACATTATTTCTCTAGTTATTTCCTTTCAGTCATTTTTTTGCTCACCGTTGTATGGAATTTGAATCATTTCTAAAGATATCTGTTTATTCCTTTCATGGAAACCGAACTAGTATAATCACTGCGTGTTAAAGTGAACTTAGGAATAAACGACAATTAAGTCGTATTCCTCATTCCTTAGATTTCCAAAAGTGAACGCCTTAATATAAGATTTTAGAGTTTGGTGTCAATCAGGACAAATTACCACTGTTTGGCAAATTTTCCTATGTAACTTAGTGAGATTTTATAAAGATAAAAAAACAACAACTTTATTTTGTCAAATCCTATTTTGTAAACTTTACAGTCAAAACAAGAAAACATGATAAAATTCAAGCCTGTATACCTTGATTGCGATAAGTTTTTTCTTGTACCATGGTTTTGATTTCTCAAAATCGAGCCATCTGAATAAAATTGGTTGATTGCGCAAATATTCATTTGCATACTATATATATATATATATATATATATATATATATATATATATATATATATATATATAAGTTAGGATTGCATACTCAGAATCAACGGCACATGAGAACTGTCACTTTAAAGTCTATGCAATCTGATGTTTGATGACACACATTAAGCGCCTTTGACTCCGAATCTAAGCTATCTTAATATAGATTTATATGTTCTTTCACCGAATATTGATCAATCTATATTTATGAACATAGCAATATATATATATATATATATATATATATATATATATAACGAATTATGTATGATATGAGAGCTAAAATATGATTGATGCTTTTTAGAGTAGCATTTCTAAAAACTAAAATCTTAAATTATAATTCCTCGTTACTCCTTCTTTGCTGGACTTTTCACTACAATCAACAGACGGTCAGATATATCGAATTAGCTTGTCTTTGAAATTTATCTAAAAATATAACGTGAATAAATTTTCTAAATAGATATAGAAGACAACCAACGTAGACTTCATTTTCTGTCTAATGATAAGTCATGAAACTTCGAATATGATGGATAGCGCAATATTATATATTTATATCTATTCTAAAAGTTAAAAATTCTTAGAGGCCTAACAGTAGTTTAGAAGAAAAAGTAAAAGCCTAAAGCTGCCTAAGCTACCACAGCACCCCCACCCAAAAAAAGAGAAAGAAAAAAAAGGATGAAATTAGTATCCCTCCCCCACCCCTGACTCGAACAGTAGACCGTCTCCAAACATACCTAAAATTCAGTAGTAAATAAACGCTGGAATGATTTGAACTCACGTGCCAACAGAGGAAAAATGTTTCAATATTGGTCAGTATGTCTTTAAGTCCTATTAATTTAAAATGCTGAATTTTACAAAATGTTATGCTGTATTTTTGTTTGTAAAATAATGCTTAAACTGTGCGTTTTAAATGTAAAGACACGCTTACTATAAGCCCAAATTGAATATATGACTCTGTCCAAATGTCCGCGAACACGGGAAAACGTTTTTGAATCTATTCTAAAAGTTTAAAATTCTGAAAGCCCCAACAGTAGTTTCGAAGAAAAAGTAAAAGCCTAAAACACCCAATGCTATCACACAAAAAAAATAAAAATAAAAATAAAAATTGTCATTTGTAAAAGCTCTATAATTCCTAAAGCCTTCTCGGCTCCCAACGATAGTTTAGAAGAAAAACTAAAAAGCCTAGGAAAATGTCCCAATACCGCAAAAAAAAAAAAAAATGCAGTACCAGTCTGACGAAAGTACCTTAATCTTGGACTTTAACTAAGTTAAAACTTAAATCAAAATTACCCCCCACTTTTTTTTCTTTTTTTTTTACGTACACATGGGAAGCAGCATGATGTACGTAAAGGTATTTGAATAAACCCATGGACGATAAACTAAATACCTAAACAGGTCCTGGACGTGAGTTTGACGGCTTTACGCTCAGGATCGTTAGTTCGATCGGGGAACTACTGCTGCTCCTTTATAAGAGTGGCTTCTATAGAAGAGAATAAAACAGCCATCGAAAGATAATCATGACCCACACCCAAACCACATACACAAACCGCATCGCTCTTCGCGCGGGTAAAAAAGAGGCGCGTCCTGTTGAGGTTGGAGCCCTGGCCTCAGTGTTCGAAAAATCAGCTACAGAGCTCAAACGACCAAAACTACTAAAATGAAAGCAAACACTACAAATAGCAACATTTAACGTAAGAACCTTAAATAGAATAGGACAACTACCAAAGCTGATCGCATCGGCCGTAGAACATAAGATTGACATAATATGCATATAAGAACACAGATGCACGCACACCGAAGATATCAAATATCATGAAACTGGCAATAGATGGTCGCTCGTCACTGTATCCGCATGGAAAAACTCTGTCAACGCCGCAGTAGGAGGGGTAGGATTGCTTATAGGACCTAGAGCATTAAAAACGCTAAATAGCATTGAGAAAATACAACCTAGAATGATGGCAGCTACTTTTAACGGCAACCCCAGAGCAACAAGCATCTCCTGCTACCGCCCTACAAATGTTAGTGAAGAAACTAAACTAGTCACCTTCTACGATGAGTTATCCTCATTAGTGCGTAGCATCCCGAAACACAACATGTTAGTCATTGGCGGAGACATGAGTGCCCAAATCGGGAAAAACGGAAACAACAAATACAGCCTCCACAACACGTCAAATAGGAATGGGCAACATCTAACAGATTTCATGATAGAAAATAGATTAGCATGCCTCAATACAAACTACCAAAAAAGGGAGGGCAAACTATGGACATACACGTACGCGAACAATACTAAAGCTCAGATAGACTACGACCTTATAGACAAGAAATGGAAAAATAGTGCAATGAATTGCGAGGCATAGTCCTCTTTCGAGGGTGTGTCCACCGATCACCGAATAGTCACGGCGAAAATACGGCTAAGCCTACGAAAAAACGCCAAACGAACAGCGACCACCAAACACTATGACTGTGCCCTTCTGAACAACAGAGATATAAGAAATAAATACGTATTAGAATTAAGAAACAGATACGAAACACTACAAGAAAGGACGGAAAAAGAACACCAAACGACGAATAGGAAAATTTCGTCAATGTGCACCTCTAGGCAGCAGCGAAATGCATTCCAACAAAACTCAAAACTAAATATAGAGTCCCATGGGAAACTTTAACGGTGGGAGAAAAACGTGCACTAGCGAAAACAGCCTCCAAAAACTATCGAAAAAACACAGCAAACACAAATGCCTTAAAACTAAAAACGGCACAATATCAATTAGCAGGCATATATATAAAGGAACAGACAGAATACATTCAAAATCAGATAGATAAAATTAGAGACTCGGTGGAAGATAGACAATCTAGGATAGCCTGGCAAACAATAAACGAAGTGAGTAGAAGAAAGAACACAGCTAAAGCAAAACTGAAAGCAGCAAACCAACAAGAAAGAATAAAACTGTGGAAACAGCACTTCGAAAACCTACTAGGAAACCCACCGAAAATAACACATGAACCAATCACCAGAATAATTAGTAAACAATTAGACATTAAACTAGGACCGTTCACACAAGAAGAACTCGACTCTGTTCTCAGAAAAATTAAAAATAGGAAAGCTGCAAGGCTGGACGAGATTCCCCCAGAAGTATGGAAGACCAGACAATTCGACGACATACGGCTCCGACAGTGCAACGCAGTATACAATCAAAATCCGATAGATAGATGAATGAAGGGATGCATACTCCCCTTCCCTAAAAAGGGGACCTCGGATTAGCCAAAAACTACCGAGGCATAACACTTACATCCATAGCAGCCAAAATCTACAATGCCCTACTACGAAACCGCATAGAACCCAAAATCGACAACATACTTAGGAAAAACCAAAATGGCTTCCGAAGAAATAGATCCACGACCTCACAAATATTAACCATCCGTAGAATCCTTGAAGGTGTACGGGCAAAAAAACCTACAAGCGACATTAATATTTGTCAACTTTACCAAGGCTTTCGATTCCATTCACAGAGGAATGATGGAACAAATCCTACTACCGTATGACATACCTAAAGAAACCGTAGCAGCAATAACGATTCTCTATAGAAACACCAAAGTAAAAGTACGATCACCAGATGGAGACACAGAATACTTCGACATTGTAGCAGGAGTACTACAAGGGAATACGCTGGCTTCGTACCTCTTTATCACTTGTCTAGACTACGTACTTAGAACATCGATTGACAAAATCAGAGAGAATGACTTCGAGCTGACGAAGAAAAGAAGCAGAAGGTACCCCGCAAAAACAATTACCGACGCCAACTACGCTGATGACATAGCGATACTGGCAAATACACCCGACCAAGCCGAAACACTAATGCATAGTATGGAACGAGCAGCCGCAGGCATAGGCCTCCATGTTAATGCATACAAAACGGAATATATGTGCTATAATCAAACGGGGGACATCTCCACTCTAGAAGGAACCCCTCTTAAACTAGTAGATAAATTCACTTACCTAAGAAGCAGCGTCGAATCAGCCGAAAAGGACATCGAAACGAGGTTAACGAAAGCATGGATAGCTATCAATAGGCTATCGATTATATGGAAATCAGACCTAACCAATAAAATGAAACACAGATTTTTCCAGGCAGCGGTCACATCGATACTGCTATATGGGTGCATTACATGGGCGCTAAAATAACGGCTGGAGAAGAAGCTAGACGGCAATTACACAAGAATGCTGCGTGCAATCTTGAACAAGTCCTGGCAGCAACACCCCACAAGACACCAACTGCACGGCCACCTGCCTCCTATCACCAAAACTATTAAAGTTAGACGAACCAGACATGCAGGACACTGCTGGAGAAGCAGGGACGAACTCATAAGGGATGTACTCTTATGGACCCCCACACATGGCCGTACAAAAGCAGGACGACCAGCACGAACATACATTCAGCAGCTATGTGAGGATACGGGATGTTGTCCTGAAGACCTGCCTAGGGCGATGAACGATAGGGAGGAGTGGCGAGAGAGGGTCAGGGATATCCGTGCTACCAGCGCGACATGATGATGAGGATATATATATATATATATATACAAATTTCGTTGAACATAACATTCTCCAAGCACTACATATTAGAAACATGCAACCGGCACTTAACAGAATTAATTTTCAAACCAGTTCTAATGTACTTAAATGTCTTCAGCTACTGACACTATTTATAGAAACACATTTAAAAGCAAACGCTACACACTCCAACGGTAAATACCCTCTTACATAGTAGTAATACAAAAACAAAAGTTACATCACTTTTGTAATAGATCCTCCCATGATGATGGCCCAAAGTACTTGGGATATATACAATGATAGAAAATACATCAATCAATTCCCGCCGTATACGATAAAAGCAATACGGCAATATGAACGGATCAACAAGAAAATATGTAGACAGAAAATGTCTATTATGTTCAACGAAATTCCTATTTTTGAAGAAATGCTGCCGCAATATATATATATATATATATATATATGTGTGTGTGTGTGTGTGTGTGTGTGTGTGTGTATGTGTAATTGTTTTTGTATGTGGATATCTATAATAAAACCTTAATATTTTTGTTTAGATGAAAGAAACCCTTGGAATTCACGAAATAACATTTCGGAATTGGCACTTTGTAGATTGTTTGTCTTCAAAGAAATCACAGGTCAAGAATCCACTTATCCACTTTTAATGTTACTCTTTTATTTTTATTTACTGTTTGTTAAAATCCCATAGAAAGAAAATATCTTCTTTCATAATCAATAATATGCGAGGACAGATAAAGACGAGATGAGTGTTATTTTTTCATTACATTAAGAACGCCCGTTCGTAAATATGAAATAAACACAGGGGACTTCAGATCAAATATCAATAACACACTTGTTACTTGATATGCAAAGAGAAGCTGGCATCTGTGTTTACAATATTGATGTGGACAGATTGCAAGGAATACTTGGCGCATGTGTCGAAAGAAAAGACAAACAAACGTGATCAGAATTGATTTTATGTACTTTTGAAGGCTAAAACGTGTTCCACCTGGAAAATAGTGAACTTGAATTATTAAATCGAGATAACAAAAATAGGAAAAAAAAAACAAGATACTTCAAAAGATAAACAAAGAAAAATGGCTAAGCAGAGGAAATATGAAGGGAGAAACAAAATCACAATCAAAGAAATAAATATCCAGACAGTCTCTTTTGCAGCAATTCATGGACTACAGGAAAAGACAAGAAGGAGCAAATACTGCCGAAACAAATAAAGCAAGAATTATTTAATTGAGAAAACAAGAAATGTTTGATAGAGAAAAAATACGAGAAAAAGCATGAATGTGGTCACTTTAGAAGACAAGTTCAGAAAATTTCCCGTGAGAAGACAGTGAAAACTTATGTTATATATTGACCCTCGACCAAGCCGTCGATCAAGAGATGCACCTGCGTAAATAAGCGGAAAAACAGCGGAAGCAGGTGGATGTTAAACAATAATATAACCAGGGCACAAACGGTTTGAGTCAGTTGGAGACAGGATGCCAGCGTAAGAATCAACTTGCAGCCTGAGGGCTTGCGACCCTCAGTGACCTACGGTTGAGCAACCCCAGCCAAGATGAGGAAAAAGTGCTGCTATGGCCAGAACTTGGGGTCAATATAGCAGTCTGTCCCTGTCTCCAGCTCATCTCTCACACACAAGAAACATCACCCTTTCGAGAATAAAGTGTGAGAGATTATATTTTTATAAAGAAGTGTGTTCGTTCGTTCATTATGTTTGATTCTGTTCCGCATATATTTGTATATATATGCGGCTATGTAACATTTAAAGAGAGAAACTTAACTGCAACCCAAAATAATGTCATAAATACTTTCGTACAGCATAGAACGTTGACACCACTGATGTATAAAAATAAAATCTGCTTTTTTTTCTTTTTCTTTTACTACCTAAAATGTACGGATAGAGTACAAGAGGGTTGAAGACGGCTGAAATGCATTCACAGGGGCCGCGGTATGAATCTTCAATGAACTTTTTCCTTTCTTCTCGTTGATTCGAAATCTTCCAAGTTACATAAAATCCCGGACACCTATGCAAATTCTCGTGGTGACACCTCCTCTAGCTTGCCATCTACACAATGCACGTGGTCACGCCTCATTCTAGCATGGCACCCGTGCAATTTACGTGGTATTACCACCGAGAACACCTGCATCCTCTTTACTTTAGGTACCAGGTGCATTTCCTGTTTTTTCGTTCAACCAAGGCCCGACTTTTATCGCTGTCTTCTAGTCAATATCGAAAAGTAATAATTATATAAAAGCTAAAACAGATAAAAAGCTGCAGAAGAAAAATATCGACTATATGGAGAGAAAGAAGAAAGAGTCAGCTATATTCGATGAAAGAACAAGCAAGACTGAATGGGGAAGTTTATACAATAGGAATTGTGCAAGTGACTAGAATTCTATCATACTAAAAAAAAGAAGCTTATATTGAGACCAGAAACTATCTTCTAAGAAGAGACACAACAAATTCACTGCTATTTTGCTCAAAAACGGTTAAGAGGAAATGACCTACAATCAACTTGTAAAAAGTATGAGAATTTTTCAAATGGTGGATTCTGCCAGTCCAGCAAACGACAGAGTGAAAGTAAAAGAAATACATTTAAAGACTATGTATATATATATATATAGCCTTTAAATATTATATATATATATATATATATATGCGTGTGTGTATGTGTGGGTATATATTATGATTATCTATATACATATACAGGAATCAAAATATGGAATAATTAATTTTTTTTTCAAACTGATTAGTCCAATTTAAAAAGAAAACGCGATAAATTTAAACTTTCACAATTAGCTCGATTATTTAAGCACTTTTAAAAAAAAATCAAAATTCAGCCTTATATTATTGGGCAAGAAAGAAAAAGTACAAAGAATGATTTGCTCAACCCCTAAACCGAGCCAAAAAAAATTTCTGAAATTATTGGAGATTCTTTATGGCCTCAAACGAGCCCAGATCTTAACCCCCTTGATTACGCTATATGTGGTATTTTAGAAAACAAAACAAGTTCGACTTCCCATCCAAATATTGATTCGCTTAAGACTGATATTGAGGAGTAATAAAATTGTATGTCTGAATAATTCATTTTGAATGCATACAAATCGCTTCGTCTTGATACAATAACTAAAAAAAAAGATGGTGGCCGTATTGAGTAAATTTACTGTTTAAGGCCATTCTTCTTATTTTGTTGTTAATTTTCAGAATTACCAATGATATTCTTTTATAATTGAGTCGTTTATCATTATACAAGAATATTACTAATTTTGCTTCAGAACCCTCTCTCTCTCTATATATATATATATATGTATATTCATTTTTGATTACATATATAATGTTTATATTTGTAATGTGTATATATATTACTATGTGTATGTGTATATATACAATGTGTATATATAATGTATACATAATACATATAACCATTTACTTGGTTCCAGCCTTTTTTTATGGGAGAGAGATGGCCCAGAGATGCATTTGATTGGATGCTCCGCAAGTATTACTTTGTATAAAGCATCACGTTTTTTGTCTTTATATATATATATATATATATATATATATATATATATAACTGGGCCATTGGCATAATGGTTAGATTGTTCACCAATGGTCTTGGAGGCAGTGGTTTAATCCCAGGTGGAGTTATAACAAAACTCAAAACATGTCACTTGATGCCGTCTTGCTTAACACTCAGCATTATAAGGTACGGATCGAGGGTAAAGTGAAGCAAACTGGGGAATGGAGTAGCGCACTCCCTTACACCTAACTGTAGTAGCTATTGAAAAGGGTGCCTTCGGGTCGCCCAATTTACTTACTTATATATATATATATATATATATATATATATATATATATATATAATGTCTTTCTCGGATGATTACTGAGTGATTGATACAATATCAAGCACGTGAATTTTGTAACTGACTGAAATTCCACCCTTGTGATAAATTGTATATGTACAAACTAGAATCTGTCCGAGGAAAGGAAACGCATACAATTGTATGATACAAATGGATCTCTTGATCCAGTCTTCGAGACTTGACTAAATTTTAATTACCAAAAGGAACAGAACTTGTCAATTAGCAACGTTTGCATTCCAGCCATTCATAGATAACTCAAACCGAGCAACTTATTCAGTTCACCTTCAAAGTTTCATGCACTGGTTTTGTTCATAATTGTGCAATTCTTGGACTGACATTGTATATTGATTGACGGGACTAATATCAGGATTTTACTTGGGTGAGTCAAATTTTTTGTGATATTTTAGTACGGGTTATTTTGAGGCGTGTATATCATGTATTCGAAGCAGTTCAAGGTATGGGAGGTGTCTGCTGTGGTTAGTAGTATTCTGGTAGTTGGTGCGCTGACATGATGTGCGTGTAATTTGAAAGTTACGTAGACGAGTGTGGGACTTGATCTCTTTCGAAAACGTATCCTTTACGAGTGAGAAGTGGGTTATAAAACCGCTAAACAGCTCTTGTGCGCAAGGTGAAGACAGAGTTGGTTAGATGTTTCAAGAAATGTCCCAAGTGTTGCAAGAACCTCGATGATTAGCAAGGTCAATACAGTCTAAAACCGAGGATTTTGATGCCATACTTCAAACCATCAAGTCAAATACGATGAGTAGCTCTTAGAGAGTATCAGGTGGGGTCAGTTTACGGAAAAGCTTGCTTTTGTAAAAAAGATGTTTACGCATTGGCTTAACATGTGTTCGCCACTTCGAGCCTGAATCGGAAAGACAGTTCAAGAAGTGGAAGCAAACTGACTCTCAGGTAAAGAAAAAAATTTGGGAACAGTAGTCAGTAAAGAAGGTGATGCTGACAGACTCCTTGGACATAAAAGGACCCATCATTATTGATTTCCTTGAAAAAATGGCAAAAACAAAGACTGTTTACTATGGTCAACTCCTTCAGCAAAATTAACCTTATTTATTGAATGAACCTCATCGTAATTAGCCCTGTTAGCTAGGACTATAGAATACGCCGACTGTAACTCTGCCGAAGGGTTAAACTCCACCGAGAGAGTCCTAGATATAAAAATGAACAATCCAATTACGAGGCTCCAGTAATGCTGGGGCTTTGATGAATGTTCCCCTTCATTGCCAATACTTCCGGATCCACTCTGACCCAGTGTGCTAGTACTTGTTAGGATCCTACCTTTGGTCGAATAGAACTATTTAATCATTTACAATACATGAAACCATTTGACTGTATGCAAGCAAATGATTGATATTAAATTGAATTATTAGTACTAAATATCATTACTTGACACCATTTAACTGTCAGTAGCAAATTTTACCTACAAACTATTCACTTGAAAATGATATATATGTATAAACAGGATTTGGCATTGGATATTCATCAAGGGTTGATATGCCATTAAACCAAATAACTTAACTTAATCTCTCTTCTCGTTAATGCTGTTGGGAAAGGCATGAAACCGTTTGTTCTCCAAAGGGATGAGTAAATAGCTGGCAGAATGGTTTTTTTAGCCTTGGTTAGGTAAGAGAAATAAAACTCTGAATTCAAACTTCTTAATTTTGACTTCATGGCAGCTTCTGGTCCTGGTGGCCGGGTATGGTAAATACATGCACAAATATCGTATGTAAATATAATCCAGCAAACCTCCCGCCCCCCCAAAAAAACCGGATCCTTGTGGGATATTCATAGAGAACATTCTCAAAATGCCACAAGAGGGCTGATGAATTTAAAGATATCAGAATTTCTACTAAGCCCTACACTCGTGAAGTGCGCGTGATGTGCACAAAACAAAATCGGCATCATGATTCAAAATGTGATTTTATTTTTCTTTGGGTTATGCAACAACAGACAGATAGAAAAAAAGACCTGAATTACTGAATTATAAAAAGCAATATATGTATATGTACTTATATATATATATATATTCAGTGCAGCTGGCCTAACTCTGGGCACAAATTCAATTTCTATATTGCTTCTAGAAATGGAGATTTATACTGCCGGCAGCCAATTCTTGTATAACACTCAAAATCACTTTGGGCAAGAAAGCGGAAGTTGTCTATTGAGGCATGTGACAAGGAAGCAATGCCTGTCTTAACCAATGAGAAAGTAATACGATTGCCCAGTGAAGTCATGAGTCTATAGAGCACAATGCGACTGATTTCATTGCCAATGGCGATCTGCCGATGATGTTTTTTTTAACCTTACCAAAAATATGTTCATAGACATATTTAAAAAAAAAAACTTGGAATGAAAGCATTTATTTTTTTGTTTTTTATTTTTATCTTGAATTACTAAGTCCCCAAAAATTGGTATATTACGAAAGTGTTGAAAATATTTTCCTGTTTAAATCCACATTTAAATTTTCTATTAACAAAGTCTCACTAGATAGACGTTTAATACATAAACTACAAAATCTATAGTTTAAATGTTTTGTTAAAATATGTTTTTGACTATAAGTTTAAATGAGGACTCCCCGTGTCGAAGTGTCTAACGTACTTGACTGTGACATCAAAGTGAGTTCGAATCTCCATCATGCTATAACATTTTCTTTCGGATTGGTACCCTTGGGAAATGTAGGAATCAGCTTATCCTCCATCCTACAATGGGTTGAATTGTACCAAAACTGTCCTTTCTATAATGATGGTTTTGGCATTAAATAATCGACAAAGGCTGATATGCTATTAAAACAAAGAAAGTAAACTTAAAAGTTTAAACTTTAGATTTGATAGTCAACATTAAAAAATTATAGACTGAAGATTTATTAGTATAGAATTTCATTAATTTCAATGTGGCGTTTATACAGGAAAATTGATAATTAATATATACTACTGAAACAAAATGAAAAAGAAAACTTTCCACTTTTTTAATAACACTTTGAGAGTGCTTTTTGTTAAAGAAAATAACATTGAGATATTAATTTCAAAGTTAGACTTTCACAATTTCATTTAATGGGACAACAAGACCCTGGAAGGCTGAATTTGATGGATTAGTAAACTACATGGAACCCACTCTTCGATCCCATTGTGATCCATTTCACTGACTAAAATTCATTGATGCACCATGATGATTATTTCAATAACTGATTACAAAAGCTGAAAAGTAACAACAAAAAAATATGAATACTTTTAAAATAATGTTGGTAGTAAAAGATCCTTTTATCATTTAGATTTTGTACAGTTTTAAAAGCGCAGCAACAA